>JAZEWU010000007.1:2421554-2443804 GCA_036362915.1 Geotria australis | reverse complement strand
TTCTTGCTGTGAGGCGGAAGCGCTACCCACTACGCCACCGTGCCGCCCGGTACAGTACATATGTAACCTATAATACATGTCTTGACAGTCATAATGAACGCCTATGTTACTGGCTTATTGTACTGTCTGTACTGTCTATCGTTATAGTCAATACAGGTACACTACAGTATCTCGTATAACTTTGCTAAGTATATAATATGGTGTTCGCACAACGTCCAAATCACGTAACGTCCTATTTCACAGAACGTATCGTGAACGTTAAGCGACGCATAACTTGTATTGCCTCCTGCTCTTGCTTCCTGTTCATTTCAGCATTCTGACCCTGAGCTACCTTCAGTAATTATTTTGCTCTCATATTATATTTAGAGCATAACTTTGCTGCCTACTTTGCTTAGATCTTCAATCATATCCTGTAGTTAATTTGCATTGGTAGTCATAGTGACTGTCATCAGCTAATCTCAGCTGGTTACGTTTCTTCATTTATGATGATGTGTTTATTTTTCCAATCCAAGGTTTGGAAAGCATCCTCCAATATATTGATGTAGGTTTTCACGGCTCGATGCGTGGTAGTGCTTTTCAAAGCTGTACTTTCGGGATAGCCATGGCCCGAAAGAACAGCTTTGAAGAGCAACCATCATGAATCGCAACCGTGAAAACCAACATCTATTCCTCAGTTTGTCCAGATTGTGAAAAATATTATAAGTGCATGACAAAGAGAGTGAGTGAGTGGCCTCGAAGCGTAGGTTTATTTTTCCAGTTATGTTTTGCTATTTGCGCCGCTCTTCAGTAGGTGGCAGCAGTCATATGTGGCCACGTCTGTTGGTCATAAAGTTGCACTAATCTGTAGCATTGCACAGGTGCGATGTACGTATTTTATTATGGAATCCAGATATATCACAGGTGTATTATCATGTAAATCATTGCACGAACAAACGTGTCGCTCATAAAAACGATCATCGATACAGTGTCTCCCTCGCCAATTACCGGCAACAGGATTCCCTGTTTAATTAAAGTACCGTTGGGTGGGGGGTCTAAATGCTGGAGGGATTCACAGGTTTTAACACTGAGCTGGAACCTCCAGAATCTTTGGAACGAATCTGAGTAGCGACTCGTGGAGTGCGTTAATCTTTTTGAGATTCTCAAATCCTGGAAGTTAACGTTTGATGATGACTTTAATTAATTGTCCCATTACATCATAATATATAGGACTCAGTGGCTGGCCAGTGTTGGCGCCGGCTAATTGTATGACTGCCTTCCCCCCCCTTCCTGCCTCTGTGGTTTCCTCACGCTTCTCAGTCGTTCTCTCTTCGAATGAAAGCATCGAAATTGAACATGTGCGCATTAAAAATAAAATGTAATTGTGTATACATTTATTAAGGTTCTTATATTGATGTAGGTGTCCACAGCTCGATGGATGAGAATTGTTCTTAAGAGCAGTTTTTTTTGGGCCTGCCGTGGGGAACGTTTTTCCGCTCTCCGCGACGTTTCGCCTCCTGCGATGGAACGAAGTTCTTGACCGACCACAGTTGGCGTTGTTTTTATGGGAAAGCTATATGCTGTTTTTGGGCCACTATATGGTTCTTGGTTCCCTGGGAGTGGGCGTTGCTAACAAGTGTGCAGGCGGTGCAACTGCGTCGGGCCCGCGGGCCATCGGGGCCAAAGCACCAGCTATGCAGAGGAGGCAGGGGGTGAAATGATACAGGGGGCCTTAATTTCCTTGCAACAGGATCCGTTCCAACCACGCGATGGCCAGTGGCCTCCGGTGAGGCTATTGGCGCTGATTTAGACGGAACCAAAGTGGGCAGCCGTGTGGTTTGGGTTGCAGCACGCGTTGTTCGTTCGGCACAGTGCCCGACGTTTCGCTCCACAGCGCTGGGAACGTTCTTCAGGAACTCAATACGCCGGACATCATCACTGTGAACAACACACAACACACGCCAAACAAAAACCACACACACACACCGCTTCAGAGAGCTATGACCGCACAACCGCGAAGAGAGCTACGCAGCAGAGGCTGTTTGTACGCCACCGCTGCACGCCCTGCTCGGCGGCCGAGTGCCAAAAATTTGATTCCAATTTGAAGGACGGCGAAGGGATCCGTGGCTGAGCGTGGCAGGGGATGAGTCCCGGCGGGCACGGGGAACGCGCCTGCAAGGAGGGACCCAAGCAATACAGTGTCTGTTTCACTCTGAGGTGGGGGAGCGAGCCGGAGGAAGAGGAGGGCAACCCCCCCACACCTAATTCCGTATTCATCCAGTGCATGGCTAAGTAACTCCATTATGAATATTTTAAATTTGGAATGAATTATGGCCAACGCAGCAGCCACGCGGCTGTATTATAGACAGGGAGGATGGCTGCAAAGTGGTTTTGGGCAGTGACCTTCTTGTCTTTTGAAGCCCCAGTGTATACATTGTGTTCCCCGGGCTACTCGAAGTTGGAATGAGAAGTGCAGAGCAAATAAATATCTAAACGGTGTGTGAGGGGCTCGCCGGTATAAATAACACGCGCACTGTCGTTTTGTACCGCGGTGTTATATTGCCTCTGAATAAACTCAACGCCGATGCAGATTTGCCCCACTTAAACGCAAGGTTGAGCTTTTGACCAGATTGTGCTTTTGTCTTTACTGATTGAAAAGACTGGGGTTTTTATTTTATTGTTATTTTAAGGGGGGTCATTGTATTGACTAATGTTTTTTTCTCCTTTTTCAAAAATCAAAATAACAGCTCCCTAGACAATGACTGACTGCAGCAAAAAGTCCTGGGTACAAATCATTAATAATCTTGACAAACGTGCATGAAGCTAGGGCCTTGGATGAATGACTGCTTAATTAATGTAATTACTGATAACTAATTAAACCAGATTTCTAAATACATGCATGCCAGCAATGGGAATAACATAACCTGCTTGATAAACTATGATGAGTATGCTGTTTGAGAATGTTTTTTTCCAGCTGAATCCAGCAATTACCAACTTTTCAATTCACCTTTAATTCCTAAAAAATTGCTGCTTATTCGAGTGAAAGTTTTCTTTTCGAAAGTCGATACGATGCATTTCGATACCTTCGATACCTTCGAATTGAATATATGCGCGTTATAAATTGTATCTAGATATTTAGATTTAAAATGTACGCGTTGTTGCAAAAAACGCATGTACTCGCATGCAGGATAAGTATTTATATTTTCAATGTATCTGTGGATGCGGCGAAACCATGGTAATTATAATTAAACTGCAAACGACAGAATCTACCGGAGCACAAACTGATAGCATCAAGAAACCAGCACAGAACTATGCATAAGTTACAGCACACGACACCAATGATAGCCGCTAGAGAGAAACACATTCCATATTGGCAAGTTACATTATCGTCTTTTATTATTATTAATATAGAGCCTCACACCTCCGCCGTGGCTCTGCAGGTGCTTAACGGGTTTGACATTGAAACACTACACATGGGTAACATGAATATCCAAGAGGACACAACAATGGGCATCAACAACATAGACTACAGACGCTGCTAAAGATATTTGACTCATGGCCAGTGGTCCCGCGGGTGTGGCATTCAAAAGTAAGTCTCCTATAACAGTTTTTCAATCTGTTCTTTTTTGCCTGTGACACTGGTAATGTAGAAATCACATGTTCTGGCAGTGGGTTCAGTCACAGAGGAGCGAAAACCGTGAAAGCTGTATCAGTGATTCTTAATCGTGTGTGTGTGGACGATGCAGACTGTAAGCTGTCTATTTGCTGACCTAAGTGCCTTGCCTGCAGCGTAATCGTGAAGTAAATAAGTCATATAGCCAGGTCACTTGTCTTACACACTACATTGTTATTATTATTATCATGTGTCCTATTTCTTATTGCAAAGCAAAACTAAACACAGTCCCAAAATATATTGTGCGTGAAACTAAGTGCAAACTACCACATTAACATGCAGACGGTATTTAATGAATAAAACAGTAAAGGTGCAGCTCTGCAATTACTCGCTCACAGTGCTGATGGCAGAAGGACCTCCAGCAAAGACAGCTTTAGAGAGCTCTTGTAGAAGATATGTTAGTATATTATTCTATACGTCTCGGAATACGCGGGAGTGTCCACAGTTTTCCCCACCACTTGCCACCTGTCGACTAACTATTCGATTTATTCATACCGCATGCTCAACGGAAGCGTGGGTTCGAAGACATTGCCCCATTACACGTATTTCAACTGCCGTACCCAGGCGATCGAACCCGGTGACTTCTGTATTGCGTGTTTAATGCCTATCGCGAAATTGTGAAATACTTACTGCACGTGCAACTGCTGTGTTGCGTGAAATCTGTCAACACTGTTTAGACCCGCAGGGTTTTGATACTTTTTTTCACGAAGGATTATTTTTTTGTGACGGCCCACGGAGCTACGGGTTTCTGCATTCAGAATTGAGTTCCTTGATTGGGAAATCCCCGTGCGCCGCAGTCCAATCGATGGGAAAGGCCAAAAGGGGGCGATGATTGGCAGAACAGTTTACCAAACAAGTCAAAACAAATCATGCTTTCCCACTTGCCAATTACATTTACATGTGACCACCTTTCAGACATCTCGTAAGTTGTCGTTGCAGGTTTTTGGTGATGTGGGACAAATAGTAGCAATATAATCAAATGGTGTTTCGGCAATGTTTTTCTGTCGCTACTGCACCGGGGTCGTGTGGATGTAGTGTACCATTTGCACGTGCGTGCGCGCGTGTGTGTACGTCTATACTTTTCCAATGTCCTTAGACTTTTGGGGGCTGGCTGATTCACTTGTGTGAGAAATCTGAGGCTTCTGTAGTTATCGGGACTGGAATGCATTACTCCATGTGAACAATTTTAAAGTAAAACGTAAATATAATATTTTTTTGTGAGATCTGCACTGACATTTTGCATTTCAGTGAAGCTTGGTTATCAGAGTGAAGGAACATGTGTGATGTCACAATACAGCACTCATTTATGTATTACTCCTTAGTTTTAGCGGTATATAACATTTTATCGAGTGGGTTGAAAGATTTGACCTTTGATTAATCTTTATTGCATTGTTGGCCCAATTTCAAACTAAGCATTTTTACAATAGTGATGCTTAAACATTTGATTTAGTTATTGAATACATATTTTGGCTACATCAGCTGGCAATGTTCTATGGGGATATTTTTTTGTATCGCTGTAATTCTTTTTTTTAAGTCACAAACAGTTTAAACAGAACACAGATGTTTATTTTCGTTATCGTTTTAATTCCAGATAGCATGATGCAGACGACGGGCAGCTCATCAACATTGTTTAATTTTTGGCAGAGCCCTTAAACTTTTGTCGAGAACCGGAGGAACACACTAAATTGTAAAACTAGATGTGGTCACTGTTTTATCAGCTGTTACCAATTTTTACCATAGCGACTGGAACACGTTGTGTTTGCTCAGCAGCTAAATGTAGGGGTGGCTTATTTCCCAAAATGTTAAGTCAGGAAACACATTTTTCCATTCAGTGTTCTTTTTCTCTTTCCAAAAATCTTTGCAATAGAGAACACGTCAAAGTAAAATGGCTTCTCATACACGGGGTCGCTAGGTCTTTGTGGGTGTGATTTGTGTCCTTTAAAATTGAAACAATTTATTGCCGTAATTGTTTTGTACGCAATCATATTACGGGCCCAACACGCAGGGTTACAAGTGCAAAATTGCTTGTTCTTGTGAGTTCTGGGCTCAATAGATGTCAGTATGCGAGCTCCAACTCTGCAATAAATCACTGTGATTGACAGCAACACAAATTGCTTTAATTGACTCGTGGCAGCAGGAGCTAGCTTCTGGCTACCCGTAAAAAGCACCAGACTAAATATATTTATGACCAATATCAGTTCCATTCTGTGCACGGAAAACTTCTACTTTGGGGTATCCGTATTGCTCTTGCTTTTGTGTCAACGGTGGCACAGCACGCAGGTTAAAGCAATGGGAAAATGTGTTTAAATGTAGTGTAAATGGGTACGCCCACTTCTTCCAAGACATCTTGCCAGTGTGAAAGAGAAGGCCAATACACCCTGGACCGCATTTGGGTGTATTGGCTCTCTCGAGCTCCCGCTAGCCTAACCACTTCCACAACCAGTGGCTTGAGCAAGCAATTGCAGCGTTGCACCTTTACCTTATTTTGAGTAAAGACTGTACAATGTATGAGCGATCGTGACCTTCAATGTGACACCCCTTGGTTTATCGATGTTCTGTTACTACCGTTACCGTTACCGTATTTGACCATTCTTCATCACGACTAGTCAGTCTGGGTTGGTGATGATGGAGAGGAGTCTCGGACCGGTTCAGATATTATTCAGCGCTGATGTTAGCCGTGGCCAGGAATCAAACTCGCTCAGTGACCATGTTCGACCTCGAAGTGTCCATCCAGAGGCTGACCATCGTGCTTCGAAGAATCGCAAAGAAGAAGCAGTGACCATGTTTGTACGCAGTGTGTAGGTCACTGTGGAAGCCAGCTAACGCCAAAAATATACATTTACATTTTGTTCAGGACAATTTTTATTTTATTCTATATCACGACAATTATTTTGCTTGAATACCAATAGAAGTTCACAATTATAGAAATGGGTGTCTTCTTAAACTTTGCCTGCCATGGCAGTTTACCATTTTTTTTCTTCCATAATTAATTTCATATATAAAAGCTAATTACCGTCGCTGGAATGTTTTACTTACATTTCATCGTGACGCTGTGCTGTCAAATCATGCTTTAACACTACGGCACGGTAAGTGGGCTGGAAAGGGTATCAAAAAATTGGGTTCTGACACCTCGTGCCAGTTACTATTGTCTAGGCTATAATATGTTAACTACATTTGTATAGTTGGATATTTGAATACATTAAAACACAATGATACATTCCTTTTCTTTATTTGCAACTGCTATGATTTACTAAATATCTGTAAATGTGTTGATTTATAAAGTGTAACATAATACATCTGTATCAGGAATAATAAATAATCGATTCTCACTCGCCTATCGTGCATGAGAATGCACTCCGCATTGTGAGGATCAATATTATTTAATAAATTGACACCACTATTTTCTATTATTAAGACACTTGCTTTGCATAGGCAAGCCTCGCCGAGCCTCATAATAATAATAATAACATTTATATAGCGCCTTTCACCCGAGGGTCACAAAGCGCTGCACAAAGCTGCAAAGAGAACGAAAGGTGGCATGAGTGTGACCAATACACTACGTACCCTTTCCGGTTACTGCAGAGTTACGCAAGCCTCATTCTAGTTACCACCCGTGGTAATGTCTGAACATTTCCCAAAAATCAATCTAACTAAATTAACGCTAGATATTTCATGCAAAAATAAGTCACAACCCGCGAAATCGTGCATCAACCCACATTTTGCTTAAACGTTCTTTTCCCAGATATAATTTGTACTATAACTAAAGCTATGCAGTGTGCATTTTTTCCCGTGTGATAACTATTTATGACAGCGTTGCACATCTGGAAATCTGTTGTCGTTTTTGGCCACTTGCTAACTCTCCCTTGCCCACGTTTTTTTTTCTCTCTCTCTCTCTAAAATCAAAATTAATTGGAAAATAAGAGTGCCTTGGTCACTGTGGCCTCAGCGGAGCTATGAAGATTTCCACTGCACATCATTTCCAGATGTAGCCACCATGTTCTGATAGAAACTTAGCACCGAAAACACTTTTTTCCCTTACAGCGCGAAGGTTTGCACACATGATTTGTCATGGGTTCACAAATCAAAAAATAGTTTGAAAACAGCATGCAAAACAAAATGTTTTATGACCCAAGTGGTTTATATATTGCGAGTAAAAGGGAATGCGGCCCTGTTTTTTGTTGTTGTGGGGTTTTTTTTTAATGTAAAAGCTATTTTTGCTTAGCGAATTTCACTTAATAAACTGGAACATGTTTATACAATATGACTTTATTACAACACCGATCTAGTATTGGTAAAGGAACACGACACATCTTGTCAGATTCAACTGTCCTAACTGAATTATTAAGGAATATAGGCCTTTAAACTCAACGTTGGGCAAAATAATGAAAACACGATATGTTGGGGTACACGACCATAAATAAAGTACAAATGAAAACCTCCTCAGATTCGTTGTGAACACTTCTTTAAAATAATAAAATAGAAAATGCTCAGGTTTTAGGAAACGGTCCTTCTTTAGTGTTGACAAGTAATTAGCTGAGAAAAAATATATAGTGAAATTTCAGTTCATAACCTACATAATGCACATGCATTGTGCATATTACGTTTTTAGAAGTTCCATAATCTGGCTGCAAAGACAAAAAAAAACTTGTCACGTGTTATGTTCAAATGTCATTTATGCATATAAACTGTAAGATAGTGTAGTGGAATGGTGGCAAAGTGGTTAGCTCACTACGCTGCGAACTCAACAACACAAGTGCAATTACTTATGACTGCTAACATCAGTTGCAAATTATATTTAAACCGGTCCTGGATTTCCCACCAACCTGCATTACCTGTGGTCAAACAACACCCATGATCGATCAGACATGGGGGCCCTTCGTCCATCAGTGTATTGAAAAAGAGCTGTAAATTATAAATGTTATTTTGGTTTGAGATGTGATTTTAATCTTCTGTTGTTGTACTGTTGCAGAGTCTGTAATATTTTGATAGTAGATAATATATACAAATTAAGACGCTCTTCACTGGGTACATTGATATGTTTCTTTTCATTACCACATTATTTGTTCCAAAAGCCCTCCATTCTGTTCTCATTTTCTCTTTATTTCGTCATTTTGATCGTTGTCAGCTTTCAATAATTGCCTTAGACATATATACTCTTCTTTAATCTAGTATTGTCGTTCCAGTAATAATTTCCTTTGGTTCAGCGAACTTGTTGAGCATGCTTTTGCAGCCTGTTGTGTTAAGTTATTCAACAATAGTTCATTTCCATGGCTTGGTATAATTACGATATGGTCAGATTTATACGTTTACAATGTTTGTAAAACATTATCTAGTGTGACTAAGTTGCCGCCCTGAAAAAGTATCTCCTTGCGTTACTCCTTGCATAACACGAGTTATTTTATTAAATCTCAGTATAACGGTACCATCTTTAAAATAGTGTTTTATTAATGGAACAAAAGCTGAAAAGTAGACAAAGGAGTAGATGCTGGGAAATACCCTTAAAGAGAGAATGAGGAATGCATGGATCAAAAACAAATTAGAGACATCTTTGCAGTTAGCAGGTTTCAGTAGGGGATGGATGATAGCTGATGGACGAGACTGGCAATGGAAGGGCGGCAAAAGTCAAGAACATGGACAACTACAGTGGGGATGAAGCAAGGAGACCAGCTCATGTACAGCAGGGAGATGGATTGTAGTATTAGACTATTAGAGGGATCTTGACGATACAAAGATGCCGTTTGTTGAAACTGATAGAGTATAATTATATTGTCTCAGTCATAGTCAATAATTTACGTATTTGTGCATGAAAACTTGCTTATATAGATTTATTTTCGCTTGCACAAACACAACACGAATATTACCTGTTTTAGTCTTGTAAACTGTTGAGGTGAGTACGTTTAGCGAGTATCTATCAAGGCCAGCTTTGCACGCAGCGTGGTGTGGGCAGCACCATGCCCAGTGGCTGAGTGGACCTCGGGGAGCCGAGGACTGGATCAAATACCGTGTGCCAGTGACGTTACCGACGGCCCGGAATGAAACTGAGGTCGCTGATATTGCAGTGCAGTACACTCACTACTGCACCACTACTCCCCACTGCACGTACACGCTTCGAGGAACGGAAAGTATTGCCAAATTCCTCCTGGCTAAGGATAAAAAAAATATATAACTAGATTAAAGACATTAAAGTGTGGGAAAAGTCAAGTTGAAACATTGATGGATGCCTATGTCGAAAGGCGGTGTTGTCTCTTAGGTTCTTGAATAGTCAACATCTGCCATTTTGAGGCTCTAATATCATCCTTCATTCATACAAACACACTCCACTTTGCTTTAGTTGCCTTTCTAGGTCATACCACCAGGGTCTGGCGCTTGCAAGTTGAATGGCATGGGAACGGTGCCTCGCTGCTGTCACCACACTTCTGCAGTACGTAATGGAAACAGCATCGGTGGCTTGACAATCCTGCATTTATAATGCAGGTGATGTCAGAATCAACTCAACACTGCGCGTGACACTGCCGAGTGATCCGCTGTGTGTGTGTGTTTTTAATACTGTGGGCCACGTGGAGGGTAAATCGAACGTCATTCACCACGCTGGCCAGTGTAGGTTGGTGGAGGTGGGGAGCATCGATGTGGGGGGAGATAATGGCCACGGTTAAAGATGTCCCAGAACAAGTTCTGAGGCCACCTGAAGAGGCATCTTTATAAAAAGTGGACATGAAACAGATGCTGGTTGTTATAATGGCGATTTCGTCAGCACATATGAGACTGTGAATCCCCTCGTCATTTTTGCGTATGATTTTATTTGTCCAAACCAATTTGTAAATAGCCTTGGTTAAAATAAATCGATTATCTTACCAGATGTTTCCGTTCGATCCTACATAATTCCATCATCACGTGTGGCTCATGTAGATATGGACAAATAAAACAACGTTTACAACTCAACGGTAAAGTCGTAGTGAGCAATCGGGAAGGTCATTAGTTCCAGACAAGGTTCTCCAATCGCCAGTGTTATCACACACCCCCTCCCACCTTTACTAAATACAATAAAGCAAATGCCAACAGTTCTTAATCCACCAATGGACAAAGGTCCCCCCGTGCCTTGATGGCGAGGGACGTCGATTGACCATACTTCACCACACTTGCCAGTGCGGGTTGGTGAAGGGGAGGGAAGGATAGGATGATCTAAGCCATGGCCGTGATTTGAACTTCACCCCATTATCATTAGCATTTACATGGACACTGTGTATGATATTCAGAGTGCGCATTGCCTACTTTACGTGTGAGTGGGGTCGTGGGCACGGTGGCGCGGTGAGTAGCGCTGCCGCCTCACATCAAGAAGTACCCGGGTTCGAATTCCGACTCGGGTGCCTTTTGGCGTGGAGTTTGCATGTTCACCCCGTGTCCGTGTGGGTTTTCACCGGGCACTCTGATTTCCTCTCACAGTCCAAAGACATGCTGCTGCATAGGTTAGTTGGCCTGCGGACTAAATTGCTCCCGGTGCCCTGTGATGGACTCGCGTCCCATGCTGGCTATAGCCATGCCTTGTGCCCTGTGTCTGCCGGGATAGGCTCCGACTCACCGTGACCCTGTACAGGGTTAAGCGGTTTCTGACAATGGATGGATGTATGTGTGAGTGGACACATTTACTGGATTCAACGAGTTGAACGATGGGACTGAGGACAGGAGGACTGGTGCATGACGGATGTTTCAAGAGCTCTGTCAAACCTCGTGTTCCATCTGCATGGAAGGGAGCCAACGTGACAATTTAACTCTTGTTTTGTCTCTCTATTTTCCTCCACGTGTAATTAATTTTGACGTTGATATTAAACTTTCCGTTAATTTCAAATGACAAGAAATTACACAATGTAAAAAAACCTAAGTAATTTGTAACATATGTATGGAACAAATGTATGGAACTGATTTGGCTTCTGTTGGCTGCATTAAATGGGTTCAACAATTTACAATATTTGCATCGTTCAAACTATTGACACGTTGAATGTGTTTCCACATGTTTTTGCAATGCCAAGTCAGAAAAATAACTGTTTCTATAAAGTCGCATGTAAATTCCTATCTTACGTTTAGTACAGAAACAAAACTCAACACATTCATTCATAACACGGCCTCATAAGAAAATAGATAATTGTCGACGTTTCAGGCGAATGTCCTTCATAGCATATCAAAGAAGGGCCATTGACTGAAACGTCAGCAGTGTTATTGATAAATGCGTTGTTCTTTTTGTGCCAATGCATTTAGTTAATATTTATAAAGGTAATTGTCATTTTATTTGTAGTGGAGGTGGCTAACATACAAATGGATAACATACAAATATGGCTAACATACAAATAAGACAGTGTGTATAATATAATATCCATAGGTGGTGGGTTTATTGAGAAGATTTGTGACGAAGGCTTCCTGAGTTTTTCGGGATTGGGGTTCGGTAACAGTTGGAATGTTGCTGCTGCCACTAACGCAAGTATTTTCCAGCCTCGCGGCTTCTGAATCCAAGCCCTTCTCTCACTGTTCCTGGATCTTAATAGAGGTTCATGACCTGCCTGCACAGGTGTGAGCTTACGAGCGAGAGCTGTTCACTCGAGTTATGTTTGAGGGAGAATTTTTTTTGGCTCTGTTTACACTTGAATTGCAAAATCGTATATACACCAGAGACATTTGACCTCAAGAATGGACCAATTAGATGTTTGCACTTGCTGCGTGCTTGGAGGTCCTGTCATTTAGACTGAAGAAGGCTCCCTGCTCACTTAGATAAGACCAGGCTATGTAATAACATGTTCTTTTGTCAATCCACTGCTGGATAAGGCCCTTTCCGTCTTGTATGTGTCCTGAGCGTTATGGAACTATGTCGCAATGCTGGTCAGTGCTGGTTGGTGAAGGCAAGGAGAACGAGTAGAAGTACACTACGTCGCGATCCCTGTCAGGTAGTACTTGGTATTGCCTGCGAATTCTACCAAACACTTCGAAGCCAAGCTGAAAGACGACCATGTCCAGAAGCTAGCCATCGTGCTTCGAAGAATCGCAAAGAAGAAGAATTTATTTTTACAACTTACATTCTGATACCGACAGTGTAGCCACGCAATCTATAACACGTGCTGTTCACAGTGGGCGCGTGTACACACGCACTGTCCAGGATCAACCCTACTCAGCTTATGTTAGATCTGATGAGGAAGAGTGGTGTGATGGTTGGCACACGAGTCTCCAGAAGTCACCGGGTTGACCTTTCAGCGCGGCAGTTGACACGATTCGCAAGTTTTTAAATCCGCCCAGCTTGCTGCGTCTGTGGTGGGATAAAGTGTGGGTACTCCCATCTCTTCCAAGGTATCTGACCAGCATGGAAGAGGAGGACAAATACCCTCTGGAGGCCTTTTTCACCACCACCACCACCACCAACAAGAGGTTTCAGGGTTGCACCTTTTACCTTCATCACTGTCGGAAAGACTTGCTGCTGCTGCTCTGGAACAGGCAGGAGACCCAGACGAGAGGAGTGTGTTGGGTGGTCGTGCCGGTTTAATTACAATCGGTCCTGATTGGACGTGCTTGAGACACTTTTGGCCTGGACTCGGTGTGTGAAGGAGATGGGCAACTGGGCAGGCTTCCCAGCCTTATTGTTTGCTTTAGCGCTCCGAGAGGAAGCCGGGTTGGGGTGGTCCATCGCATAACATAATTCATGTTTTACAACAATTTCATGGCACATTTTTTTCGCTCATCATATTCACCCCCTCCACCCCCCTTTCTTCTTTTATTTCCCGCACACCATGTTTAAATCTTTCTCCTTTTGTATTTTTTTCCAGTGTCGTAATTTATAATAATAATTGTTGTTAGTTTTCCTCTCGTTATTAAATCTTCAACGGTTCCTTTCTCCACGAATGTCTTCCCCAATTGACTTTTAGATTTTTTGTTGCTGCGGGTGGCGAAAAATTATTTGCATGCTTCGCACAAATGTGCCAGTGCATGTACACTCATTCGTGTGTGCACCGCCTGTAATATGCACCGCATACAATCCTAATTGAGCATTAATGCAATGCCTCCCTTACTTAGCAAAGCAACTTGCAGCTACACATTCTCCTCCCGTAGTCCCTCTTATTGTTGACGTAGAGGCATGTTGTTATAATATTAAAGATTCATACAATTAACATTAAAAAAAATCTCTATGAAATAGTACCAGGTTGTGTAGAAGCATCTCTGGTCCGATTTAAGCCGACCATTTAAAATGAGTTGAAAGCCTGCCGTATAGTTATCACCTCTCGCTCTCTCACGTTCTCTACATCTTTCTTCTCTGTTCTTTTTCCCCCTTTGCTCCTCTTTCCTGCTTTAGATCACAGCTAGGTGCTCCTTTAGATCCACTCGTTTATAACAGGATCCGGCGATACTTTGTAACCTTGTTCTGTCTTTGTACGTTTGTGTTGTTGAAAATATATATTTCTTTAAAAATAATTGAATATAACTGATACAGCCTTGCCTTAGGCCTATATGCGCGTGTAGCTCTGCACTTCAGAGCGCATTTGTAAGAAGATAACTGCTCTACTATGCTCATTTATGACCTGCAGGGTAATGGGAAATTGCACATTCATGTGGCAATTCTTTTTTACTCTTTGAGTTTTCTTAATAAAAACCACTTCGCAAAATTGAATCTTTTGTAATCCTGTTAAGGTTTTATTTAGCAGGGAGGGATGCAGATATTCCCAACAGAGGTAACTCAACCTGCGGCGCTCAGCCTTGAGTGTATCCCCTGCCGTGCCGGCTTGGAAGCAATTATGAATAGAATAGAAAAACACACACCACAGTTTTATACTGTATTTATATAATCATGTGCCCTGTGTTTGTACTCTGCAATTACCTCAACATTGTCAGATTTGTTGTTGTGTGGAAATCGTTTTCTTTTTCATTCAATTATTGATAATGCATCACTTTACAGATGATTTTGTGGCTGGTCATGTTTTCGTTCCTTGCAATATTTTTGTTCTGGTGAAAGCAGTTATATCGTATCGCACTTGATAAGGTACACTTAAGAGAATTTAATAAGTGTGTACGTGTGTGTTTCATTTCCTCGAAAGTTGCTTGTAAAAAACCTTTAAAATTACCAAATGTATGCAAGGTTGGCCGTGCCAGGTGCCAATTGGCAAATAAAGTTAGAGTCGTTAGAAAAGTCGAAATGTAGTTATGGTGCTTGCCTCTTGTGAGGGCAACCGTTAAAATGAGTTTCTCAAAGTATATCGAGTCGCTCTGTGGTGAGATAACTTTCTCATAAATAGATTACGTCGTGCTTATAAAATGAACGAAATTGATAATTTTCCACAACAAAACTTCTGGGAATTCTATTACGGTACTTTATTATATTTCAGTTATCATAATTAAAATAACAAAACCCGTGTTTATTATGAATCACTGAAAATTGTATTCTCATTGTATATTTACTGTAATCCCGTATTGGAATTGTTTTTATTATTATTATGTATGAATTATTACCCTGGTCGTGTCACGTGACAACTCTGCTGAGAATCTCGCCAATCAGCTTTCGGCTGTTCTCTCGGCTCGGAGCTGATCGTATCATTGCCATCTAGCGGTGCTTGTGAGAAACAAACCTGCCCTAAGGCCTAAGGCCACCATAAAGGCCAATGTTCTATAATCGACGTTTTTCTCTTTTCACCTTTCATCGTTGTAAATCGCATCTTTTATGCATCTTTGTAAAGTTTTCAATTTTTCTGGTAAGTGAGCACAGGCAGAGAAAGGGGGGTGTCTCATAATTCCATAAATAAATACCCTGCCCCCCAATCTTCCATGCTTGCAGATGAGCATTTGTGCCGTGCATGCCAGAAAGACAGAGGGGTATATGGTTTTGTGGCTGAATGAAAAAAAATGACTCTTCTGGGTGAAGGTTACCAAACGTCAACCCCCTTAGCCCTCCGTCCAGTGTAGGAATGCATTCCCAGAGCCGAAACACTGCTAATGCATGGCAGATGTGTGAAGTTAGCAAGGGATATATGCCCACAATGAGCTGGGACTCAGTCCAAATTAACCCCTTTGCTGCCTGCCGGCGTAAAACACTGTTTCTTAAACCAACTACGGTTCCCCATAATTTCCCCTTTGAAACCAATCACACGTACTAAGTTTTTGGCCATAGAAATTCCAATATTAGATTACGACTCTTCAAGGCTTAACAATAGAATTATTGAAATAGCAGTGAAGCAAAAGTTTTAGTTTTCCAAATTATGAGAACTGTAATCACGGTAAACAATTTTTTTTAATGAAAATGTCAGTTTTGAATGGATGCAGAGAACGTATAATGTAAATGTACCACATAAACAACAGTGCACTAAATGTTCTTTTATTGAAACAAAAATATTCAGGAAACACACACCATGTTTCTCAATAATTACTGTAATCATTTTCGTTTCCATCGGTGGTGTTTACTGAGAGTCTTTCAGGAATCTTTCCAAGTGTCACAACACACAGAGGGGAGTCTCCATACAAAGAAACTGTTACATACATAAACATTTCATTTCTTGGATGCACTTGACTGATGGCAATGGCAGCAACCTATTTGCATTGACCTTTTTAGCCAAGCTTTTTAATGTACACACGCTGAAGGATTAGTAGTTTGCTTAGAAAATTTTAGCAGATGACGGCCAAAAAAAAAAGGTCCCCATGTGAGCGTGTGCCTTTATTTATTCATTTTTGCTGCTTACCATTTGCATGAAAGCCCCAACACCTGCCACTGCAAAACATTGTATTCGTATCAGAGCCGCAGGCTTGCAGCCAGCTGCTGCTAAACGCTTGTCAATTTGTCTGGCATTTGCCTTTCATAGATCCCATTCATACTCGGCGGGCAAAGACGGCACAATTGAAATCGCAATTTACGGTCCACAATTAAAACTTTGAAGATGTAACTTTGGAAAATAAAACCGCACTGCAATGTGAACACTTATTGGCCTCCAAGAAGGGGAGGGCCAAAGAATTTCTGCAGCGTACGTTGTGGGCGCGGGAAATCTGGCGGAATATATTGAAACCAGCCGCCGATAATTGATATGATGCGATATGAGGAAGCCAAGCCCTAAAGGATCCCTGCGGAGGGTTATAAATCTTGCTGGAAACTGTATTTTCATGAAAACACCAGCCCTTGCCAAAATACATCTGTATAAGTTATGAATAGCACATAATTTGTGTTACATGACAGGTAATATTGGTGATAATAATGTATTTGCTTTTTGCAGACCTGTTTTCTTAAAATACGTGTTTGTGTGTACCTCTATGAACGGTTTGGCACTAATGAAGCTCCTGCCAAGCTAAACATTACAACTTTTATGTTCTACTCTCAAAAATAATAGACTAGACATGTTGCTTATTTATCTGGGCTGAACACGTTGTAATACTAATCGAATCCGCAATTTTCAAAACTATTTGCTTTACTTTTTGTTCCGATATACTGGCTATCAAAGACTCTATAAGGTGTGAGTGAGTGTGTGGGTGTTTGCAGGGATGTAATGATTGGCAGAAGTTGGCCCAAAGAACTGTTAGTTGGGCCAAAATGCACATTTAAATTAACTCTGCGAAAGCTGAAGGAAACCTTGTATCACCACACGTGCCTTGCCCGCGGCCATTAAGTATTAAATCTACTTGAATATACACCACTGCATACGTAGCGGTTCACTTGCTCATAGTTTAAGGCTACACAGACAAGATTGATGCCAGCTGTTCAGGGAACCCACGAATGTTGGCTGTTATCAGTCAAACATAAAGCCAGTGTGGCTTATGTATTTGTCAGAGAATGCAGCGAGTCGCCAAATTGCGCAATATTGTTTCCTTTCCATTGAGTATGAAATCACGCAGCGTGCCTAACATGTGGAACGCACATTAAATGGTTAAACCGCACAACATGTAAGATTATGAGACCATCCTGTGTAATGTTGCACCCGTAAGACATGGTATTGTCAGCCTATACTTGTTGAGGTATAGCAGGACATATAAGCAGTAGATGGCAGTATGCTCCCATTAACAAGGCGAGTTCTTTTTTTAATAGAAACGCCAACACAGTAGTTGACTTTTAGCTCCTTGCCTTGGATATTTTGAAAGATGTGGCTGCTCGTATTCACACGGTTAAACTTGGCAATTTAACATAGGAAAATGGCATGTAGAATTATTATTATTTTTACAACAACGTGCTTTAAAAAATAATGATTGACAGAATTCCAGGAAAAGGTAACATATGACATGACTTAAAATGTATACAGTTGATTGTGTAAAAGGATGCGTCAGTAAAGATCTTAATTCAATGGATAAAATATCACCTTTTTTTCAAACGAATTGTTTGCCAAAAAAGTTAAGATAACACTAAAATGTAAAGCAGAGCTCTCCTGAAGTATTTCTTTATTGGCACAGGTCCACTTTGAATCGTCAAAAAATGCCCTCCATCGCCTGAGCAGTGCAGCACAAGAGTTTTCACTTAAAAATTAAACAGTAAAGAAATCAAATAAAACTATATTTGTGAAATACAAATGTTACCTACTATTTTTGGAAAATAAGTCATTGCTTACAGGTACAGTAAAAATGTAGCTCATTTACAGGATGGGGGTTAGTAAAATAAATATCCTTATTTTCTTAATAAATCATATATTCTCTGCCACAATTAAGATCAACTATTGCGTTTGTCTATTAAAGCAATGCTCACGAATTGCAGAGGTGTGTACGTGAAACTGAATTAGTTACATTATTCTTGCAAACGTGACGTTACTTGAGCTTGAATTTTCTCACTAAATTTATAATGCTTTTTGAACGATGCGTGCATAGTTTAAAACTGCTCACGCTTTTACACTACGTACATTTTCTTTACTAAGACACACAAAATAACAACACAGTGAAAACGAAAAGAAGCTCTTACAGGTTTGCCTTAAAAGCATGGATGTTCTGTCACTGCTAATTTCTCCGTATTGCACGAAGAGTGAAGGAATTGTGCCAAAGTAGCAGGTTATTCTAGCGAGTGTTTCGCGTGGGCACACCTATTGATTGCATAGACTACGCCTATCAAACGTTATTTGCACGTTGCCTTGAAAACAGCAGGAAGACAACAGTCTGGGGGTGGAGGAGTTACAACAGCCTAGCTCCCTAGCGTTAGCTAGCCTAGCTCCCTAGCGTTAGGGAGCTAGTCTCTTGTAACTTCCCCCCCTCCAGCTGACGGTTCAGTCCCCCTTTTAGATTCTTGTAATCAACTAAGTTATGGGCGACGTAGCCTTTGCTCATATACATTGGGGGTGAGAGCGAAAGCGGAATGCACTATTGACAAAAGTGTATAGTTCCGTTGCTCCTTCTGTTTGGCGTTTAGCATTTGTTTAAAGTTTCTGTAATGTAGACTGTCAGGCCCCCCGCTCCATTGCTGAGTTTGCTTATGCCCCCCTCTTTTAAACAAGGTCATGCCACAGGGCTTCAGCAGCCTCTTAAGTACAATAGCTTAGATGTGTTCTATGTACCCTTTGAAGCATTTTGAAATGGCAAATCAATTTATAATAAGTGTTCACCTTTATTATGCCTGTAAGAGGGATAGTTTTGGCCGTTCAACGTCAAAAAATAAAACTTGAACGTTGAAATGTTGTCGGTGACCCAGTAATTATGCGAATTTCTGCACTTTGATTTGCTTTACTAAATAATGTCACTTCCACGTACACGAGCAGCCTAGTGGAGCTTCACTGAGCCAGTTCTACCCCAGAGTCTGGCTTGGCTGGGCATCGCTGAAATAAATGATTGATTTTACTTTTTTCCGCCATCGCTCTCAATGGCAGTGGTCGAGGGAGAAAGCGGGGGAGAGAGGCGGAGGTTCGTGAAGTACGGGCGAGTGCGCTGCCAGTATTGATCGCATCTCGCTGTGGTGTGGAAGGGGAACTGACAGGCTTTCCCGTAAATTGTATCCCCACCTGCCTGGAGCGAGCCCTGGTGGTTTGGCTGTGCTGGACCGTACATACTCTGGTGACGTCCTCCTTATACATACAGCCTCAAGAGCTGCCCGTATTCCTGAGCAGAATATTCCTCGCTCGTGTACATGCCTCTGAGATGCCACCAGTCCCCTCTTGTAAACAAAATATGAAATGTATGCCCGCGCAGCTTTTTGAGTATGCGTGCAGACGTACGCGAGTATGCACGTGTGCGTGTTTGAGATTCACACGGGGAGTGGTGGGGTAGCAGTGCCCAGCGCTACGAACCTGGCACCCCGAGTTTGAGTCCCCTTCACGGTCAACAGCAGTGACGATTTTCTGAATCGCTCCTGGGCCTTCCCTAAGACGACTCAGCCCCAAATCAGTACCTGGTGCGATGTTCATACACCGCCACTAGGAAGACAAAGGCGGCCGAGCGTGGTGCTGGCCACCCAACCTCTCGTGTGCCGTGCTGACCTGTATATATACTTGCTGAAAGGACTTGACCCTATAGTCCGTTAAGGCTATACGGGGGATCGTTGTCTTTTTGTAACATTACGCATTGTGAATCAAACTATTATTGAATTATAAAAACACTGCAGCTGAGTGTCCTGTGTGTGAGTGTTGCAGCAGCTATGGTGTAAATGGAATAATACCGTACTGTATACAGAAATGTTTGTGCATTCTATATTGTTTTTGTATTCCTCATAAACCCAGCGGACTGTATTTGTATTAAGTGACTCTTCCATCAGGCCCCCGACCTCCTGCTAAGAAATGAAATATTGTGGGACACTTTACATAGTCATTGGCTCTAACAACTGTGAATTTGACACCACTGGCCTTAATTCACGATGGGGGAGAGGCACGGCTATGACAGAACAGCCATTTATCAACAACAAATGGACAGCTAGTTGTGAGCATATATACTTTTCTAATCTGACACGTTCCTTTAAAAATAAAAATAATATATGGCACGGTTCATTTGAAATCTGAAATTCAATATACAATTCCAGCTCAAAGTGCCAAATTTGTTCCATTTCCTGGTTTGAAATGCTTAAAAGTCAGCAATAATTGATATGAATACACATTTCACTGCTTCAGCGCCCGCAGAATAACTTGATAATGAGGTGTAAAGGTTTTCACGTAAAATCGTGCCCTTTTGAACCACCTGAGCAGATCTAATCATCTTCTGGGACCTTGTGGCAAATGGCGCGTGGCTCTGTTTGTATTCATTATCGCCCCAAGTGTCACATTGCACGTTGGGAGCGAGGCGCCCCCCTAGTGCTAATGTGACAGTGAGACTCGCCGCTTTATACGCAGCCCATCCCATTACCGTCACATCATCCCGCAGCCGAAACGCGAGAGAAGGGTACAAAGATGAGCCGTCCAAAAAATAACAGTGAACCATGCGCGGTTATATCAGATTGATAAACAAGCGCTACACCGGCGAGTACCCATTTGGCTATTTACGCGTTGGTAATAATTTAATGACTGAATTGGGAAAAAAATATGTTGTGATTTTCATAACAATAATAATTATACTAAATAATGACTTACAGCTGCGTGTATAGCCACTCCTAGATGAAGGCCTCATATTGTGTTGGTTTTGGGAAAGTTTGACCATACTTCACCACTATGGTCAAGGCGTGTTGGCGAAGGTGGGTGGGACGGTCTTCTTCTTCTTTGCGATTCCCCGAGGCACGATGGTCAGCTTCTGGACATCGTTGTCTTTCAGCTCGGCCTCGGTGGGCAGCCAAGACCAGCTCAGATGTCAGTCACAGCTGAGGTTATCCGTGGCCAGGAATACAATTCTGGTCGTTGGGATCATATCGCTGTGCGGCGATCTCCATGCACAACACTCCACCCGTCATTTAGTATAAATTATAAATACCTCAGATTCAAAATGTGCATCAGTTGATCGTCATTAATAACGCCACCTCCAAAATGTGTCTGCAAATCTTTGCCATCTGATACGTTCTGGATTCATAAAGCATCTAAAAGCAACCGTATCTGAAATGCTTTACAATAAAATATTGACGTAGTTGATTATATATTTCACCATACACATACCCTCACATTTGCACCAGGTGCCATGGGCTGCCTGCTGTGCCAGGCTATGTGCATGAGGAGGGCACGGGACAGACCCAGGTGCCATCAGCCGCTGGGCGCGGCCATTTTTATGAATCGATCTACGCAGCAGTCGATTCGCACCACCTATCCGAATCAAGAGTTTAATCGTACGTCCTGACGTTAACCTGTAAAAATATTATTTTTGTATTTGGACACTTACGTGCAATACGGTGTAAATGGGGATGTTTTGATTTAGTTTGCTGTTTTATATTTCTGTCAATTCGCGTGTTTGTATCGATTTCAAACATCGATTCCCCCAACCTTTAGTGTCTGTACGGGAATCGGTTCCCGCCCTGCTAGGAATCGATCCCCGCCCTGCTAGGAATCGATACACGCGGCAGTCGATTCCACCACAGATTCGAATCGAGCGTTTAATCGAGCGTACTGATTTTTATGTGTAAAAATATAATTTTTAAATTTTGTCCTCGGTCACTTACGTGCAATGCGGTGTAAATGGTGGTGTTTTGATTTAGTTTGTATAGTTTTTTAGTTTGTATTTTTGTCAATTCGCGTGTTGTTGTGTCGCAGGAATCCCGTCGAGAGTTTAAATTTTCAGTGGCTAT
>JAZEWU010000007.1:2410221-2421455 GCA_036362915.1 Geotria australis | reverse complement strand
ACGACTATCCCGGAAAAATATACAATTACAATTGTTTATTGTGTATTAATGTTAATTTGTTTACTAGACAGTTAAGCAAAAAATATGCGTTTTCAGAGGAGCTGTTTAGGCTTGAACACAAGACCAGTGTGTATCTGCATTGTGCTGGCATAAATAGGTGCTCGCTAATAGCACTTGCCGCAGCAGTCTGGCAAAGGCTATATAGCCAGGGTATCTTTGTCGTGTACATCTGCGCTCGTACTCGTGCCCACGAGTGTCTGTCAGCGCATGCGTGGGCACGGCTTTCATTAGCGAGGAATGCGCAATTAGCTAGGTGCAGGGTGAGTGTGGGAGCCAGTACTGTCTGGTTCAATTGAGAACACGGGGGGCTACAGCTAGGTCGTAGCCGTTCTCAAGCACGATCTTTATCGAATTTTTTCTTAATTGGTTCAGGGCTTTTTTTTTTTACCGCCAGTCCTTCAGTCAGAGAAGATACATGGGCCTGAGCAAAACAATTAAATAAATCTTAAAATAGACTCGAAGGTTTTGAGTTTTGTAAGGGATGGAGGCTCCACTCACTTTTTTGTCTTGTTGCCGTTGCCAATCTGAAGCCATAGCTGGGGCAGATTAGAAACAGATGAGGCCACTTTAATCGCCAACTGGCCCACGTTCTGCTACCCCAAGCTTCACTTGATGGTTTACATTTTTTTTTCGTCAAAATATTACTCAATTGACTGCTGTAAAATATTAGGCAAACATCTTTGTATTTTTTACTTGAAATGTCTTGACAAGCGTGACCCGAGTGTCATGCTTTGCAACGAATCAAATTCCTGTTGATATTAACACTGTATGCAACGTAATTTCATGGACCGAATCCCTCCCAATGTGATTGTGCCACAATTCTGACACACGTACGTACGTATGCGCGTGTGTGTGCGTGCCTACGAGGCGACCTGAAGCGTGCTGGAAGGCACAGCCGGATCGGTGTGAATGCGGCAAGTGCACAACCGAGCGTTGTGGCGTGGAAGTTACCGCGTGGGACTTGTACTTTAACGTTTTGCAAAATGTCAAAAGGTCACGCACAGCATGGAGCAGACACCCACACGCATGACATGCTTTCCCACCACTCAAAGTTGTTGTATGGAATAAAAACAAATAAAATGTCAGAGCTCTGCGGTGATTGGCACTTTCAGGAAATTAATGGAAATTGCATGGCCGGAGTTGCTGTAAATTAGGTACATATTTCATTTCAGTTTCGCGGCACAAACTGACCTGTTAGTGCGCACAGCGGGCAACCTGTTCTCATCTGCTTGTTACAAGAAAAAATACATTTGTATTAGACTTTGTAACCCTGTTAAAGTGCAATAAAGACAAACACCACCCTTCGGTTAGCTCCTGAAGTGGAATTATGTTGATGATTACAAAGATTTTTCACCTTTATAGCAAAACTGCCCTGACAACCTTGAATGTGCTTTGCTCCCCTGCAGTTGCATCACAAATGTGTTCTAAACCATATTAAAGACACGGGACTCTGTGGGGTTCCCATTCAGCAAACCGCTTGCCTGTGGTCTGCCGTTATAAATGGCTAAAATAAACCCGTGCGTTACGCTCTCTTTTAGTGTGTGCGCAACATTCTGGAAAGTGCATTCGTGAATGTATTTCTCTATTTGATTTAAAATCACCCCTTCCATTTTTGCTTGCGTGACATAGTTTCAAAGAAAGGTTTAAATTAATATTGTAATTATAAATCATTACTCATCGTTGAAACGCCGTTAACTGTTGCCTAAACGATGTCACAACATCAACGTCCATGCCTCATCACAGACAAACTGCCGGGTGCTGAGCCTCATTTTTAAAAAACTATAACCTTTGTTTGACCTTTTATTATTCAGCACAAAGGTAAATGTGTCACGAGTGAAGCACATTTCGTACATTTGGAATTAATATTGCCTTTAACTTATTTAATATAGAAACGTATTTACAATATCACCAAGTTTTTGCAAAAATGTATCCGTCAACACACGTTCTAACCTACGTTTGGATGCATTAACGAATCACGCATCCAACCCAGCACAAACCGATCACCATCAAATGTGCACGCATGTAAAATTCTCAAAAATATTTCTTTAATCCAGATGTTAAAGTTAACACGACTATTCATATTCATCGAGTTCTGTTTATTAGAGATTTTCTATGAATGTGGAATGCTTTAGAAGAGATTTTCAAGGTCGTATCAAATTCAAATTTAATTTTCAAGGAGTGCTCTTTCATGCTAGAGCATTTTAAATGGTAATTTCTCGTCTTTTTTGTGTCTACCCGTGCCGAGTGTGACACATGATGTTCCTGATGGGCGAGGGTTGAAAATGGAAATTGTTGAAAAGTTGAGCATTTCTTACAATATAGAATAGAAACTTTTTTCAAAAAAATGGTCAAAATCTCAAAACCAATCTCTATGTCTATGCTATGTAACTAAATGGGATGTATATATACTGCTGTCTTATAACTGGATTAGACTTTAAATTTCTCGTGGTAAAAAATACAAACAAATACGATCTCTACTAGAAATATTATGAAGAATATACCGATCCCAACGTCCACAATTTGACTGAAGGCACAAGTGCTGTTAGCAAACAAGAGGGTGATCTGACCAATACCTAACCTGGCTGCGTTTGCCTCTAATGCTCATATTGACTTACCATATCAAGCACTCAATTCAAGCTGAATTGATGTTGGCGAAGCCCAAACTAGGTTCAGTGCAGATTACATGCCTCAATATTTTGTTGTTTCAACCTGATGCAATTTATCTACACATACATCACACGGCAGTGTTCAGTTTTCATTTTTTTAAATGTAATACTGTAACGTATCTTCATGCTAACAAAAGTGACATCAACAAATCCCCGTGACGCCATGTTGATGGGAAAATCACCGCAGTGATTACATCTTTCCAGATCAAACAAACCAAAAATATGGACGATCTGAGAATTTGTAACTGGGCCCAATTTTTGTGGGATTTCTGAGATCAATCTTAAAACTGAGAACACATCCCGACACAACGGCAATGCAGCGCTCATCAGAGCACAATTCTTTGGTTCTCTGACTTAACACAGTCACTGCCTACAAAGGAATCAGTAGTCAATCACAATGATCTTGCATACACGGCTCTTCCATGATATCAGTTTGAAACAGAGTGAACGTAAACCCAGGAGGGAAGGATCCAATTATCATCGGTGTTGTGCATGGCCGGGAATCAAACCATGGACCACAGGGACTGTAGAGCGAAACCTTCGTGCCACCGTTCAACTGCACACGGCATTCATATAACGAGTGCCCTTCACATTGCTTTGTTGTTGCTGTCTGTTAATACACGTAGCACATACAAATTATTCTTATGTTGCTAGTCAGTCTTATCTGCTTGAAGCTGTTAAAGTAATTAGACATCAGACAGTATTGTTTCACAGCGGAAAAGAGCCGTTTTATGGGGCAGTAATGCTCTGTTTAAACATAGTAATGCGATAACATGAAATCCCACGGGACTTTACTGTCATTATCCAAGTGAACGCGGATTTCTGCATGCGTGTGAAAGGCAAATGACTGTTGACCGCAGCCTATATGTACGTACGTCTATTGAGTAGTGCATTATTTCTATCAGTCACGTGCGTACGTGTTATATTATGTATCGCGGAACATTAAACTACCGATATATATTTGTTATTACGAAGCCATGTAAAGAAACGAAAATGATTTGTCATTTTGTGAGTTTGTGTCTGTAAGCTAGTATGTTAGCTTCAAATGCCAGTGTGCGTGCGTGCGTGTTTGTGTGTTTTTCGACAATCATATGCATGGCTTGATTTACAGCATTGTGCCTTGGAGCACATGCTTATAATCTCAGTACATCTTGGAGTGATTTAAATTTTGGCCACATTTCTACATTTATGGATTTTCTTTTTAGTAAATATATGCTTTTCCAACTTTCACGTGGGCACTTCACCACAAATGGAATAAACACTCAAATTGTATTATTATGATTGTTTCCCGTACATGTTTTTTTATTCCACTTCACCAGAATGTATTGCATTAAATTACTCTGTGTTTGAGTACAGAACAACAAGCCCGGGGCCCTACAGTGGTAATGTCATCGAGTTAGGTGTGTGACAATATCTGCAATGGGTGAGTGTGCGATTGCAGGAAAATAATACAATAACAAACACTTTATTACAATAAAAATAAGCATAAAGAGGCAAGCGATACCTGACACTGTCCCCCCATTTTTCAAGCTGCACCGACGTGCATGGTGAAATATGGTCAAACAAACCCCATGAATGATAAGGCATGGGAAGGCCTTCATCCAGCAGTGTGTTAACAAAAAGCGCTGCAAATTTGTGTTATTATTTCTAAGCATATAAAAAAACTAACTAATAAATTGGTCTTGCCCGAGGCGATTTGATTCCTGCCTTGGGTGCCTTTCTTTGTGGAGTTTGCAGTGTGTGGCAATATGTTGGCATCGCCAAACCGCCTGGCTGCCTCCTCCACCTCTGCACTTTCCTCGTGCCTCCGAGTCGTTCTCTCGTTCAATGAATGCCTTCGACATTGAATGAATATGTACGCGTTATAAAGGTAAAAATTATTATTATAATATATCGGACGCAGTGTCTTTTGGGTTGGCTCCGGCTAACAGTGTGGCTGCCCCCCCTCCACCGCTTTGCCGTTTCCTGTAACGCTTTGGGTGAAACGGGCTATATAAATGTAACAAATTAACCATTCTACTTATACAAATGTGTGTACTTTTAGTACGTAAATATATGACTTTTTAGGAATTACTGTTGCAAGTGACTGTGCTGTTGCACACATTCTGATTTGTCTCGGAGAGACGTTGACCTTCGCGTTAATGGTCACCGGATTCTGCAAACAAAACAGCCATGAGATAGAGACAACCTTAACACTGCATTGATCAAAGGACGGAGACACAGAAGCCATTTTACATACAACGTGCTAAATCCATACTAAGATATGGGAAGATGGAAGCAGGGATGAAAGCTGTGTTATCGCAATCTCAAAGAGAGCCGGCATCACACAGTGTCGGAATTATAGGACGTTTAG
Source organism: Geotria australis (assembly GCA_036362915.1). NCBI lineage: Eukaryota > Metazoa > Chordata > Hyperoartia > Petromyzontiformes > Geotriidae > Geotria > Geotria australis. Next base: position 2,416,376 of record JAZEWU010000007.1, on the reverse strand, counting down.
CCTTATCTACCGTGCCAGCCAAGTGATTCTTGAGGTTATCAGCAACTATCTGAAAAGCTCAATTGATGAGCAGCTTTCAGCAAAGTAAGCACCTTTTTCTCAACCGTGGGGATACTTGCCATTGGACGGATTTTTTTGTTTTACATCAATTAAAGAGAAATAGAAATAAAATAATGGGAAAAAGAGCCGCGCATCCTCACCGACTTCAAAGAAAGCTTTTGACACGCTCTGGCACCAAGGTATGTTTAAGCTGCTGAAACATCTGATCACACCTGCCAACAGCATTTGAGTTCCGCCGGAACTGTGAGCATGAGCAAAGAGTGCTCTTGGCGTTGACAAAGATTGGTTTTCAACTACTGTGCGAGTTCATCCAGCACCCCCCCCCCCCACTCACTGACGTCGGTTGGATCTCTTGAACTTACTCTACGTGGTGCTGTGATCTGAAGAAGCTATGACGGTACGTTATTTGTCATACACAATGTCAAAAAGAAAAGCCTGTTAACCTTCGTGGATTTGGTGATGATAAAGGTGATATTTTCAGCTGACAGTTGCTTGTCTGGCTACAGTAAGACAAATATCAATCCAAAATTAACAGCGGAAGTTTTGAATTACACCCATTATTGCTGTACACATGTTATGGTATATATAATGTATTATATTTACATCAACAGCTTTTCTGATAGTGGGGATGCTGTCGTGGTTGTAATGGTTAGCACACTGAACTTGCCATTGAGAGTTTGCTGGTTTGATCTCCCGCTCTGGCTGGTTGAGCAATGGGCCCATTTCTTGCATGCGTTCTATCCAGCAGCGAATACCACCCAGCAGCTAATACAGAACACCGCCGTCCCATGGATGGCACGGCGATGTGGCTGCTTGCAAACTGGAACCTTTGCAAAACGGTGTCCATTTGGTGTTTTAAGATCTTAACACGTCTCTCATTGTCAGAGAAGGTAAAACCTTGTATATTTTAGATTCGCTGAACCCAGTTTAATCTTGGGCAGTTGCCCAAATTTAAGCGCAGGAATTCAGCTGTGCTAGTTCTGGTCTCTGAGCCACTCGAAAAGCTCGAGTGATATATTTAAAAAATCAAGTGTATAAATAAATAATACGTACATTTTGGAGATTCGATATGTGTGCCATTCTTATAGCGCAAAGGCTACTGTGAAGATGCTAGCTTTTGCAGATATATTCTAATAACATCTGGTATTCTACCCAGTATTTCATTAACTCGTCCGCCTCTGACGATGAGTGCCACAAGATCGAAACCAGTTCAGAGGTTGCTTGCTTAAACAAAATCTGCTTGATAAGTTACTGGTCTGGAAAGCCAATAGGCTGAAACATTTGTACGTTAAGACACATAAATGAGTTCTGCTTATATTTGCTTAAACCCACTTGGGTTTGACGGCCACAGGGATGGCTCACACACTTAACGATCGGGGAGGAACAATCTGTCTGCAGTCTCCAGCAGGGAGTCTGCCCTAAGGTGGAGCTGCGATGCATTTTATGGGGTGGACAATTGCCAACCACCCCAAGACCCAACGCAATGTTGCCGGTGCCCGTGAGACAATTCAAGGCAACACAGGAAAAAACATGTTTTTGGCTTCCCTCTGAAGGCACGAACTCCATTTAGAAAATACCCTCTAATTAATAACACACCAAATTACATCAAGATGATTAACATCTTAATTATTTAACAGCAAGTAGTAAAGTATTCTTGTTTTTTTCCACGCCAGCAATGGGGAATAAAATGCACCAGCAGCGTAAACAAAGATGCAAACTGAAAAGTATCGATCGCAACGCGCGTCATTCCAGCGCATTGGGAGGTTAACGGCAGCAATTTCGCACGCATTCATAAACCGTTATTTAATAATTTTCGTGCTGCAGAACGCAGACTTGCGAACAATTTGAATGCATTGCGTCTAAAAAATCTACAGTGCTGAAAAGTTCATACCCTTGTCTTAACATAAATAGCTAACTTGTCATTAATTAGATGGCTTTTTTTTTCTCCAGACTGACGCAATCCTAATAATTATCAAACGATTCGTAAATTAACGATTGCACGCAGGTACTCTGCACCGTGGCTTCGCAACTGCGCGAGCGATCGTGTGCTCGCGTGGTGAACGCTCGGGGTCGTCGCACACGCGCGCCCGCACGTCCACACGCACCGCATCCGCACGGACATGTGCCTGTCTCTGAACATTAGACAATCAGAGATTTCTTGTGGGATTTGCACCGAGGAATTCACAGCAATTATCAGGTTCACACACACTCTGCTTGTTAACCCTCTTGTCTTCGCAAATTGGTGAATTCGGCTCCTCTCCTGAAGAGTCCCTCGTGCCCAAAGCGAGCTGCCAAAAAGTGATGGTTTCTGTTAAATTCTTCGCAGTATTTAAATTAATTCATTAGTTAAATTATTTTCGTTCCTAGCCGACGCGATGGAAATGTGCTATAGGATCAGTTTTGGGAAGAGGTTGTTAATGCCCGTTTAGGAGCGAGCCACTGTGTCTAATAAAGCTACTGATACTGTGGGTGATGGAAGCGTGGATCAGAGATGTCCTTGTGAGCAGTAGAGGGCTAATCAGTTCCGGCTGCACTGGGACTCGCAGCTTAAGTGAGCAGCAGAGGTGGGAGTAAACAGCACATTTTAAAATGGTGATGGCAGTTTGGCAAAGGAGCAGTTACAAAGCCTCCCACAGTTTCCCAGTGACAGTCGAGACCAACACAATGAGAAAATAATTTCTACTTATTGTTTACTTCAATGTTTGTAGCCAAAGTGCATAAAATGTAAACAAATTAAATACTTGCTTTTTTTTCAGGAAGGGCAATCAAGATGCCATTAAATGCTTCAGCGACTATTTATGCAGTACGTTTACTTAGATGATAATTGCAGACAATGCCATGGAATGTTGGGAATATTTAATTTCTTGTGATTATTGAGCATAAACGCTTTATAAGAATTCCTTCTGAAAGCGAATGAAAAGTCATGGCTCTCCGATGGGTTTCTTGGATTGTACCGCGTGTTGTGCTGAGAGTTCCCAGAAAAGCACTTCACGTGTGTGGGGTAAAATGTTGGGCATCCAGGAACAAAATTCCAACACAATCATGCAGAACAACACACGGCACAATCCCGAAACACATCCGGGAGCTATATGTACAGAACAACTGATCCTGTGTTTATATACATGCGTCCTTTTGTCATTCCATGTATTTATTAATTTGCAAGCTGTTGCCATTTCGTAAATTAATGCACCAATTATATTAAGTTGGGATACAAGCGACATTGTGGTACATTTTTATGTTAAACAAAACCATGGAAAATTGACATACGTTGTTTTCAGATATGAGTTAATTAGATATTGCTTACGAATTATACGTTTTACTTATTAGACATTTTATTAAAGAATAAATGTAGCCACTGTAAGTGCATGAGTAATAAATATTGCTTGATGTTTAAAACACAAACATGAAGGGTTGCTATCTAGAAAGTACATTTAAGGATTTTAGGTCAAAATATCAGTAAAGTAATTACAGTCATGTAATCCTTTATTCAAGTCAATTGAGTATGCATTATGGTAGAGTATTGTTTTTCTTGAGTGGCATGTATTTTTTACCCACATACCTAGAGTGATGGTGCAGTGGCGCTGCAATTTGAACCCAGCGACCGAGTTTCATTCCCAGCTACGGCTTACCCTAGTGGCTACTGATATCTCAAACAGGCCATGTACTCCTACCACGACTGGCCAATCTGGTGAAGTATGGCTCAAACAACCCCCCATAACCGACACGGCTTGTGGAGGGGCTGGGGGTCTTTATCCGGCAGTGGGTTGGCAAAAGCGCCATAACGTTATTACACATTACCTTAAATCCATGTAGGTTTTCACGTCTCGATGTATGAGAATTGCTGTGAGGAGCTGCTCTTTCGGGATAGCCGTATCGAGCGTTCCTCTCTCCTTCACGGGGGGAGGAACGCTTGACACGCCTATCCTGAGAGAATAGCTCCTGGGAGAAATTCTTACAAATCATTTCAACTATCCACTAACATTAAACAAGTCGGAATCAAGGTATAATACTGGTAATATTACCGAATTAAACGTATCCAACAGTAAAACCGTGGCACTTCAAAACTCTGTCTAATTATTGGGTGGCGACCGATCTTTTCGGGGTACGCTGACAATCGTCGTGTAGTTAGCGGCAATGAGCCAGGCTACATATGGCCATTGAATGCATGGCTGAGCTTTTGGGAGGCAGAGGGAAGTAGACGGTGGAGGCGCCCAGGGGGCTGACAGCTCGACAGATGCCCGCGTTGAATCGGAATCTTGCTTCTGAGTCGCGGCGCGGTGCATTCTTTATATTATTATTATTATTACCGCTGCAGAATCTCGTGAGTTAGAGGGGGGGCACATCTGTTGGGCAGCTGCAACTCCGTAGCAGCGCAAGAGCGAGAGGCACCGGGATTGAAAGAGCAAACACAAATAAATGCTCCGGAGCCTCGCAATGTGCTCATTTACTTGTTTGGATGGTGCAGCCAGGTTTATTTAATGATTGCAGCAGGCATAACGTTAATATTGGTGTTGCCATTCGGCAGAGAACATCCAAAACGTATATTGACACTTACGTGCTTGTTTTAACTTAATGGTGTCTCTCCCGGTGCTGTCACATGTGGCAACACTCTGCAGGCGCGCTTATAAAGAGAAGAAGCCATCCTGTGTTCGTTATTTACTTTAGCACGAAAACCCGCGCACGTTGCTACCATGTTTCCCCTCTCTCTCTCTCTCTGAACGAATACCTCCGCCGCCACTTCACCGGCGGCGTCACAAACGAAACAGTGTGGAAACGTACTGCGCGCCCTATAAAACGCTCTCTGTCTGCAGCTCGGCTGCACCTGCCCCGGGGGCCCCCTGCGCACAGCGTGGGCCCTGTCGGCCCTCGCTCCGGTCGCGGTGTGGGGGGTCCTCGGACGCACGGTCGCGGCCCCCGGAGCCTTCCGCCTCGCGTGTGCACGGCGCTGCGTGCTTTCGGTGGTGTGCGACACCCCCAGTAACCAGCGCAGCGATGGGAACAAGTCATTTTTTTTTTCACGATCGTTTTATTCTTCCGAGATGTAATGCGTGTCTATTCGTCCCTCTCTGTCGTCTTCTTTCAACGATCGTTTTAATTGGGATGGAAGTACATTAAATCTGAGCGGCTTCTTATTTATAGAGATGAAATGTATTATTAACAATGGGGATGACAGGATGACTGATACTGTCTAATGAGCTCTGGTGACTGCTAACGACGAACTTTGTATTATGATACATGTTTTTTTTGCTCGCCTCGCTCCATATAAATGTTTCAAAGATGCAAATAAGATTGTTATTTAATCACTCCTCTTGAGAACTTGGATGAATGGTGTGTCTTTAATGTAACCGTACCGTCGTGTCATTTATTTCTTAATACAACGAGCGCAATAGCTACTTGGAATTGAGGATTTGTTATTAAAGAGCCTACCAGTGGTTCTCTGCTTGTATGGAAATGTACCTCTCATGTCTACACCTAATGGCTGTCTGTGTCACAGGGGGGCTTGCCTGAGACAAACAAAGAGGGCAGTGGCTGTCTCTATACACTGGTAACAATTCCGGTACCGCCTCTCAGACTGGCGCTGCGTGTGTCCCTTGAATCTTGTAACAACCTGCTTGCTAAAATACTTATAGCTGGAGGGTAGGATTTTCCCTTTGGAATTTTCGGACAACTTTGGAACCCCCTTAGCTCCAGCAGGCCCGGGCAATGGAATAAAAGCTTTACTCGAATGTTAACAGCAGAAACAAAAAAGTCAAAACTGTGACTGGCCATGTTGGTTTGAGAGCTGTGCACTATGGACGGCTCCCCGTGGAACGCAGAGATGGTGGGGTGGGTCGCGAGCAGGGGGGGACGTGTTGACTAAATACAAATCTTACAAACGTGTGTCTGTGGTTTCTGAGTTGATGCTCGGCAATGCCGAACCATGGATTTGGTGGGGCGATGAGTTGTGCTGCGGCCTCACAGCAACAGTCCCCGGGTTCGATTCCCGGCTTGGGTACCTTTCTGCGTGGAGTTTGCATGTTCTCCCCCTGTCCGGCTGGATTTTTTCCGGGTACTCCGGTTTCCTCCCACAATACAAAGATATACAGCTGCCGAGG
>JAZEWU010000007.1:2387142-2409733 GCA_036362915.1 Geotria australis | reverse complement strand
GTGTGCGTTTACAAAAGGTATATCAGAAATATATAATAAGGACACAAGTTACACTTTTGTCATCTTTATTTGACCGCAAAGATGAATTGTATTTCATGAATAAAATCTCGTGCTTCTAAAACACATGCACGACAGTAAAAAATAAATAAATTATGTATTCGTATTATTTTCCCGTAAACTATACACAGACATATAAATTTGCCATCAATCAGGCGTAAGATTTCAAGGTCCATATTTGGAACGCTGATGGGCAGCCGCGTTCGAGAATGTTTCACTAAAACTGGAACGTTTTGACGACTGCCTAGAAAATAAATTCCCTTCGGTTAAGTTAAAAAGATCGGGAGAAATATTTGACTCGTTGATTTATTCATTTGTTCGTGTTTGGCACAAGGGCGTCTAACCACTCTCCTCCAAATCACCCCCACGAAATCGGCGCCTTTGTCGCAGCTGCTGCAATTCCACGGCAAGCAATTCCACATGAGCGTAGTTTGGGCAAAACATGTGTAAGATCGAGAAGTGCACGTGCAAAGCAGCCCCTGCCAAGCACTTCAGCGGAACACTGCGAGGTTATAACATGCGTGGAAAAAATACATAGTAGAAATGTTCAGGTGCATGTTGTGTTTTTTCTTCCCCAATTTTTTTCCCCTCTTAAAGATGTGCTGCTGTTTTATGTTTTAGCTTTTAATGTACTTTTGCGTGTTCAGCTGCGATAGCTCAAGGCTATAGCCCATCCGGTTTCGGTTTGTCGCTGCTTTGCTTTGTAGGTCAGGCGTGTGCTGATGATTCAGACTGTACAATTTTACATCTGTCTGGCAGAGCTGATGCTGCGACTCTTGCAAGCTAGTGCCATCTATACCTGTGCCAGCAGGAGCGTTTCTAGCACCATGCTTAACTGATTTTTAGCAACACACTCACGGCGCTAAGTGCCCATGTAACAGAATGTATAATGCACTGCGATGATATGTGTGAGTAAATCACATTACAGCACATACGCAAAGCAATACAGCTCTAGGCACAACAATGTTTTACCAAATTTTGATTAGCAAAAAGGACACTCATTGAAATAAACGTGCCTCTTATCTACGCGCTCTGGGCTTAATCACACAGCCGTGTTTATCCGGGTGAGTGACGTAGCATGTATGCACACTCCCGGCACGACACATCCAGTATACCCTCACTATGGCTGTTGCTACTAGTCAGTGAGAAATTAAGCGCAGTCTGTGCGACGTATATATGTGTATTTATAAAAAAAACTTGAGAAAAAAAACTGGGCTGTCGACAAGTATATAGCGGCACTCGAGTAGACAGGGTTTTGATGTCTCTGACGTTGCTCACCATGGGATAGGATGAAATGTCGAAGGCCATCGCTGGTCCATAGCTTTGTCTCATGCCCAGCTGCCCCTTCTGTTATGAAAATCACAGTTCCCGGCTCCCTACCCACATGGGGTCGGAGACGAAGTGACTAAGGTCACAAAAGCAGAGCTGAATTGCCTCCGAGCATTTTATGTTTTTACCCACTTATTTTTACAAACATAGTTCCCGAACAACTTTAAAATGTTACATAATAAGATGGCAACATGGTAATATTGCACATGTATGCGTTTCATTTAAATGCTGTACTGAACATTTAAGTATACTTTCCTTAACCATTTGTTGTGCTTTTAAGAAGAACTCTTGCATTCTAAATACTGGAAGGATATACCGAGTGCGTATGTCTGAAGATACAGGTGCAGAATGAAATATAATTAGTGTTCTCATCGTAATGCCACTTCAGTTATCCTAATTCTGATACTCAATTTATTAATCACTGCCATGCATTTCAATAAGTTATTACGTACATTGTAAAGTGTTTAAAAACATAAAGTTACGTTTAGAGATTCACAGGAACAGTGACCTTTTGATAGAGAAATTGTTTGCGCATCTCGATCCTGTGAGCCAATGCACCGCAAGTGTTTTTTTGTGTCGAATTGTCAGCCTAAGAGTTATCTATTTTTGTGCATGCTCCTCAACAAATGCTTATATTGATTCCTTTATCGGATCAAAAAACAAAGAAATTCTATTTAAACATCTACAAGTAATCAATGGCTGTTATCCAAAATTAAAACCACTTTTTGCATACGGTCATTATCTTGTTTTTAGAAAAGGATCCTCCCCATAGAGGTTTGTAAATTTAACACGAAGGCTTTCGTGACCAATGTTATCCGTAGTCTAGCGCCTTTAATTAGTTAGGTGACGTAGAAATGTATGTGTCGTCAACCCGCCTCCACCCGACACAGCCAATCAGTAAAGGGTTGTCACGTGAACAAAAACGTGCCAATTCGTTACTACTTCAGCACACCGGTATGTTGGAGTGCGAACCCACACCATTTATAATGAAGGTACGACGTTTCGCTTGTCAGATCCTTGTTCCTGATGAAGCTCATAAAAAGAGCTAGACTATGGATGTCATTATCTGTAAATTCGGGGCTTAAATACGTGTATTTGGCATCAACAACAACCAGCTTGAATAGTGTTAATGTAGGGTTTATACGAAGAGTGTGGCCAAAAAGGGGTTAAAGGCATTTGGAGAGAGAGAGAGAGAGAAAGAATGCAAGAAGGAAAGCTTTTAGATGTGTTGTCTCTAGCCACAACACGAAAGGTTTTTAAACTTTTTTTTTCTGCCCTCGTCGGAGACTTAAATCCCTAAGGTTTGGTTCGCTGGGCCCAGAACCAGAGATTCCACTTTAAGTTGGGCCTGCTGCTCGGCCTGCACAGCTGCAGGGGCCTGCCCCATTGCGATGTCCTGCCCGTTAAGTGCCTCCAGATATATCGTGATGCATTAAAAATTCAGGAGCCATCAGGAAAACACCGCTCCAACTGCTGCAGTTAGCTATGTCGTACACCAAGTTCCTTTCAGCGGACAAGGCACTCACTTTTGTATAGTGTTGCCGAGTCACAGCTTCAGCAGACGCGCGTTGGTGTAAGGGGGCCAGGTGTGCAGGAGAGAGGCACCAACGCGACTTTGATGACAATTGAGCTGCTGATTTTGTTTAGATTTAAACTCAAGTCAGCAATTGTGCCTGTTGACGTTACACTGCTTCAGGAAATCGTTCTGTTGCAAAATATGTTTTCATCCTCCTGGTCTCCAAATACATGTTTTAACTCTATTAAAAGTCCTCAGCTCATAGGTTTTTTTCAACTTGCTTGCAGTAAACAGGTTCAGTGTATGTGATGTATATACAGGGAGCGGCACAAGTCGATTTACCGACAATAATTAAATCACTTTGTGTGGAATAATATTTATTCACTTTTACAGAAGTCGTTCAAAGTGTTCTCCGTCATGTGCAACACACATGTTGCATCTTTGTACCACTGAACAACATACAGCGCGGCGGCAGCACAGTTCTTTGTTATTATTCAACGTGTCTAACTCTTGGAGTTGCAAATTATTATTCTCGGTAAAACAACGCATGCCGCAGAGCGTATTATTGTATAACTATTAATAACGTCACCGCATCACGCTGTTGACATGTTTTTATCTTGTTGTCCCCGGCATCAAATCATTCCAATCATTCTCCACCCAGTGCCATTCTCAGCTGTTGCTAATACTTGGAGGAAGTGTTAGTTGAGGCTATCAATTTTCGTGATCGTTTTAGGGGGCCAGATTTAGGCACATTACAGCACCAAATAAACACCTTCGCGTTACCCATGAGTACCCATCAAAGGACGTCTGTGGTGCCAGCGACACAGACGCGACCCCCACGAGGCTCCGTCCATAAATTGCTTTATTCCGAACGGTGTGCCCGGTGAGTGGCATGCAAATTGACATCAGCGGGACAAATGTAAGAGCGGTGGCGTGGAGATGTGCTCCGTGGATCCCTCGGACGCTGATGCGTGGGGTGAGCTCTAATTTGATTCCTCCTCCGCCTGTGGCTCTCAACAGAGTGCGGAACAAACTGTCAGAACCAACCTCTCGCTGCCGCTGAGAACGTGGCTAATTACATTTTTACCACATGCAAGGTGTAAAAAGAAACTTCGTAATTAAATAATCCTGAAAGGCGAGAGAATGTGTGAGATTGTACATTTCCTATGGGCAGCCTTTGAAGTATTGGTTGGTTGTATTTGTGGGCACCGCGTCTCTCTCTTTTGAATTACTGATAATTCTGGCGCAAAACAATAATATTTTGAAACTACATCCCGAGAGGAACCTGCAGCAAATTGGAACCTGACAAGTGCACTGTCCTTTAGGGTTGGTTTTTTTCATTATCGGTGTGAATGTTTGCATGACTGCGAGCAGTCTCACTCTGCATCATTGAACAATACAAGGGGTCCCAATGATCATCACGGGTGTTAGTAGGGCCGTATTCAATATATACGTCTTATGGTGAACCAAGCAAAACATAGTATTATTTTAGTTCTATACGTTTGTATATAAGTTTCCTCCCACAATCTAAAGACACGCTGCTGCCTAGGTGAATTGGCTTGCTGAGTCAATTGACCAATGTGCCCTGCGATGGACTGGCGTCCTATCCTGGGTATAGCACCTGCTTTATGCCCTGTGTCTGCCCAGTATAGGCTCTGGCTCACTGCGACCCTCTTACTCTACATGATTGCTGAGGTGCTAATAATAAATGATATGTCTGAACCTTAGACCTTGTCGTAGTTACAGGGGCGTCTCGCCGAGTTGGCCCTCTGTGGAAGCATGAGAACATGACACGGGTTTTATTCCTGGAAACAGTGCAGTGTGGGGTCAATGCCGACTTCCACAGGACGAAGCAGCGGTTCACCCAATCACCCTCGTTTCCATCACCGTAATTTCGCACAGTTGGCGTGGTTGCTGTGCCGCTGCGCTAACAATGATATCATGCTAAATTGCGACCAAACTTTGTTTTCCTAGAGCTCGTTTTATTATTTTATTGCCTACCCTACATGAACGGGCGGCATTTTTATTCCTGATGTACAAAGTTGAATAATTTACTCGGATCACTCCTGCCATTTGAGTAGTTTCCCCGGTAAACCACGCCACTGCTCTAAGCATCTCCATTATGGCAAAGTGCAGCACAGCTGTGTGGCCCGCGTGTCACTTCAGTCGGCCCCCTACATAATTCAGGGCCATTTTCTCCCGCCGCTGCTGCAGGCTACACGATCCCCACATTAGAAAGAGAAAACACTCGGGTGTTGTGCTCTCTCTCCGCCTCCCCAACGCCCGAACGGGGCCGCCAGCCATCACGCCTCATTAATTATTCACAGGCCGCAGCCTTTTATCCTCTCTGCCGCTCTCTTTTTTCGTGTTATATTTTGAAATACAATTTGCGGAGCTGCTTCGTGTCTGTCGGAGCGCGTCGGCCCGCGCCCGCGCGGTTCCCCTGGCGAGTGACAGCGCGACAATCCTCCGGCGACACGAAACATTCCCGCTGACGGCGACGCGATGCTTGTTTGTCTCCGCTCAGCGCTCGGGGGAGAAATGGTTTGTGAGGGCCCGGGATCAGAGCAAGTGATCGCGAAACGCTTTTCTGCAACAATTTTATTAAATGCACGAAAAAAAAAACCAGAAGAACCTTGTCAAACCGTCCGTTCGCATTATCATAATCTCTCTCTTTTTCCGCGCGCCCTGTCTCGTTTAAGTAAAACAAACAAGTTTTGTGTTCCAAAGTGAACTTTGCGGTGTTTTTTTTGCCACGGCCAGCCGCTAACAGTGCCGTCATTCAAACGCTGATGAGAATTCCTGCGTTGCGATGCTGAGTAATGATTCGCGTAATGTCAAAATTTAATGTAGAGATACTTTGCACTGCATTGGAAAAACACACACGGCGATATCAACTTTAAGTCAAAGAAACAGTTGTTATTGAACTGCAGTGTGTGCGCATATATGATACATTGCTCAAGCCTCTATGATTGAAAGTAACACAAAAATAAGCTGACCTTCAAAATGGAAAATAACGTGGGAAAAAATTTGCATTTATTTTAAGTACCCACATGTCTTTCACGATGTCTTTTTGCTTGCAGTATGTTGAAACATTTAGGGGTACAGTTATTCAACAAGCACTTGTACTGAGCAGTTTTCCAGGGCAGACGGTAAGGCTATTAAGCAAGCTGTTGGCTTTGGCATTGGCGCATATTTGTGAGCGGATAGTGTTCCACTAGCTTTACAAAGTCTGTGAGTCGTAACCGCGATCTGCATTTTATCCCATTTGCCATTTTGTGGCCTGTTGCTTGATGCTGAATATTTCCAGATCAAAAAGTCTAAAGGGACTTCTGAATGTAAGCATGAAAAAAAAACTAAAAGTAGCAAAGCTATTCCCAACAAAATGTTTTATAGATCCTGGAATTAAACTGGAAATTGAGGCCAGTTGCTAGTGAAAAATAACTCTTGGGATATTTACTGTCCTAAAAAAAGTACGATGATGAAGTGGCATACAAATATACCAATTAATTTGCAGAATGCCACCATTAAATTAAATGCATTAGAAGTAAAAATAATCACCATAATCATTACTCACACTGCATTATAAAAGAAAATAATATATTTAGTAGGGTGTCATTTTAGGCCATGGTTCTAATTCAGAGCAGAGAGCAAATAGATTGACTGCCTCTGCACTTGGAGATCACACTTTACACCCCGGCGGGGGGATGGAGCTCTGAGAAAAGATCGAAATACAGTTGCTTAAATGCGCAAATTATCTTGTCTAGTTTCGCGAACTCTCATGAAAGGTGAGCTTTGAGTGAGCGTGTGGTTGGTACGTTGATGAAGACAGTGTGTGGATAAGACGGTTCTGCTGTTGCGCGTTGTGCCGTGCTTGTCCAACGGCTCGGCGGCGCTACGTGTACCCGTTTTACCCACTAGAACGATGCGCACGGTGGAAGAGAGAGGGTCAGCCAGACAGCAGCTGCAATGGCCGTGACGAAACGTGTCTGGTTGGCCGAGGGCCCCACAGGGCCGGAATCTCGCTTGAGCGGAAGCGAATCATCGGTAGACATTTTTCCTCCCCTCTTTCACATGTCATTAAAAAATGACAGGTTGAGAGAGAAGTAGTGAAATCTGGAGCCCGCGATGCGTTTTTTTGCTGACAAAACAGCTTTGTTGAAGGCCATTGTGTGTGTGTGTATTTCTGGTGGTCAGCGCAGGGGAAAAAAGAGTCCCTTCTGTAAAGTCTGGCTCTTAATGACAAGAGTCTTTGGCAGATGAAAATGCCAGAGATTGTGGTGCGTATGAACATTATATATATTTATATTATTTTTTCCAAAACTAGCTCTGTGATGTATTTATGGTTGTGTTGCGTGTTGTTCGGCATGATGGCCGATGCATTGCAACACATGCTGGGAGATTTTTCAAGAACTGAAAACACATCAGGAGAGCTTTGCAGCACAACTGCCAAAAACCTACACTCTAAATTACAAAACAAATAACTCCCAATTAAACAACAACAACAAAATTCCACTGCCAGACAAGCATTACTTGGCTGAACCTTTACCACATATACGGTTTTATTCTATTTCTGAACGTATTTAACGGTCCTCTAATTTTCTTAATTTTAATTTTTTTACGGTCAGCATATTTACACGAACGTTCACTCTCAGCTCATCAATGGCGTGCTTTTGTTATTATGCTAGCGAGTCCTTAATGTCCCAAAATGTTTCCGAGTTATTGTCCGTGCAATATTAAAAAAGCGTTAATGTTTGCCCTCAACTCTGATCACTAGATTTTGTGGCCCCCCAGTGAGCTCATCCAGCAGATACACCGGGAGGCCGTAATGATGGTGAAGCCTGGCTCGTTTCGGGAGCTCATTTTCTAATCGTAGAGCATTGCCTACCCTACAGGGCCCTGGGGAGTGTTGACAAGCCCGCCTGCTGCCTTCCAGTAGGCTGTAATTGTGCTGCAACAAATTAGGCTAATAAATAAAACAGCCTTTTGTCAATGTCCAATAGCATTACAGCATTACGTAAAAAAAACCCGCCGTAACTTAGCTTACATGCTATATAAAATGTTATTGCTGCTTCGTTGGGGATAAACAACTTTTACTGTAAATATCAGATTCGTTTTGCTCTTTTTTTACATTTCACATCGTACGTTAAAACACAAATGTGTCATTGCATAGCACGTACAAGAGAGTGGTCATTTTTATAAGCATTGTTGGATTTACTTGAGTATAAACACTTGCAGTAATTGGTATCGTAATCGATAGATAGATGTTTATTCTTACAACATAAAAATACCCAGTGAGCTTTCAAGCTCATTACAGGAGTCCTGCGACACAACAAACATGTGAATAGGTGCTCACTAACAGTTTGATAGGTCATTTAAGAATGTTTGTCAATATATATAATTGTCATAGTGACTTTACAACCTGTTGTGAATCAATTGCTTGGTGTAGGCCTGCCTCATGCTTTCTCAGTCATGGCGACTGCTTGACCATATTTCACCGTGCTGGTCGTGAGAGTGACGGGGGAAGGAGGTTGGGGACGCACGACGAGATCACATATCACTCACCACTGATGCTAACCTTGGCCAGGAATTTAACTCAGGTTGCCCAATTCATAACATGTGAATGACTGTGCCACTCACTGCTCCAATGGCTTTAGTCCATGTAAATTCATACTAATGTCCATCCATCCAAACATTTCCAGAAACCGCTTAATCCTGTACAGTGTACAGGGTCGAGGTGAGCCAGAGCCTATCCCGGCAGACATAGGGCGTAAGGCAGAGCTATGCTCAGGATGGGACGCCAGTCCATCGCAGGGCACCTGGGGCAATTTACTCAGTCGGCCAATTAACCTGGCAGCATGTCTTTGGACGGTGGGAGGAAACCGGAGTGCCCGGCGAAAACCCACGCGGACATGGGGAGAACATGCAAACTCCACACAGAAAGGCCTCCGCGCCGAGATTCGAACCCGGGATCTTCTTGTTGTGAGGCGGCAGCGTTATCCACTAAGCCACCGTGCCGCCCCAATACTAATGGCACAATAGGTAATATAATAATAATAGCATTTATATAGCGCCTTTCACCCGAGGGTCACAAAGCGCTGCACAAAGCTGCAGAGAGAACGACATGTCAACAACGACAGAGCACGGAAAATCAGCAATATAGCAGAGTGGCGCAGTCTTAACATCTGCGCCTCACAGAAAGAAGGTCCTTCCCAAGGGAGTTTGATACCCGCCTTGAGTGCCTATCTGTGTGGAGTTTGTGTGTTCTCCCCCCTGTTCTCCATGGGTTTGCTCGGGTTCTCCGGTTTCCTTCCACAACTAAAAACACGTTTTAATTAATTTGCCTATAACATCATAATATATAGGAGACAGTGTTTGGCAGGTTGGCACCGGCTGACCGCCTGGTTGACTCCCCTTTCTGCGGTTTCTTCGCGCTTCTGTATCCGTGTCTCCACCATAAGCAGGCTTGGAATTTGTGCGCGTTATAAATTTTGTCATTATTATTATTATTTGTAATTTTTTACTGTACTTTGTTGAGATATTCACACCTTAGAATCTTGCATTTTATGTTACCATGTGTGTACTTTAACAAGCACGTCCAACTGTGTCTATGTTTGGTGGAATTAAAAACAAGACATGATGGTTGCCAGTCTGATGCAGTCTTGCAGAGCCATACAACGTTTACAAAAAAATTGGAGTCTTTCAACTCCTTTAAAGGTAGAGACGCGTCGTGCATGTTTTTAATAATGTGACACAATTGCAAATGACATTTCTACAAGGTAATAACATGTGTCAGGATCATTATCTTGTACCTTTAATTAGATTTGTCCATACATTTTTCAATAAAGCACTGCCAGTGATAGAAATGTTGCCGATTTGACAGTTGTGGATAATTGGAGCTGTGCTGATGGATAATTGGAAAACTTCCAGTTGTTCGTGTTTGTGGATATTCATCACACCCTCCACATCATGCGAATCATGCGAATGTGTTCTCATTCCGCTGAAGACCGTTTAAACCAAAAAGCGAGCCGTCTCTACGGGAGGATGTAAAACCCCGGGATGTCCAGAAATGCGTTTGCATGTGTGTAAGCACATGTGCAACCTCTTGTCAATCCACTGCTGGATGAGGCCCTCCCCCACACAATGGCAGTCGGTCCATAAATGCATCAACTATTGATAGTTGCTTTTCAAAGTTGTTCTTTCGGGATAGCCGTGTCAAGCGCTCCCTCTCTCTCCTTCGCGACGTTTTGTCTCCCACGTCAGAGGCACCCTCGCGCGTCCTGAGTTCCGATGTTGAATAGTTTTGGGTACTTCTTAATCCAGCAGTGGATTGGCAATGGACCAAATATTATAATATTTCATTTCCACTACAGGAAATATGATGTTAACATTTCAACCACGCAATTCAAATTGCAGCTTATTTATAATAATTTAATGATGGATAATATCTTTATGGATGGACACCCTCAATATGCTGTGCTATATACAGTATCGTATATGTGGCTAAGCATGAGCCTATTAGGCTAATGTATTGTTTTAATCGGTTCCACAACTTTCCTTACAATTCAACGTCAGACTAAACACACACTGAAAATGCAAGGAGAGGTGTTATTTTGACTGACAGGTTTTGTTTTAATCAAAAGTAAAGATATGTAGCGTATCACAAATGAGGGCATGGAGTTCGACATTCAGTCTCGTTCTAATTAAATCTCAAAAATCCAACGACCGTTGTGTGCCTTCACACTGCGACGCGTGACTCTTTCGCACGCGTCTGTGTGTAACACCGTTCATTTTCATTATTAATGTACGGCACCTCCGCACAGTAAAAGGAACCTTCAACCCAACCAGAATAATAGGTGGGCTGGCTTTAGCTTGACCTCTTGCTGACCTTTAACCTGGCAGCTGTCTCTGGGGGTCAATAATTAGGCTAGGAACTGCATTGCAGTGTGACTCCCCTGGGCACCTGCATTGGAATTGTGACCGCGAAGCTTTAAACCGCACATTTATTCAGAAAGATAGAAAAAAAAAAGAGTTTTCATATAAATAAACTGCTTTGTGAGACCTCAGTTCATGGGTCTGGTGCATTAAAAAATACATTTCATTTTAACAAAAAGATCTTATTCAACTAAGAATATCCTAATGCATTCCACGTTGACGTTTGGTGGCATCAACAGCTCCAGCCATGATGGCATCTTGACTTTGATGTTGATTGGCACATTTGGAATATATCAGTTTCACCTATATAGAAGAATAACCATGCAGGTGGGTCATGCACTAGGAATAATAGTCAAATTTCATCTCCAAGCATTTTCTATCCACTGTTGGATGAACGTCTCCCCATACCGTCACCATCCCTGGTGGTCTTGTGATGCGGCAATCCATAAGCAGATGATCTCATTGCTCCATCTCTGCGTGAGTCATCCTCTCCGGAATATTCCTTCCTTTAGCTGCCATTCTCTCGCGAGTCTTGTCCATCTGCTGCTGTCATTTCTTTGCGATGTGCCCTATCCAAGTCCACATACTTTCTTTGAAAGTCTCTGATTTGTATTTATTCCATCGTCTATATGATTATAATTATGTCTCTCAGTTTGAAATCCACGTATTAATCTGCCCATGCTTCTCAGCATGCCGTTCAACTGTAAATCCCTTTTCTTTGTCAACACTCATAATAATAATAATAGCATTTATATAGCGCCTTTCACCCGAGGGTCACACAGCGCTGCACAAAGCTGCAGAGAGAACGACATATCAACAACGACAGAGCACGGAAAATCAGCAAAAAACTATTTTGGGTTTTTTTTTTTAAATCCGATCCATGTAACAAGCGCTGATACAGATAGTCTACGTAATTATTTAAATCGTTCTTCTCTGGGAACATTAATATTTTGCTTTCCACTATCAAATTGTGTTTAAAAAAAAACCCACAATGCTGCTATTGTTTGCCTCATTATTTCATACTTTTAATCTTGATCCTCCATCCAATAATTGCCCTCGGTGTACAAACTCTGTTGCATATTCCATTCTTGTTTCTCCCAACAATTATTCCCATCTGTTTATAAACCTTGATGCGCGTGACACACATTGTTACGTTTCTATAGTCAGTTTTCAGGAGCACGTGCCCCCACATGATACCAGAAGAAATGCACAAGTGCAGACCTACAACTTCGAGCGTAAGAAAAAACACAGAAGCGAAGAAAAGTGTCTCAAAGCAGGATTCAACATGACGCACCATCCGCCTGAATCACTTTCTGACGGCAAGGGTAAAAAAGAAACATGCCAACTCTGAAACTAATTTACTGGAACTAACCCTGCACTGATTATTAGTGAGATGCAGATTTCACAGTTAAGTGGCAGAGAACCCGCAGGGAATGCAGGGGTTACAGACAGACAGATTATTCCTGCGTACATATTTCACTCGGCCCGTTGCCTCATTACGGATTCATCCAGTGCACGGCTAAGTAACTCCATTATGAATATTTAAAGCACGGAGGAATAAATGTCATCAGAAAAGCGGCTGAATTACATGACAGACAAGGGGTATTAGCCGGGTGGTTTTAATTAATAATCTCCCAGTCGCTGATATAATAACATTCTTTCCACTACATTAGACGAGTGTGGGGGGGGGGCTGCCGTGGAATATCTCTGCATAACTGGCCCGGTAGTGTGAACCCACACCCTTTCAATGAGCTGCTCAAGAGTGAAATGTCTTTCATGCATAGTTTAATGAAATCCTTGTCCAATGGTCTTCAGTAAGTCCAGTTGACCTCACACCCTATTTAATGCTATGTGTATTCTATTTAATGCTATGTGTATTCTATGTGTATTCTATTCTCCCATCGACAAATATAAATGATGGTGATATATGTTTTATTATATTTTAGTTGTATACCCTATGGCGTGTACGTGTATAGCAGGCTGCGGTGATGCGATGGTTGGCACACTTGAGTAGTGATCTAGAGGTCGTCGGTACAATTCATTCTCCCGGCGCGGCAGTTAGGGTACGTTTCCTAAACACCCCCTCCTCCACTTCTGTCCACTCAGCAGTTTAAGTGAGTGTCGCGCAGTAAGCTGATCGGCAGGCCGGCTGTGATAAAGGATCAAGTGTGCGTACTCCAACCTCTTCCATTAGGTCTCTGTTAGCGTGGAAGAGTAGGCCAATTTTATACAGATAACACGACTATAAAAGAGGTCTACTTCAGATAACGGAGGGTTGGTAATGCTTTCAGTAGTCCCTCTGGCCTCTTCAACAGAGGATGACATCAACCGATGTTCGCAAGATGTGGTCACAAAATTAACTGCAGGTGATGTAATTGTGTCTGAGCCTTTTTTCGTTGGCCACATGCCAGCCTTGCACGTTGGCAGAGGCACAGGACTCAGGTTAACAAGTAATTCTTTACTTGGGAATGCTAACAGGACATGTTCGCTTGCATTCCCCACGACTTGGCAATGGGTCTTGAGTGTACAGCTGCAGGATGTAATGCTCCTCACAGGTGCCAACTCACTGACAAACTATTTGTTACGATTATACTCTAGTTTCACAAAAATGCCTGCTGTAATGGAATCCAAAACCTCGTATTGTTCCGAGGGGGGTTGGGGGGGGGAGAAAACGCAGGCGCTTCTTGACAGGTATTGCACATGAGCAGTAACATAAAGTATACATTTTACGCATATTTTGCAGAACCTCTAGAAGCAGATGTTATGTACACAAAGTGAATTTATGAATAATTGACAAGCTGGTATGAAATATGCAGTGTACATATATAATACATTCTCATTCATATGCCAATAATCGCCTTGGATCTATAAGCAAATGACAATTCTGGTCACACCTACGAAGGGTGATACGGTGCAATTTATTCTATGTTTAAAGGCACATTTCAAATTTGGCATTTTGGCCATGCCCCCTGCCTCTATGGGATGCTTAATCGTTTTCGTTTCAGTGTGAGGATGTTTTAGTAGCGTGCAGTGGCGTAACTCAATGACGGTAGCATTTCATCCGTTGGACGCTTGCAAACTGACTCAACCATCGCTCCTTAAGACTTTGGGGGAAGAAAGAGGGAATTGCGTTTGAGCAGAGACTATCGGTGGCCTATTTAAGCAGTGCCACGTAACGTGCGCGTGTTTTGATTCAAAAAGACGGGCATTTTGTTTCCAATTATTTCTCCGTTTTACGCACAACGCGTACGTGTGATGTCGTAAGATGCCGCTAGTGTACAGTTACAAAAGACGTGGACAACGGAGCAACATTTAAAGACGTTCGTGTCGTTTATTTGCTGCCGGCCATACAGCGCGATGGCTCTGTACCATATCATCTTTAGTGCAATCACTGTCCACCACAAAGCAGCGGAGAATACCATGAAATATTAAAATATTCAGCGGGGCTGTCAAAAGTCGTCTTTTAAAAATACAGTATTTTAAAAAAGCCGTGTTTCTCTAGAACAAATGAGATAGAGAGCACAATTTGTATGCGCGTGTGTGGATATAAAAATAAAACAAAGTGTACTTTTTCTTTGTGTTGCGAGCGATGGGGCTGAAAATGGTATCACACCGTCGAACAGCAGAGTGCAGTCATCCCCCACTGGCTCCAGAGCAGCACGCGGCATCTCGCGCGCTCACAGCCTCCAAGCCGTGCGCGCACACTCACACCGTGTCCTGATCTATGTAGCTCTTATTAACAATTGTCCAGCCCTGAGAGGTAATTGATGGAAGCCAGTGTTCACAGATGGGAGTCAGTGTTAGAGATGGTGTCAGGCAATCAGTTTTATTTAAGCTGGAATAATCCCTTGCGTTTTATCGCTATTTTTAACAGTTGTCCAGCGGGGAGGGGTAAGCAGGTTACACCATCTCGGGGCACCGGTGGCGATTAAGTCAAGACAATTAACCTAGGCAGAATGTCTTTGCACTGTGGGAGGAAACTGGAGTAGTCGGTAAAAACACACGTGGATACGGGGAGAACATGCAAACTCCACATAGAAAGGTACCCGAGCAGGGAATCAAACACAGGCCCTTCTTGCTCTGAGGCAGCAGCGCTACTCACCGTGCCACCATGCCGCCCGCTTCAACGCTTAAATATTAAATGTGTTTTTTTTGCGTGTGCGTAATACCGCGATGGTAGTGGTGCATCAGCGCACATTGGAAAAACTCAACACGTTCGTCAATAACACTCCTGCAGACCCGGGTTACTCTTGCAGATCTACGTCGCTCTTGCAAATGAGACGATCGCGGTCTCTTGAGTTCTCACCTGAGTAAACAAAATAAACTTGAGCGCTGCCCTAAAAGGAAAAAAAACCGAAGGTGATGTTTCAGGAAAACGGCCCTCCTTCTCAGCACGTTGGTGACTTCTACCCTAATTTAATTTGCTTACCAGTGCCTTTCTACTCTAAATGATTTAGAAATGGCTGCGCACACGTGTAATTAGCATGCACGTGTACTTAAGAAGCCTTACACGGTCTCCCACTTCGTTCGCTCAGTGAGTGCGTACTCGCCGAGCCATGCAACAGCATTCTCGGTGGCCCTGCGTGGTTCTCGTAGCTAATGCTGAACGTTGCCGAGGGTCATCAGCGACACGGGACATTGTTCTGTGTTGAGCCGCTACTGCAGCTGGGTCGTCACGTAAACCCATCCATCGGTGGAGGATGGCTGCACAGCCACCTCGCCCTGTCCCGAAACTGTTCAGCAAGGCCGACTGACTGCACGGCTGAAGCCAACAGTCTTACCAAGCACAAAACAGCACAGACAAATACCCCCCATATGTAGGATCAAATACTAAATCTGAAGGTCGACACGGGCACACGAGGAGATGGGTGACCAGCACCACATCCGGCCGCCTTTGTCTCCCTAGTGGCAATGTTTACACACTGCACTAGGTACTCATTTGAGGCTGAGTCGACCTATGGGAGGCCCAGTACTAGTTCAGAAAGTCGTCACTGGTGTTGGTTGTGAGCGTGATTTGAACTCGGGTCGCCGGGGTTTGTAGCCCAGCGCGCTAACCACTGAGCTAGTACCAGTTGTAGACATTTTCAGGCGAATGTTGGAATACACGTTGGTCTGTTCATACAGACAAAACCTGTCTGTATCAACAACAACAACACAAACAACAGCTGCACATCCTGTCACGACGGACGTCTAGCGAGGAGATGGAGGGAGATATGGATTCAGATTGTGAGCCGGTGTCAGGTGGAATATAACACCGCCAAATCGTGAGATAGATATATTACTAGTATAGCAAAAAGTACCCAGCGAGCCTGCAAGCTCTTTACGGGATTCCTCCGACGCAACAAACACGCGAATTAACAAAAAAATACATGAAAATCAAAAAATCTACCAAACAAAAAAATAATTTACACACAGCATCGCACACAAGTGACCAAACAAACAACTAAAAATACCAGGTTGTTAAATCGGTTAAACATTGTGATGGGAGAGACGCGGACGTCTTCATCCAGCAGTGGACTGGCCAAGGCTGCTGCTGCTGATGATGATGATGCGTTAATGCTGCGCGTGATCGGTGCGAAGTGCCGTAGACGCCTGTGCTCCTCCACGCTGCCTGGCGAGGTTGCGTGCGCCGGTGGCTGAGCGCGCTGCTCGCTGGCGGTGTCTCCCGCTCTAACTCGCTGCTGCTTCAGCTCACTTGAGTGTGGCGTTTAGGGCGTCAGAGCTGCACAAACACCCCCATGCCCACTATATTACAGTGATGTGGGCTGAATGGCTTTATTGATTTCTTTAAGGAATTTAAAATTTTATGATCGGCAGTATATTTCGAAGCCGAGGCGGTACAAAAGCAATCTTCCCTGGCAGTATTAGAGCCCCTCTCATGTAATAAAATTGATTAGAAAGTAATAAGTGCTGCAGACCTATATAATATACCCAGCTCTCTCTGGGGTCATGCCCTGTTTAATGTTTGCGCCTCATATCAGTGCATCTACTAATTAAGTGAAAAATACCACTTATTAGCACTGTGGAGTTTTACTTATTTTAAACTGAAATTGAATTAGAAGACCTTTTTAACGCCATTGCAGGGTGGTACGATAGAAAGAAAGCCACGCTGCAAGGCATGCGGCAGAAAAATATATTTTAATATGTTTAAAGTTTCATATTCTAGGTCAGGACAAGTTTAAAAATGCAATTAGTACAATCTAGCCTAATGCGAGTGAGCAGTGTTCAGTAACAGCTGATCACCATGTATCATCGCACAGTGGCCAGGGCTAAGGTCTGCATTAAATTAGCATAGTTATGGCCATGGTGTAGCAATTCTGGGTTAAATGGCTTGAGCATGTTTAATTGATCAAGTGCACTAAGGGTGGCATATAAGAGATAAGAACTACAAATAAAGCAACTACAATTTAACAGGAATACGATGAAGTGCAACTCTGAAAATATTTGCCCTTTTAAAACAAAGCATTTAAATTATGTATAAACAAGAGATAGGGCAGTGGTGGGACATTGCTTAGGACATTGGGTTATTAGCCTGGAAACCCTGATTTCGATTTCTGGCTACAGCCAACATCAGTGGCGAAAGATATCAGATCCGGACGAGGATGCTCCCTTTTGCTAACCGACACTGACTTAAATGATGAAGTATGATCAAACAACCCCCACGAGCTACATTATGTGGGGAGGCCTTCACCCACCAGTAGATTGACAAAGGGTTATACATTCGTCTTAATATGTATTATTATTATTGTTGTAACAAGAGAGACAGTAGTCACCTCTTTTTCAGCGATATTGATCACAACACCCAAACTAGATACTTCTTCATTGCTGTGCATTCAACCAGCACCTGCAGAGAGTGTCAAGAATTTCAGCTGCGCTTGATCGAAATGTGTTGTGTTACTTAAAATAAAAACAGTTGAGGTAGATAGCTATGGGTGCAACAATACCACTGCGCAGTGGTAATTTGACACCGGCAGACTACAAGATCACTGTGTGAAGAAGCCTTCAGCAGTAGTGCAGCACCCGAGCTTTGCATCCTGCAAAATATCGAGGAAAATAAATCCTATTTGGAAGCGTATCAGATTGAGAGAAATAAAGCTTATACGTTGAGATTTTCCAAAACTGCCCGGGCTCATATTTTAAGGGCTACAAATGTTGCTACAACGTGTTCATGGTTACGTGAGTGAAGGCAATTGCATTTACGAGCTTCAAATTTTTAAGTTTGAATAGCAGCATTGTGAAAATTTTTGATTCGTCAGATGAATGCAGAGGCAAATGCATGACGAAATTCTTATCCTCCGTTATCCTATTGTACTCTTCAGCAATATAATAATAATACAATTTAGAACGCGTGCGAATCCCATGCATAGTCAGGGACGACACACGGATAGTGAGGCGTGGAGCTGAGCTCAGTGTGGGTCTGGCTTATGGAATAACTATTGTTTGAGTAGATTTTTGAAGGTCGAGATTCTGGTGGTTTGTCGAAGGTGTAAAAATAATGCTTTGAGGCTTGGCAAAGTGTGTGTATTTTTGTGTCTGCTTCAGCAAGCCTAGGTATTACAAGGTTTAATACTCAGCGCATATCTGCAGAGGACCGCCATTGCTGCTATGCATGTCACTTACACTTGTGTATGCATTTACTATTGCTGCGTATTACTATATCATAGTATTCTTGATTTTTTTCATACTTAAGTTTGTATGTCATATAATACTTAATATTACCTACTTATTACTACTTACTATTTATCTACTATTTATATATCCTCTGCCATTGTTTACCACTTGTGCCATTGTTTACTATTATGCCATGCCATTGTTGGGACAGAATTATTTTGCAGAGTTGAGAGAGAAATAACGCAAATAAAGAATCTCACTGCCATGTACCGTATGTGTATGTGATAAATAAGCTTGATTTCAATTGAGCTGTACATCACTGTCTTCTTCTTTGCGATTCTTCGAAGCACGATGGCTAGCTTCTGGACATCGTTGTCTTTCAGCTTGGCTTCGAAGTGTTTGGTAGAATTCGCAGGCAATACCAAGTACTACCTGACAGGGATCGCGACGTGAACGCTTCTACCTTGACCCCCACTGTAATGAATGCATATTTCACATAGATCTATCTTTAAAAGATTCGAAAATTATTCGAATTTTTACAAACGATGAGTTCAGATGAAATAAACAGAACGACTGCTATCGCTAATGTCTATTAACGAATTTCAAAAATGGCAGAAAGTAAAGTGAAAATTTGCAGCACACTTTTTTGACCTTCAAATTTGTTTTGTAAATGTGATAGGTATCTGCATAAACAAATTTATTAGAAAAAAAGCCCCAGGCAATACACGGCTATTTATGCCAAATAATTGTTTGTGTGATAACAGATTTGAAGAGGCAGGGACTCGCGATAATTAAAAAAAACATTATTACATTTGTTATGATATTCCATGCAGTTTATTCAAGTCAGTTTTTTATGAGGCAGCCAGCGTTTGCCTTTTTTTCCTTCTTCTCAAAAGGCGTGTTTACACCTCCTCTCCAATATAATCGCAGCCTTTCATAACGTGCAATATCGATTTGAGGGTGGCAGCCCTGGAGACGCCTTCACAAAATAGTGGCGAGTAATTGAAACCAGCAAGCACTAATTAAACTGGTGCCTCAACTCCCCACACGCAGGCCTGCCTATGCCCGTTGGCCCCCGTGGCAGAAAAAAATAATCTCAAATGCTGTGCACGCGTTGCTTGCATTATACAATGGTGTCGGTATATTAGTTGCTCTCCTTTTTGTTATTTTGTCCATATCCTCCAAACACGTGGGACTTTAGAGAGAGAGAAAAAAACTGCAGCAGCAAGCAAGCAGCAGCAGCAGTGTTACACGTGGAGCGAGTGGGAGGAATGAAGCGGCAAACATTTTAATGAGCTCCAAATGCTCCCAACGATCGGCCTCGTCGTTTTATCGGGCTGGACGGCAAGGCCGTTAAACAATTAGAGTTAATCGATGCGGCCGGCCTTTGGGAGGCCCGCCATTGTGGTTTTTGTTTTGAATGGAATTAAACCAATTACACTCTGGTCAAGCTTTTGATGGTGCCCAGCATTGTCGCATGCCCACAGGACGTGGTAATTAATACTCAGGAGGGGGGATCTTGAGGGGTGGATATTGCTGTGTTTGCCCATTGTGGTGTAACACATGTAAATATGCAGCAGCATGCACAACACACACGAAATATGAGTGCAAAGTGTTAAACCGTTCTTGCATGTTTTCAAGCGTTTAATGTCACAATACGCAGACTTTGTTGCGTCTTTGCTCCACGTGTGCCCCGCGTGTTGTTTTCCAAGTGTGTTAAAAATATCGTGAATTATTATTGTTGGAAAAAGAGAAACAGTTTTTACCCTTTCTGGCAGAATACAAGTGTTAAAATCTCCGAACACCAAATATTCACCTTTCACAAGGCAAGAAGTTTGCAAAAAAACACACATCCTTTTTACATCATCTGTATATTGACAGAAAGGTGCTCATGAATTATCATTGTTATTATTACGTGCAAAGAAATGTGCTTTAAAAGTGCTGGGTGAAAACAATGCCTGCATAGATGAGAATTCCTTTTTTTTTACTATTTGTAACCTCAGACCAGAGTCTAATTAACCTTTGCACTTCCAATTCAATACGTAGAGGGATTAATACTGTATTAATATCAGTAGAGTGAGGGTAATATCAATATTATGACACTGTCATTTCCCATTTATTTCTTTTGCACCTTTTATGTAAACTTTATTTCTGGGAAAGGAACCGCTTTCCCAAGACCATAAATATTTATACAGCACTGTAATACACTATATACATATATGAAAGACCACACAAACACCAACTGCAAAGGAACATTCGGTTAACGAGGGCACATTAAATACGTGGCTGAATTTTCTTCCCACAACATCAAGCGTGTCCTTAAGTGATATGGTCACAAGATCTTTCTTCAGTAGGCTAGGCTGGGTTGTCCCTGGCTCTGTTAGCCCAGGCAAAATCAAACCGCGTGAGGAGGTGTACTCGTTTGCACATGCGTACGACTGCACACAAAGGCAAAGATCCCCCGTACAGCCTTAACAAACTGTAGGGTCAAGTTCAGTAATCGAGCACCCGTGATCGGTTCAGAAAATCGTCACTGGTGTTGGCAGCGAGCGGGATTCGAACTCGGGTCGCCAGATTTGTAGCCCGGCGCGCCAACCACTGAGCTACCGCTCCATGCACACACACGTTACACACGTTACATACGTTACGCATGCTTGCGAATGCAATTGCGGAAATTTGCCGACGCTAGCATGTGCGCACATGCACACAAGCTCTTGAGGGGCTCCGCTGGGGGTTTATGTACGGTCGTGCCTGTGCCAGAATCATGAACCGAACGGCAGGATAATACTGCGGCACGAGTAACAATCGCAAAACTTTTCACGATTTTGTGTTAGGAAATCGCCAGCCGCGGTGCAGTTCCGCGGGTCACTTTTTCGGACGCGATGTTTGACCTTGAAGTGTTGAGAGCTACGGGCATCTGGCTCGGTTCACCTGACTCGCGGGCTCTTCCCGTGAATACAGCGGTGATAGGTAAAAGTGCGGTGAGCGTGGACAGCTCTGCATTCAACGTTTTCTACAGTTGAAGAGCGTTTAAATCCACGTTTGAAATGTGGATTGTAAAAATTCACTTTCGGCTGTTTTCTCCGTGGCTGTACACTGTGACAAAGTATTTTTTCACGTTCTTAGTTCCCCCATGTAAATGCCCCCAATAACACATGCTCGTCACGTCGCACACCGAACTGAATCGCTATGAGTGGTTATATTTGGTCTGTATTTTTATTTATTTTCGTCTGCTACTCGGTAGAGTATTTTTTGTCAATGTATCGCCAATACAGGAGATTGTGAAGTAAGTGAAACCGGTTATCTGGGGACTGGACTTATGTTATTCCAGCATGTTTTTGTTGGCTGTGTTTTTGTTCCCGGCTAAGGGGTGGGACGTACGGTAGTTGTGGAACAGCTGCTCTAAGCGGTAAGTATATGTAGCTTACGCGCCAGGCTCCCAGGTTTGTGCCAGCTACCATTCTCTCGCTCATTTTCTACGCAGACAGCTCTCCCACACACCGAAAATCGTGATCATCATCGGCCTTGGTCAATCCATTGCTGGTCAAAGACTCCACAAGCCATTTTGCATCTCCCGTGATACCACGATGTAATGATCTGCCGAGCACCTGCACGCCAGCTCAGCTCATCGCTGCCATGAACGCTGCGGTAGATGCCTTCTCGAACGCATTCTGTTCCTTGGCTGCCCACTCCTTCATTTTCTTTGCCCGTTTGCCAATCATCCATCCCTTCTAGCAATGGGTTCTGCCCTAGCCGACTTTCTTTTCCAAACAGTTTGAACGATGCCATTAACCTCTGTATCTTCCCTAATCCATGTGTTCCTCTTTCCATCTCTCAGTGTAATTCCAAGCGTGCGTCACTATAAACATCTTTCTTGCTTGTGCGTTTACCCCTCCCCACTAATTCTGTTGTGCACTTTTGAGCTTAATACACACATTTAATGCATTTCTAATACTTTCTCGCCTGGAAATATGTCTTTAGCTGGTAGTGAAATAAAAAATGACTGTGAAATTGTGGCCTCATCTCACTCGCCGCCTGCACGGTTGTGGCTTGGCTCCGTCCCCAGACCCCCAGGCCAATCCTCACCTCCTTCCCCCCACAGCCCCACCCCCCCAGCCCCCACCCCCACTAATCCTAAAAAAA
>JAZEWU010000007.1:2272410-2358446 GCA_036362915.1 Geotria australis | reverse complement strand
GGATTATACTTTTATTAGCGTGAGCATGCAGTTTCTTTTTCAATTTCCCATATCAACAATTTGTGTTTTATAACACCACATCCGACATTGCTGCATACACTTTGTGATTTTCTCGGTATAATGAGGTCCTTGGATACAATCTGGCCTGAGTGTGTGGCTCCCACTGTTGCAGTCTCTCTCCCAGTCTCAGTTTTTTTTTACACAATTTGCAAAAATCTACCGACCACGGCAGGAGCAACGGTGATGGGCTTAAACAACCCAAGTAAAAGCTCAGGCTGTCTAAGCAGCTCAAGGGGCTTCTGATTCAATACAAAAGTACGGATGTATCAAATATCAGCTAAGAGTTTAATCCTAACAAACACAACAAGTGAATCGTTATATAAATCAAATTCATCTTTCTGATAGCGATCTTGTCAACAGTTCTCTCCTCTCATCTCAACGTATCTCTATTTTGTCCACACTTCCATAACTTCACGATGTATGTACATAGTCGATATCCCTTCTGTCGTCTCAATATGATTGAGAAGTTGAAAGGGGGGGCCCACAAAATGTTGTTAAATGCCTGGGGGCTCCCATGGGTGAAAGTTTGGCAGTGGTGTGGTAATGGCTGGGAATGCGGGTTGTCCTATTTATTCAACGTAGGGTGTGGCTCATCAAGGAAATAGGACAATGATGCTCAGAGGTGGAACCCTTAATTGATGCATTGTATGTCGAACAATATAATCAGCAGACGGGAAATTAATTCAAATAGGTGTCCATGATCACGTGTGTGTCCATATAAAGCAGAGGGATGAGTGGCGCACAATAGAATGTGTTTAGCTATGCGAAAGCAGGGGTTCCAGCTCGACCGCACCTTGGCACAGTGTGAGTAGCACTGCCGCCTCAGCAAGAAAGTCATGAATTCCAGGCTCGGGTGCTTATCTGTGTGGAGTTTTCATGTTCTCCCCGTTGTCCACGTGGGGCTTCTGCTTTCCTCCCACCTTCCAAAGACATACTTTCTGACTAAAGTGGTCCCGGTGCCCTGCGATGGACTGCCGTACCGTCCGGGGGTACAGCCCCGCGTTGTACCCTGTGTCTGCCGGGATATGCTCTGGCTCACCGCGCCCCTCTACACGAATAAGCGGGTACTGCTAAGCAATGACTGAGCGAGGTTCAAGCTCGTGGTGAGGCGGGGAGCAGGAAGGTCATGGCTTCCATGGATGCAGCAGTGGGGCTGGAGAGGCGAGGTGCCTACACGGCAGAAGCACAGCCAACGCCTGTGAGTTCACTGTCTGGACCGAGCTACAGAATAACACCAACGCAAACAATATCACACGACTTACGAATCATTAATTCACCCGAATTGTATTCGAGCAGGGTTTCTGCCCTAGAAAAATTGTTAAATAAAAAATCCTATTGATTCCAATGGGTATGCGAGTCACCACTGAACATGAATAGGGATTCCATGTAACATGTTTCGTTCATATTTGTGTCTTCACGTCGTATGAGGGATTACGCCACTGGTATGCATTCAAGTAAATGATGCCCTTGTGGTTAATTGGCTGGCTTGCTAAGCTAAGCTCGCCAGTAAAATGTTCTTCTTCTTTGCGATTCTTCGAAGCGCGATGTTAAATTACAGTTTCCCAGACGTTATCTGTTCATTAGTTAAAATTCACAGTTAAACCCTTCATTCGGCCCCAGGTGAAGGCTGATCGTAGATGTAGGATGAAAGATACATTCATAATAATCTGCCACGGTCTATCTGCGACTTGATGAAGGCATGACCGAATTGTTGCCATTCTTCAGTCTCGCGATGTTAGAATCCTCTCACTCCTGCTCATGAGCGGATTTCATCGCTCCATCTCCGCTAAGGTCATCCCCCTGATCATGTTCCTTCTTGCAGCCACCATTTAGCCGAGCGTCTCTACCATTGGACGCTTCTAGAGCTATATTCCTGCTATATTTCTGGCAAAGCCACGGTGTGTTTACTTTGAATTTGTTGTTTGATCCATGTGTTCCTCGTGACATCGGTGTAATTACAACCTAGACTTGCTTATTTTCACACTTTTCAGTTGTTATTCTAGTTTCTTAGCCAGTGTTCGTGCCTTTGGACTTTAAGCCACGCTCTTTGCTTCATGGACTAGTCTTGTACCAGCGCGGTGCTTACGTGGCTGTGTTGGGCCGCGAGACTTGGTGAGAGGCATGGCGAGGCTACAGCCTACGGGGGCATCTGGAATATCGAGAAGATTGTTCGATCGCGCGGTGAATGAACCGAGTAGCCGCAGTTCGTTGGCAGGTGCTGTCAGCACGATGCGAGGACCACTTAGGCTTCAGTTAAGGCACACGAGCAAAATCCAGCCTGATCGGCTGCGCCAACATCGCAAATTCATCAACCTGGTGGTACAAAAAATGCCCTGCATGGCAGAAAGGGCAAAGAGCTGTTGACAGTGTGAAGACATAAATGGATACTTGGGTTGGGTGCTTGGTTGGGTGTAGGCATGTAACAACTCGGCCATCTCGTGATTTGATAAACTGTCGACACTTTCTGATCCTCGTTTTATTTGCTGTCAATGTATTGTTTAGTTTTGTTTTCGCCAAGAGCCGAAACGTAACAGCATATATTTTGCATATATGTTGATCAAGTCTTGTGAGCATTCTTCGATGGATACATTGTGGGCAACACTAACTGTTTTAATCCATAAGACAATCTATTATTGCATCTCTGTAATTTAGTTAGATAAATAGAAGTTTTATTACGACAGTAGAAAATACCCAGTTAGCTTTCAAGCTCTGCGATACAACAAACGTCCAAATTAACCAAACAGTTGAATTTACTTAGTACAAACATTATCCTAGAAATACCCGTAGAATCACGTTTAATTTTGCAGTATTCTGGCTGACGATATCTTCTATGCACCTCTTCATAATTGTTAAATGATTCGTACAGAGATTCCTTTTTGCCCATCTGTAGATTGAATGGCATATGTACCACACACAGCACATCCATCTAGTAGAGGACAGATTGGTCTGTTTAGTTTTCAAACTAATCATATTAATCATGAGACCAGTACAAAAAACCCCACGACCCGAAAGCATACCATCCTCTCGATATTTTTAATTAAAGCTATAAATTGTACTCGAAGTTCATCTTAAGTGAGGCATAGCAAAAAAGGCCAATTGTTGAGAAAAAGGCTAGATTAAATATATTGTATAAATGACGCCTTTACATAAATATCAATAATAGCTTTTCTAAATCAATATTACTTTGAATGATCATAATGTTTTTTTGTCCTAGGAATATAGAAAAAAATGTTTTCCCATTCTCAATGTAGGTCATGCAAAAGATATATAGCTATTCACAGCATGAAAAATACATTGGATTATGAAACGCTACTTTCAGATAGATGGTAACAGGAACATTTCCATGTATCACCCAGTGCAATTTGTCTGTTAAAAAAGGGCTCGTGGGTTGGTGTGTGCATGCACACACACACACACATTTAAAATTGAGGAGACGAGAAATGCATGTATAATTGAATATTGGCAATGATAACAGAGGTCCTGTTTTTCACACATGCGCCACTCTCTCCCGCTGTATAATAAGTCACCTGCGTCTATAGAGATTTAATTTTTTTTGAAAATTTCCACTGTGGGTCACATGTCAACACAAGATGAATGGTCGAGTGTTGCAGCAGCTTGTTGTGTGTTTTTTTTCAAAGCAACTGTCTCTTGCATCAGTGTCTTTGGTTACCAACAGAACTTTGAGTCAATCTCAGGTGTGCACATAGTCCAGTGTTATGGTGCCATATCCCCATAGTCTTTAAGCGATGCATGTATAAAGGCGTTCCGGTCGGGGAATTCTTGTAACTCGTTCCTTTCTTTCTCTAAAACACTTACACCCCGCAGCATGTACCAACTTAGGTGCATCACTCTGTTCAAGCCTGGAACTCCCCTTATAGTGACTAATTTTACTCTCTTCTCAACCCTTCTACAGCTTTGTTTCTCCACTCATGCCCTTCGTTTCTCCCTAAAGGTCCTCCAACCGACCCCTCAATGACATTTCACTTTTCCCGGGCTCTTCCAAACTAATCTCTCCGCCAATCTGATTTGAGTGTTTCAGCACCCTCCAATCAGATTGTGTGCTCAATACGTCAGCTCTCTGTGACAGATCGCCAATGGGAATTGGGCGCGTTATTTGAACTCTGAAATCGTTACTCTGTGAGTAATGATTAGATGTTTACTTAATAGGGTTCGCCTCTCCGCATCCCTTACTTACACACGTATAAACTCATGCACGTGTGTGTGCTGAGACATGTGTGAGGGGCGTCGTGGAACAAATTGATAAGCCACAATATCTCACTGCCTAGACGAGTACTCTTCTGTTGAGAGTAGGTGGATTAAGTGAATGAAAATGTTGAATCATTATGTCCAATGTGCTGATATCTGTGAGAAGGGGATGCAATAAAAAGACCCGTCAAATCTGGATGTTTAAGTTCCAATGAAGCCAGCATGTGTTACGTTCATATATATGCATGGGTTATCTCGATTGTTTTAGAATACCCCGTCATATGAGCAATAGCTTGTATATATTTTAGATTGGCTATAAAAAGTATGAATTTACAATTTTAGCTTAACTTTTTATTGGAACCTTTGATATCATTATGTTGATAATGTGTTGTTTACTGGGTTTCTAATTAGTTGAACAATTACTCTGGTGTGATTGTGTTGTAATGACAGTCGTTGCTTTTAACCTCTACATATGCCATTTAAATTTACAGCATTTTATACTGTTACGATAAAGAAATATGGACACATGAAGGATTATGAAAACATAATTAAATATATTACGTACTTTTTTATTTTATCGTTGAATTTATTAACTAAAAGCACAAATTCAAAGTAATTCCTTACTTAAATGGACTTTGAGGTGTTGAGCATTTGACATATACAGCCCTGAGCCAGGGCTGGAAATTTCTCATTCTTCGGCCAGAGAAAAGTTTATCCATAGGACAACCACAGTTGCTCAGTATTGAACATGTGCATAAGCTGCATTTTTCACAACTCTTAAGCCCCTTATTTTATATGGGGTGTCTGAGTTTTCATTCCACTCATTACTGATAGTGACCCAACTTTTAAATACTTGAACTCTCCAGGTAAAGCGTTTTGAAACATAGTAACGCTTTCCTAGATAATGAATTGGCTTTAATTTGAATTCTGCGAGATGACGCAATGGCCAAGACACAGGTGCAGTGATTCATGCATTACAAACCCAGTAACCTGCGTTACGATTCAACATCACAGAAAACATCAGTGATGAGTGATACATGAACTAGTTTTGGGCCTACCCTCGGGTCGCCTCGACCTTCAAATGAGTACGTCCTGCAGTGTGTAAACATCATTACTGAGGAAACAAAGGTGTCCCGGCGTGGTGAGCCCTTGCGAGGCCTTAATGGGTGCTCAATATCAGAACTTGCTACAACAGTTTATGTAGGCTAGGCAGGGAAGTTTTAGTTGTCTTTATGTATGTGTGCGCTTTTTTAAATGTAGAAATGTGCATATTGTACGTGTATAAAATAATTGCTGCTTCAGCAGATTAAATGGGAAAAAAATGCCTTATCACTGCATGAATTATCTGAACAAATGCCTTCGGGAAACATTAACGCAGATTCCCCCTAGGCTAGTGGTGTTTGTCCTTTCAACGATTACAGCCAACCATTTATTTTACTTGTAAAATTACACTCTTTTCAATGTAAATGTTTTATTTTTGTCCAACCTTGACGTAAAAAAATGTCATTACCACCAAATAACATGCAACTGTAACATAGCCACCTTAGCCCAGGAAGAACCTCGATGGAATGACCTCAAGAAATAAAAATATAACCAAAGCACATCCCCATTGTAAGTACCAGGGTTTCCCGACTGGCTTATCATTTGCCAGTGACACGGGCGATGCTGGGCGCGCATAATCCGTGCTTATGTAGAACACGGGGCTAATCAAATTGCTGCGCGACGCGGCCCTTTAACAGAAAGCAGCTGTTCCGCTCGGCCTAACGCAATAACCGCTTATGAGTCTCTTTATCTTCCTCTCGCTTGCCCCCAACAGCCTTTAATGTCTCTTCATAAAACACGGCACTCGAAGAGCGGCGAGCAAATCAAGCATGAAGTCAATAACGCGGAGGATATTAGTTTGCGCTGAATAAGTCATCACGGGTCCACGAGAAATAAACCGAGCCACTCCCCGCGCGTGGCCCGGCCCCCCTTCCTCTCCCCGCCGCCACCGTGGGCCCTACGAGCAGTCCCCTGCAATCAAAGTCAAGTCGCGCATCTGCAATAGGACCTGTGTTTACGCGGTGACGAGGGCTGGCCGCTGCCTCTCTCTCTCTCTCGGTGAGCGGCGGCGGACTTATGACGAGAGTAATTAAATTGGAGTGCGCCTCAACGAGTAATTGACTGTCCTTATTAATATTAAAATTTGAAAAAGGGGTGGAGGGGAAATAACCGGCCACTATGCGTAGTTAATGTAACGGTACAGTCCCTGGAAATCAAGGGCGCATGTGGCAGCTGTTCAAATGCGGCCACCCTACAAAAGGAAAGATGACTGATAGTGGAATAGTTTTATTAGTGGACAAAATGTGTTTGGGATTCTCTGGTAATGTTTGTTTTGAGCGTGTGTAATCCTACTGGGGCGTGAACTGTGGGCCATTCTCTTTTGTGTGTGCTCTTGTGCGCTCGGTGTTGTGTCGGCAGCATCGGTTTATTGCCGTAATACGATGCGATGCATCCAAAACGAGTTTGAATTTGGAGGTGTACTTCATGTTTCCACAAAACTCAAAAAAAAAAGTAATTTAAATCGGTGCCTGTAGTCCCATTCTCTAGATTCCAGAAGATTACTTCATCATTCTTTCAGACCCAGTGGAGCAATTTTTCTGCAACTTGGAGAAAAGTAATACAGGGACTATAGTTTGTAAAAACATTGATGTCAAATGATGAATTGACACTCAAAAAGTAAGTGCCCTTGTAGTGCAGTGTCTGTTCAGATGATGAGAGAGAAAAATATTCTCTCTGATGAATAGTGTGAATAAATAGATTTCTAAACACTAATTGTAAAATTATTATTTATTGGTAGCCTAAAGAGGTGAAATGGAGCCCATGGTGGCAATAAAAATTTCTGTACAAAAATCTGTATTTTAACCCAGGTCGTTCCATACCCACACTGGTGCACTTGCATCGAATTCATGTTACTCAAAGGACTGCTAGAATTGAAAACCAGAGAAATACACAATTACATTGGCATTCTCCTACCGCACATTTATGATGAAAAAAAGGCTCGTACAACCATATGCAACCGCTATATTTTAAGCTTGTGGCTGCACCAAGTTGGGTAAGGGATGCAATCTCAGCTGCTAGGCTTTCGACGGGGCTATGAGTGATATGTGCAATATTTCCCCACTGATGGACTATGGCTAATGAGAGGGCCTCGGGCTATGGAACCCATGACCGCTTTATAAACTTTTCTCAATAATCCTCAGAATTTCTGCGATTTGCACCCTCGCGGGATATGCATTGCTTTCTCAAATGAGAACAGATGCATTTACACGGGCCACGGTAAAATTGCATAAAGACTTCCTTGCACAGTTGTCAAAATGTTATGCATGGATCTCCTGCACTAATATTCCCACCACAACTCTCCCCGTGTGGAGCTGGGTTAAACACAATTGCATATAATTTCCCCCCAAAAATATTCTTTGTTCACTGCAGGTTGTGCCAAGTTAATCGTCTACTCAAGTATTTGTCACATTCTCCAACAACATTAGGGTCCGTAAGCAAAATCTTACTGCTCACAAGAGCTAGTGTGCTTCTACAAAGTATAACATGTTGTTAAGATAGGTTAATTACGATATTCGGTGATAGATTAGTACAATACGTATATTATGATAAATATGTGTAGTTGTTCGCACACTACTGTGACGCCGATGAACGGAGTTCAATTCCTAGTTAAACCTAACATCCATTGCAAGTGATATTGGACCAATTCTGGGAACCTTACAATTTAAAAACCCACACTGGCCAACATGGTGAAATATACATGAATATTCCCATGAGTGACATGAGGAGGCTTTCACTAAAGGACTATACATAATTATTTATAACAGTAATAATAGGACATTAGGTATATAGTATATCATATGACAATATTTTACAATTTGCAGATAATCTGCAGGCAAAGGAAGCACATTTAATGTTTTAGTACTTTATACTTGTCGAGTATGCCACCGATATTGAAAGGCCTCACTATTATGTATAATCAAGCTGTGTCAATTATTAAGGTTTTTAACGATAGTAAGGTAGAAAAGCAATCTTGTTGATGCAACATGTTATAGAAAAGTAAATTCCAGCTCATAACAAACATTAATTGTTCGGGCTTTAACACAATACAATCATTGAGTTGGTTGGTGTAAATAAGAAAACACATTTCTTAAAGTTCATTAAAGTAGAAGCCAGGAAATGCATAAGTGCCCAGGAAGATGCTTATGAATATCATGAAGTTATTTGGCACAAATGGCTTTTTATAGCAAATTATACGTTGCTGGTAAGGATATTTTCATTTCACCACATTTAAATATCATTAATATTCTTTTTTTTTTCTTTGTAACTGCTGCATTTTTATGTAAAGAAACAAAATTAACCATGAAAATGCTAATGTGTGTATATAAAAAGAATAATTGCAAATCTGTCATTACTGAGTAGGTTATGTGAATGTGATTGAAGTGATTCATAAGTATATAACCCACATGCCAATGGCTTGCCTTTATTTTTGAGACATTAAATTTAATATATTGAAGAATTATAGCCATAATGTTGGGCCTGCACAGTCATAATACAGCTTGATATACTGAAATGATCATGGCTGCACAGTAGACCCTTAAATACTGCAAGTGTCAGAAATTTGCGAGGATTATTTGACTCTTTTTTTTAAAGGTAGCATAACTTTATGTTATATATTGTCATATGCCCATTTTCTATTAAATGTGAATGCA
Source organism: Geotria australis (assembly GCA_036362915.1). Lineage (NCBI taxonomy): Eukaryota > Metazoa > Chordata > Hyperoartia > Petromyzontiformes > Geotriidae > Geotria > Geotria australis. The sequence goes on along the minus strand of JAZEWU010000007.1, from coordinate 2,349,429 downwards.
GATTTTTGGGGGCTAAATGCAAATCGTCATTTAAACAAAACACAGGATCCCCATTCGGACATTTGTAGACATTATTGAATGCAAAGGATTTGAGCAACACTGATGATTAAAACAGTCAATATGAGGAAAGAACATACAACTAAAACGTAAACGAAATTAATCCAGCATTAATCTTAATAAAAATGTAATATTAATGAACAAAAATTAAATTACAGTAATATCAATGAAAGGCTACATTGGGTTAATTAAACACAATACTGCACTAATGTCGATGTGTCTTCCTATGGTACTAAAACGTATTATTCTATCCATCCATCCATTTTTTCAACCGCTTGTCCTGGTGAGGGTCGCGGTGGCAGCAGTCCAAGGAGAGTGGACCAGACATCCCTTTCCTCAGCAACAGATTCCAGCTCTTCCTGGGGGATTCCCAGGCGTTCCCAGGCCAAATTGTTTGGAGAGCTGTACGGCTCCATAATCATGGACTCCAGCAACTTGAGTTCAATCCCGTACCGATCAGCCTTTTGAAACCTTGTCCAGCAACCCCAGGATTATCTGAGCCTGGCAATACCTTCATCCAGCAGTGGATTAACAAACGTCTGTAAATTATTATAATTAAATGAACTGAAGATTTCTAATGAAGGTGCTTGAGAGGCAGAATGCATAAAAATAATCCCTCTAGATTGTGCTTTTTGGGAGCATTATTCTGGAGGAGGAAACCATGGATGGGCTTCAAATGAGCTGGATTAAGGTCACCAGGTTCAACAAAGAGAAGCTCAATGTTTTCTTAATTTGACCACAGATGGCAAAAAGCATAGGATGTGCATGGAGGGCACTCGGGAATGATGATGTCAGTGTCAGCAGATTTCCTCATTTATGAGGGTCGTGTTCAGTGGTGTAGACTGACTCGGTTGAAGTGGCTGAACCTGTGCTCAACTACATGTAAAGGATTTTTTTTTTTAGCTACTGTGTTCATATTCACAGATAACTATCGGAATATAACATTTTCCATTGAAAGCAGAACGCTTGCATATTAAAAAAGGCAACTTTTATCTCACCCTTGGGTACAGTATGTGTGAACAAGCAATTTTCTTTATAAAAATGAATCTCTGCCATGTGCCTTTCAGCATTCTTATGCAGCCATTGCACATGATTATGCTATCACGATATCAAATGAGAAATTCCCTGGGGGATTTAATTCCTCTCCGTGAAATACTGCGCTATAGTCTTGCGGTGGCCATGAAGTTTTAATCACATTACAAGCTAATTATTCAAATTATCGTGCATTTTTGTACACTAGAACGATTACGGATTTTAAAAATAATGTGCATAATAAAATAAATCCATAACACTGACACCTACAGCTTCAAAATATTCCAAGTAATGCAAAGAATATGATTTCGTTTTGACAAATGGTCTAGTTTAATGTTGCTGGGAATTTCGGATGTTATTTGCTTGTCAAGCCGTGGCGATAAACGTGAAATCTGACAATAATACGTCTCACGGCGATTCTCAAAACAATATATTATGTCATAGATCCTGTGGATCAGCATTTATTGCTCTGTCAATGGTGGGTCCTGCACAAGCCTCCGCTTGTCCATGGCTCTACGCAAGGTGTGCAGCTACACTTATGTTTAATAACCGCGGATGGGTGTCACCTTTTCTGGGACAACAGCGGCGTTTTGTAGGCATGCTCATTCTGCTCCATTATTTTGACTATTATTGTAAAAACCAAGCCCACGTAATGTACCCCATGGTTAAAGAGGGATCTGGCCACTTACAAAATTAGAATGACGCAATTTAGATGCTATTAAAATGTTCTTATGAAATGCGGTATTGCATTTCTGGGCTAAATTTTACTTGTCTGAGCATCAAAACACCACGTTTTTGTCAAGCCTAATATATTTTTATGGTGAAAAAAGAACCTGTTTCTGCTGGCCCAGTGCAATCTGCCTGGAAATGTGAGATGAAATATGAAATTATTGACACGATGATGGCATTGGTTGTACTCACTTCCTACACTGGTGCAATGTGAAGGCTGCAGCACTGCTATTGCTTTGCTAACGTCACTGTTGACAAAAGGGCATCCACTAGAGGAAGCTCTAGAGAGCCAATCTATAGGGCTTTTGGCCTACACTTCCCCACTCGCCAAATGTCTTGTCAAAGGTGAGAGTAGATAGATATAGATGTTTATTATTAGAGCATAAAATACCCAGTGAGCTTCTAAGCTCTGGAAGCGGGATTCTTGCAATACAAGAAATGTACAAATTAACAATATATAAAATCAAGGGCCCTCGGAGGGCACCCAGGCTAGGCCTGACCTCCAGCTTCAGCTCCTCCACACACTGCCCATCCTTCTCCCTCCAGATTTTGAAGCGGTTGTCGCAGCCGCCCGACACAAACCTCCGGATTGGCTTCCGGCCACATTTTATCCCACCATGCGACCTGCCAAAGTGTGGGGCACCTACAGATGTTACTGCTGGGAAGACAGTAGGTGGGGACATTTAAGAAACGTGTATTGTTGCTTCAACTGCCTCGCCATCCACATCTGTATTGCAAATCCAGGGTCCTATCCATTGCATCGCAGCAGCATCCGTTTGCACGAGAGGGGACTCTTAATACTGCAATCAGCAGTTAAATAAGCGGCGGGTTACGACGGGCAATAAATTACTTATTGCAAGTGGTGAATTAAACCCATTCTGGAAATTGGTGAGTTGATGTTAGAGGTATTACCATGGGGATTTAGTGGTGATGGAGGCCCCTCAAAATAGTTCCAGGCCATTTATAAACATAAATGAGCCATTTATAAGCGTGAAGCGGTAAGTGCGAGTTTAAACGGTGCATGAATTACAGTGTCGCGTACGCTTTGTTTGTGGAGGCCTAACATTAGATGATTATGTATGGGTATAGATTTTACTTCTCTTTTCTCTCTCCCTTGTAAAGGCTTGCCACATTAAGGTGTTGTAGATATTGTCATAATTATTGTTATTTATATTAGCTCATTGGCAAGTGTGCTACACCACCACCCTTGCGACTTGAGTTTGATTCCCAGCCATAGCTGACGTTATTGGCAAATGTTATCTTTAATAATACAGGGCCTTCACCCCACCTTCACCAACCCACACTGACCAAGCTTGATGTATTATGGTGAAAACAAACCTCTGTTCCTAACACAACATGGGAAAGGCTATCATCCAGCCGTGGTTTGACAAACGGCTGAAAGATACAGCTTTATTCCAAGTTTCCATCGCAATAGAATATAGAATGTTGTCTCAATGGACTCTAAATGAGAAATTATTATTTTAATAAAGTCTCCTGTGATTGCAATACTAGATTAATATACCTTTATCGAGGGTCAAATTATGTTATTTTTAGGTTTAATTACATCCTACGTGCCATATTGACTACCTGCACTTGTTTTAGTCATACATTATACCATGTTTGGAGTTTACTAATGATATAAAAAAATTGGCAGCAATTGCCGTAAGTGTTGAATAAAGTTTGCGGTATAATCGCTGGCCTCTTTTATGAAGTCCTGGGCGGTCCATCATAGCGCTGTGCCGGCAGGTGCCTTGGCATAGGGCTCCGGCACATCCCAGAGCCCCCTAGCAATTGCAAGCCAGGCATCAGTCACTGAAACACATTGCATCCTGCTGGTCACTGTGTACCAATTAAGGTGACGTTGGTTCCTTAATTGTGGATAAAATATTGTTTGGCTTCACAGTTGGGGCAACTTTTTTTCTAATTGTTTTTGAATGGGGAGTTTGACTTCAAAATGTTGAATTGTGACACCTGTGCAGCCTCTGTGGAATCGAGTCCAATATGCCCATCGGGACGTGATCTCATGTTATTAACTACATACCTGCAGAGTGTGCGACAAACCCACAAAGTACCCAGTAAGGGTCTCCCGTGGGTTTGGTTCAGAATTGGATCGACCCGATTCTTTTTTGGAAAGCAGAATCGGGTCAGAGGATCGTATTGACGAAGCGTGGATCTGACCTCTGACCTAAACACCAGCTCACATCCTGGTGAGCCTATCAGATTTGTTTTAAAAAATCCGATTCTATAAAATGTACAGTGGTTTTAGGTGACACCGAACGCTTCAATATAAAATTGTATATTGTTGACCACGATATACAGTGTAGAACGTATAGGCAGCTACAAATTTCCAGATTTGACCTATCAAATATTTTCTTCACGATTATGTATCGTATAGAATGCGCTGCGCTGCAGGTGTCAAGCTCATTTCTAAAACGATTCTTTCCCATTCTTGTGGTGGCGTGCGTTGGAGGATCAGGCAGATTTGTGAAACGTCCGAATCCACTGGGTTTTAAAGTGGCCAAAAGATTACATTACAGCAGGTTAGAGATGTATAGCTATTCTGCACCTTGGCAGGAGATGGCAGAATAGCAAGTGGGTCAGGTGGACCTTTACAATGCTATCCCCTCACCAGGGGTGAAAGTAACCAAACTTTCTTACCGGCACGGTCGTATTTCAACCTCCTACCCACTTTCTTTCTAGTACACGGTACCAGGCTGTACCGGCTTACTTTCACCTCTGGATACTCTGCTTTGCTCCCACACGGAAAATACTCCATCCATCCATCCATTTTCAGAAACCGCTTAATCCTATACAGGGTCGCGGTGAGCCGGAGCCTATCCCGGCAGACACAGGGCGCAAAGCAGGGGAACGCCAAGGATGGGAGGCCAGTCCATCGCAGCGGAAAATACTCCTTAATTATAATAGCAAACATCCCAAAGGCGGAGCTCAAGTTACGCTTTCCCCGATCAATACAGGGCATTGTTATATGTCTGATGGAACGGTTGTGCAGTGCATGGTGCACTGCGCCATGAACCCAGCGATCAGAGTTTAGAGTTCAAATCTCAGCTCGGGAAACATCACCGAGAAGCGCCATGCGGACCGGTCCTGGATACCACCCGCCCTGTTGAGTGTGGTCGAACTACCTCCGATGCAATACGACAAGCAGAGGCCTTTGTCCATCAGTGGATTGACATGGCTATATATGTATTATTCATTTACGTAAATGTTTATTGTCCATTCCACTATATACTTTTTTGCCCGTGGTGTATTGTCAAGTTTAATATGTGCTAAATGTCTTTACTGGAAATAGCTACGTGTTGGGTTTTTTTTTTACTTCAGCTCAAAATTCGTGGCAGGTTTGAGGCCTGTTTAATCTGTTTAATGTAATGTGTGTCACTCGTTTCCTTTCTCCTCCAGATGATTGTTTATGTTGCAGTAACCTCGGCAGCTGTGACCTAGGCCAGATGCTCACCACATAGGTATACATTTATAGCAGTGGAATCAGGGCTATAATACTTGCTCTCATGATTGTCCATTCAATTATTTTAGGTTACAAATGTAAGTGGGGGAAGATGAGCACGTAAATATGCATTACATTCCTTGTAATGGGTCCATGTTGTGTGATACATGGACAGGCCTTCACCAACAGCACTGAACAATGTGGTGAAGTATGGTCAAACGACAGCTGTGGTGGTTTTGGGAGGCCTTTATCCAGCAGTGGATAGAACCATAACAGATGATGACATATTGTGAATATTATTTTTCATAGTCACCTTTTTCGACCAAAATTGCTCGATAAATATATTCTCGATAAATGTAAATGAAGAGTGATATTTGTTTTGTAATACATGTTGCTAACGTTATCTAATGTTCAATCCAATCCTCACCATAATCAAAGCCACTGCTGAGCAGTTGCCGCTATCCCATACATTTACATAATCCCACATTCAATCCCACTCCTGCACGTGACCTGATCTTATTGCTCCAAATCCTAAGCGGTTGTCCTAATTGGTTATATTTCTTTCTATGGCTGCAATTCCGTTACCAGTCTTGGCCTTTGGAACATCGTTCCTTCGAGCAAAGTGTCCTGCTTAAGCCTGCTAAGTTTCCTTCATTGTCAATATACTGTCTTTAATTTATAATGTCTAAGTTATTCCATGATCCATGCATTGCACTTTCTGTCAACTAATGGAGTGACGGCTCCTGAGGAGGAGACAACCACTGCAGAGATGGATCAAATAGACCAATTTGCGTGCACGGGATAGATTGTCGCACAGCAGAGCCGTGACGGATGATGATGATGACATGGGAAAGTCTTCATCCACTGGCGGTTAGGCAATGGCCTATGATGATTACATCATGCACACAACATATCTTGATTGGGTTTTCATTACTGCATTAATGGACTGAATTAACTAATATCATATGATAATAGATGATGAAGTGAAACCAATTTATCTACCATGCAATAGGTTATGTGCAATTATAATAATTTCTTGTTTCGTCTTTGTAAACATTGGTGATCGCAATACCTGGGTGGCTGACACAGACCAGCACCTGTCAAAGTGTTGGACAAAGAACAGAAATAAGAGGCAGAGGCATAATTGGCAAATGGCACAACAAATTTTCTAACAGACCCCCGCACATCCGGCACGTACATCCGGCTGAACAGTGTGGCGGCATCATCTCACCAGAAGTGCCGTATTTAACCAGCTGTTTGCCTGCAGATCCTAGTCTTTTCCTTTAATGACAAAAAACTGTTCACCACGCTGTCCAAAGCAATAAACCTGCAAAAGCAAGATATTTCTGCGGGTTTTGGGCAAGTGCACTGTTTTTCCCAAGTTACAGGCTAATATTTACACCGTAAGATGCCAATCATTCTGACAGTCATGCATGCCAAAATGAGATACGGGTGGTATTTTTTAATGAATTATAGGTTTAAAAAATGTCCAAATGTTGGACATTTTTGAAATGAGATGTGATGTTAATTAAAAAAAATGTCCCAGCTGTGAGTTGCAAAGGTTTAATGTGGAACTCATTTCTCACAGTGCCCTCTCAGAAGTGCCTTTTTTGTAGGCCGAAAATTGTCAAGTTGCCAAAAAGGCAGAGCAGCATAAAATTATTCAATTATACCATTGCCTATTGGGTGGTGTTTATAGAGGGCTGTGTAATATGTACCATATTTAAACGCTATTGACGATAAATTACAATACATTTCGTTTGGTATGTGCAAAATATTTTCTTTCAGGAAACAATAATGTGCGTACAATAGTTACATTTGCCAAGTACCCAAGTACATTATTTTTGCTGCTTGTTATTTTTCCTTAATGAGCCTATTGCTCAGTTGTTAAATATATTTGCATTTGTTCTACCAGAATACAAAAAATAATATACCCATCAAAAAACAAATAATCTCTGCCATGTGTTTGCTTAGGCAGGTGGCTGGTAATGCGTGTTCTGCCAAAAAACTTTTCCGTTTATCTGTAGTAAATTCTAATATTTTGTTAATTAAATGATCCCTTCTGTTTCGACTTGGAGGCTAAAGTGATTTTTCTGAATTTATTGTTGTTTATTTTTTATTTGTAGACAAGTATTAGAAATGTCCAACTGACAGCAGTATTTCTGCTTTATACGAATACCTTTAATATACCAATATCGCTGATATTGTGTTTTTTTACAATTTGCAATTGCTGACAGCAATCGTAAATGATTAAAAAAGTGAAAATGGGATTCCTGTAAACATGCATTGCTTCAAATAATTCAACAACAGTGAAACTGAAATGTGTCTTAAAATGAGCAATATTCTTGAGGATTTTTTAAAGTAAAATCAACATTTTCTTATTAACACAATTTTATGGTGTTGTACTATAGTTTATTGTGTACGAGAGCATTTACTATTAAAAGGTGGAGAAAATTCCCATAGGATTAATGTACTAAAGTGCATGTTATGCACATTTGTTATTATCACAAAACTGTTGCCTCCACGTACATATAAGTATGTTATTAACTGTATGCTCCTCTCTGTTGTGATACTGGGATGTCGTTTAATACATTTAGTTCCAACCTCAACATAGACAAATATGCATTGATATGCTTTAGACGTTCACGAGACAATAAAATGTGCCTAGGATTTGCAAGGCCTTTTGCTCCACCAGCTTACAACAATAAATGTGCATGCATGCCAGGGTGTCTTAGAATCACGGCAAGGCCTCAGCACTGCTAAGATATCAGGTTCAAATCCAGACATCCACCTGTGATTAAACTAATTAAACTGAATTCTCAAAGTAGGCAGTTGATGTGCTCAGCCTGGAAACCAATGACTGCAAAAGGAAGACTGGCATTAATATAGATACTGAACTTAATTAAGAGAAATCTCAGCTCTGAGTATTCAAACTATCAATGTTGCTGTCATGCGATGAAAAATACTCTCATTTGGCAAGGCTGGTGGCAAAGTGCTGTCGATCAGAGGAAACTTGAAGGGATTTCAGCCCTAAAGTAGCTCTATTATACCCGTTTCTGTGGGCTCGTCTCGAATATAAAGAGTTGTACATGTCTTACAGTTGTCCTTGAACTCGGATTTTAAATGGAGTTAAAACCGTATCCAGTTTCATTTGCTGTTACAATTCAGTGACAAATGTAAACCCAGATGTTCACCATGCCTCCTAGAGGTGAAGCATCAACAGCCAGATGTAAAAAATATTACTTTCTCTGGCCTGGTAACTTTCATCATGTTTTTTTTTACATATACCGCTGGCACGTAAAAAAAGCAATATTTAAGTAGTATACAGCAACTTTTAAAAGCAGTATTCTAGGAAAGCATCAACACAAGAGCATTTTGAGAATGGAATAATCTATTTTAGAAATGTTGAAGGTAAGCTTGAAATAATAATTATGCTATGGGAATGGAATTTGGCAAGTGCATGGGAAAGTTCTCAATTTTTGGTGGGTTTGCAGACTAAGAATATCAAGGTAATGGAACAGAAAGCAACGTCCAACTGATAATTTGGATAACAGTGTTGTGGGAATCCAGACAAACCTGGCCTGGGTAGGCCTCTACGCCATGCCATACAGGATATGGAATACAATTGAATGACAGTAGTCCGTGGACAAATAATATTTTTGGAGATGCTGTCAAGCCACAGTGGTAAAACTAAAATGATTATGTTGCGTTTTAATTTTATAAGGAGATAAATAGCTATTGACAACAAATCAGTCATGAAGTGCCCAATTTAACTGAATGTGGCTATAAACTGTTTGTGTTAAGAGATGACGCTGTTGCTGTCATGTGTAATGATGCAATGAATACGTTTTGACCAAGGGATCGATTTGTCTTCCCAATCAGAGAATGTCCCAACACGTACATCGTCGTTGCAGTATTCACAAGGAGATCCTTGTTTTGTTTTCCAAAAAGTCACGGACAAAAGCCTGGCTTTACCTACACTAGTGCCGAACACATGTTTTACGACCGTACATTGGAATGAGTTAGGCCAACGTGGTGTACAATGTTATGTGTGCGTGATTTTTATTCCTATATCATTGTGAGGTAACATACAAACTAAGGACCACTATTTTGATTCCTTAATGATGTAATTGATTTTAGAATTAAAGCAGATCATACAAATAATACATGTTGTTCATTTTCTTATATATATATAACAAAGCAATCATTTTGTTGTCTGTTATTTAGTTATATTGTTTCTGTGTCACCCGATGCTCTGAAGCCAAGGCCAGGTTTCTAAGGTTGTGACCTCATGAAATTGAACTTAAGGCATCCTGCTGAAGTAATGCCTTCTGCCTGTACTGCTTGGGTCAGCTTTCCTTTTAGGACTGGAAAGCCTGGAAACACTACTGGAGACATTTATCTGTTACATAAAATATAAGAAATTTGAGTAAAGGAGCCTTGGAACCACTTCCCTTGCATAAATCATCCTGTATCCTGTTCAAATTATTCCCTGTAAAAGAAATGGCATGGATCTTCAATAGTTCGTGATGTATACTTGTCTTCTACTGCAGGAAACATCATAATATCACTTTCTTTTCAAACAACATTCCATTACCCTTGCCTCATTACCAATTTGCAGCAGTGTTTATTACACGTGTAAATTAGCATTTTCTGTTTGTGGCCCCAAGAACAATCACATATTTCTCCTTCGCCAACCAGGGAGGTTGGGCGGGGGGGCTTAGGGCTCATTGATTTTATGCTGATGTTTGTACAAAAGCAAAGCGTCCACCCCGTTAAAGGTAAAGGCTAGGAGAGCTTGCTTTCTACAAATCCCGGCAGGTTCAATCCTCTCCGGCGTACTTTGGGAGGATGCATGCAAAATGATTGTTTGAAAAGCCTCATTAAGTGGAACTCTCCACCGGGCAGCTTTGTGCGCCTTCCCTGAAATGACTGGCCCAGACCTGCCCGCCTCAACGCAAACAATAATTCAATTAATCATCCGAAAGGATGACAAATTGCACTGCTCCGGCGGGGCAGCTCGTTTCACATTTGTCTTACATCAGCTAAAGAATATTTGGAAATCTGCTTTGCACATAAGAAATTTTTTATGGCCAATCAGCCATATGGTTCCAATCGGGCTGGCTTATATACACACACACACGGACATTTTTTTTTCACCAAGCGTAACACAATGCGGGGTTTCCGCCTGGAAAATTTTTAAAACAGGGCACCTGTCAAAAAAAACCTCTGGAAGTGAGCATTCCCACATTGTTACAATTGCCTTCTCTGTCCTGGGGTCGAAGCTACGTGGGTCTATCAGTGGATTTAGCCATACAGAACTGATTAAGTATGAATGTGCCAGGCCATATCTTGTAGATTATGAGCACTGCTGCTCGCTGCCTAAATGCAATTCTTTTAAAGTGTTGTCACGTCATCAAAACACATTTCCTTTGCAGTTAATAATTACCCCTAGTCCAACTAAATTTATCGCCGCTGCTATAAAGTGTCGAGTACTTTTGTCAATTAAAATTATAGCATTTTGATTGGCTGAGAATACAAATTACAGCTTCAGAAAACAACGTGCAGGTTTTGCAAAGGTTGTCAAATCCATTCGGTGTGAAAACGGTTCTCTATACAGTGGCTTGAAGTGTGTTTGCATATAATACACTCCTTGAGTAGTTTTTTATGATGCGCTTTTGTTGGAGGCATGTGGCACGCACTAAAATAGCAAAACACGGCGAAATACACGCTCTCCGTGTGTCAAACGTTCTTCCTGTAAAATTACAGAAAATTTTACAGCAGTCTCCAAAGTAAGCAATTGTTGTTGGCTTAAGTTGTCTTACTATTTTTAAAACTATAACAATTGATAAATTATTGTTTTACGCACCCCCTATCCCCGCCCACACGTGTGAATTTGAATACAAGAGTGTCTATTTAAATAAAACCGTGTTTCATTTGAAGACTTTTTTTAATGCAGCAGTATAAATGCAGTGGTGCATTTAAAACAGAGGCTCGTTTGAAGACGTTTTTCAATTTGGATAATATAGATTGGTGAACATTTTGATGTCAATATCAGTAATGTAAAATGTTGGGTTAATATTATTGGAAGCTTAATACTTCATGTTGTGTGTTCCCAATCTCTAAATTAACCTGTGTGCAAATAAACAAAATGGCAACGTATTTTCACCATTTGCAATTGTTGTTTTGGCAATTATAGTAACCATTAATTGAGTCAGAATTATCTGAATAAATGTTTTGGTGTGCTAGAAAAAGGATTTTCTTTCTCCTAACAAAAAAAATCACCTCCAATGTGTCAGAATCCTTATTATACCCAGTAGGGTTCCAGTAGAATTTTGTTACGCCTTAGGAGTAAAATAATTTATTCGGTGAGGGGGAGAATACTGGGCCCATTGTTGGCCCATGCAACCTGGGGGATTAACCAAAATTATTTTAGCGTCCTGCGCAGGGCATCAGGATGCGATTGTGTGACAGCCATGAAGTTTTGGAATGTGGGGTCTAAGCCAAAGCAAGCAATGGTGTTTCCTGGCCTGGGATGGAGGAGGCCCATGTGTGCATGTGCAAGCATGTGTGTGGATTCATGCATGCGTGTGTGTGTGTCAATGCAGCTCTTTGGAATACAATTAGCATGAATGCTGGATACGTTGTGTATTTTATAAAAATGCACATATTGAGACACTTGTAGGTGCTTTGTTCATTAACTGCTATCAAAAAATGTAAATTGACGAAGCAACAACAGAAGCCTTGTGTACGTCTCTAAACGATATGGCTATACAAGAGGAACAAAATATTAAAAGCATATTATTTTTTAAAGCAGGGAAAGCATTGGATGCTGGAGCTGCGTGTCCCTTTAAATCCTAGGCACAAGGGAGATTGCGTTTGGTAAAGCGTACCCCAAAACCTGGGTTTCCAGCTGAATACTAGAGCAGGAACTAGTGGCCAGTCAAAGTTGACATACATGCCTCCCACCGGAAGGGCAGCCCCACCTACCCCGTAAACCCTGCCCCTCGTGCAGAGCAGCAACATGCACCACACTCCCACCATGGTGAATCAAGGCATTTCAAGGTCAGTCAATTTTTACTTAAGCTGGAAGGAAACGTTGAGCTATGCAGCTTTTGTCACCGGTTGTCCAGCGGGGGAGGAGTAAGCAAGTTACAACATCTCAGGGCAGTGGGGAAAATTTAGTCGGGGCAATTAACCGAGGTACCATGTGTTTGGACTGTGGAAGGAAACCAGAGGACCCGAGCCAGGAATCGAACCTGGGGTTTCTTGCTGTGGGGCAGCAGCAAGAAGCGCGGTGGGGGTTTGGGTGGGGAAATGTTTTCTGGAACTAAGCCCCCGACGGCTCCATCCGTAATTAAGCCTCGAATGTAGCACGTGCGGTATTAATTTCTGTACGTGTTTTATTTCATGCTGGCATTCGGTTAATTGATTACATTAATAACAATAAAATCTGGATTTTTACACCGGGATCTGTCACTTACAGCTATCGATGAAACAGCAACAACAGTAACAATCACGAGCTTTGACTTTTCTTTGACAAAATCCAACGTCGTTATCTTATGTCTTACTTTTGTAAAAAAACAATAACAAAAGAAATGTGTTAATATATACTGAACAAGACGACCTGCGGGCTAAGGCCCTGTGAGAGCCGGAGCAAAACAACACACGCGTTGGGTAGAGAGGTGCAAGGTGAATCCACCTGGCTGTTATTTAATTACTCCCATTTTACAATACAAGTCTGCCATACACTGCACTTTTTTTATTAGTAATGTAATACCAATGGGTAATGGTGATGGCGTGATAGAGTGGAAGGTGGAACACGCTGGGGTGGGGGAAGGCGAGGGAATGTCGTGACGTGGTGATATGGCTGGGACAGAGGGTTGAGAGACGGTTATGTTTCGAGTGTATTTGTACATGGGAATTCAGTGTCGGAGAACCTAAAAATAAAGCAGTTTAGCACTTGGGGACTTGTGTGTGAAGCCTTAGAAGACCACACCCTCAGGCATGTATATGCACTGATCAAGCATTCATTTATCCTCTAAACATGCATAATACATTTTAGGGGGTAGCTACAGAGCAGGACGACGGTAGACTTAAGGCAACGCGATGTCAGCGCAATGTTCTTAAAACAACGCAACGTTAACTATCAATTTTCGTTAGGCGTGATGGAAATGTGCACCAGACATAAAAGAAACCCAGACGTAAGGATATGCGCACGATTGTATCTTAAGATCAAAAACCGCACGAATATTAAACATTTTGAAACAAATCTCCGATCGAAATTGTGTGTGGTCACCGACGTGATGACAAACAAAATATGTTGTACCGAAAAATCAACAACATGAAATTGGACGAGCCATCGACACGCTCTAGAGTCTAGAACAACGTACAAAGCAAAAATTACGTTTGGTTCATATCCGTGTAATGCAGTGGAACAAATTCCTACGAACGGATGGAAAAAAGTATCGAAATTTCACCAGCAACTGCCCTGACATGTATTTTCTGGGCTTAAATTAAGCTCCTTAGGATAGCTGAAAGCACTTGTCAGCGCGTACCATGATATCCACAGTTATGTCAACTGCGTAATCCACGCGGGTGACACAACACGGCAGCATTGACATTAAGGCATTCGGCGGCCAATCTGACATGACTCGCGTAAGTTGTGTCCGCCTGCTCATGCCTGGAGTACAACTAACCGCACGTGCGGTGGTTGTTGTACTGTATTTATGTCACCTACCGTCTTTGGCACTACACATTGGCTTTTAACGTGATCCATATGGGTTATTGTGTAATATGTGAAGGCAAATGAAAGTTAAAATATCCTTGACCGTAAGACCACAAATGAAAATATTGTTGGTAAATCGCAATGAAATGTATCCACGCTGTCTATTAACACCATGTGTTCTTGGCTAATACTCTTTCACATGGGGTTCAGGTTATAGTCGATCTACAACCCTTTCGTCAAACGACTGGATGAGGGTCCCCCATGCCATGTCGGGGCTGGTTGAACACACTTCACTATTGCGTGTTGATAAAGACAAGGAGCATAAATGTGGGGGTTGCTTACCTTGTAACCCTGACACCTATAGCACCTGTAATGCATGGTGTTTGCCAATATAAGTACGATCCAGGCTCAACCCAGTTTATCTTGTGGGATGTGATGAGATTGGATGCCCTTTTGGGTGATTTGGGCATATGCTGACTACATTAGCACGTGCGAAATACTATATCAACCCGCTAATGTTTACATTTCTTTGCTTTGAGATACGTTTACAGAACGTTTACATCTACACGTACTTTTTAAATTGGGTTTGTCTGAAAATGTGGTGCAAAAACCCATGAAATTAGTTTCACATGCCCTTTTCTTTGAGAAATGTGAGCCAACACTAACCTCGAATGTATCCTGAATCAAACACTCGTACTATATGCATCTTCGAACCGTGCTCGTGTGAGTTCAACATCTACTCTGAACGTCAAGAAGACTGTCAGTAATTGGAAAGACACTTCATTGGACGGGATTGAGTGCAGCCTCCTTTTGCAAACCACTGCCCATGTTTGCTGTGATTGGCCCCACCACTCTGTCCCTCCAACTACAGAAAACCTGACCCACTGCATTCTGTGGGCAGTTTGATTCCCATTGCAGTCGTGTTTTTATCTCGATGGTGAGTTGTCTTTTGTTACCATTACCCAACTGGTAACTAGTATCCATTCATCACAGAGTCTCTAATAAGCCAAGATGTTCTAGCCCAAGGCATCCGCACTACTTGCTGAACCTGTGAAGTATGTTTGGTACTAAGAGTATTCAGGTACCGGTGGATTTGTGTTGCTTCTTAGGCGTATGTTGCCATTTACACTCGAATCCATCAATGCACGCGTTTTATACACTCTGATTTTGTTTAATACATGGTATACTGTAATTATGCACGCACGTTTAGTATGATGCAGCAATAGGGTTTTAATAGGAAACCACCTCTACGAGCACACTGAATCATCATATGTTAGGTTTTGTATACATTACATTACATTGGAATACGGCATACATTGTTCGACAAACACAAAATCTAATTTGGAAGCAGTGACAACTTAATGACCCCATCACGTCCTCATAGTTACAGGTAGTTACAGTATTTTACAGCAGTAATAAAGTGATATAGCCACACTTATTCCGTATGAGTGTGCATTGTACAAGGTACATTTTCAAATACAGCAATACCAAATAAATACACCGTTGAGTATGAAACATGCCGTGGTATATAATGCAGAAGATGCATATGAGAACAAGTATTAAAATACCATTTATGCGTGACAGCACGTGCTTATTATGTTTAGAGACCACGGTCACCCACATGAATGAGAGAACAGCCACTGGAAACCAACGGACCTTACACAAACGATCCCTCTCCGTAACAGACTGTTGGGGCCAGTGTTGTGCATGAAGCTAGCACAACGGGAGGATGGTGCGGCTAGGAATAATAATAATAATACAAATAAATTAAATTTACTTTCGGAAGTTAGTTGATCTCCGGTAAATGATGATCACACACCGCAACCAAGGTGCTCCGAGGGGAGAACCAGGACCGGTTCAAATATTCGTTTCAATTATTGGTCGTGAGTTGGAATCGAATTCGGGTCGACGGGTGTAGCGCGGTGCTTAGCGGATATTTACACAGCCATGTCACACATACTTGCACTTTTGCAGATTCCCTCTCTCCGTCACATGCCAGTTAATGAGCTAACCACTACCCCAACGCTCCACACACACGAGGCAATTGCCACCTAGCTTGTGCCATGCTCGGTGCGCTTTGTGGCTATCACGTGAAGTGTTGGAGGCTCGCTCGCAGGTCATGGAGCTCCATGGGTTAATTGACTGAGATGGCTGGCAGAAAAAAAAAACCGCACATGAGACAAAAGACAAAGATACTCCGTATAGCGTTCAACAGACTGTTGGGGAAAGTGCTGTTAGCAATCGTCCGTAAGGCCGGCACGGCTAACAGCGTGGCCAGCAGCACGTCCGGCCACCTTTGTCTCCTTTGGTGGAGATGTTTACACACCGTACCAGGTACTCATTTGAGAGTGACCTAGAAGAGAGCCCTAAAACCGGTTCAAATAGTCACTGATTTTAGTGTCTGCGAGCGGGAATCGAACTCGGGTGGCTGGGTTTGTGGCAGAGCACACTTAACAGTGCGCCACCGCACACCGGGAGACACATAGGTTACACACACAAGACACAGGCGCGGGAGAGGTAACAGCACATACACACACGCGCGGTACATACAGACACACGCACGCACAGCACGCCCAACTCTTCTCACTCGATCGGGCCCTCTCCCCCGTGGCCTTCGTTTGCATTCGTCAAACCCCTAACGCTAATCACACTTAACGAAGCGCGCGGCCGTCCGTGCCGCGTGTGCGGGGCGATAGGGCGGGCGGCCGGGCGGGCGAGCGGCTTGACAGTGGGGCTCCAGGTGCATGGGACGCGGCCAGCTTAATCAGGGCCATGCATGTTTCACGAAAAAAACCCACCGCACAGACACAGACGAGGCGCGCTCTCCCCGTGCTTTTGTTATTACTTGCTCTGGTGTGTGGCCGAACGAGCGAAATCGCAAGAGAAATGCGACTCGGGCCGGTGACACGATGGGGTGATGTGCGATGCACCTGTGAGTGCGGTAGCTGTGCTAGATTGTGGGCGTCTGTGTTCTGTCCTGAGAAAGGGACATCGCCCCGGAACGTCAGCCCACTTTACGTGGTGGTGGGGTTGGTGATCATGTCCCTTGCTGCACAGAGACAGATGCCATCGTCAGGGGGGTGCCCACCCAGCCCTACGAAGTGAAAACAACCTGTGCCCTGAGATGTTCTGTCACGTTATTGGCACTATAAATGCAATATTTGGTTGCGTTTTCAATAATGTGTCAGCCCATTGTTGGATGAGAATTACTTCACACTGTGTCGACTTTGGAGTTATTAACCATACCTGACTATGAAGTACTGATGGAGATTTTCACGGCTCGATGTCTGAGAATTGCTTCCCAAAGCTGTTCTTTCAGGATAGCCGTGTCGAGCGACTATCCCAAAAGAACAGTTTTGGAACGCTTTACTATGGTGGTCTATGCGGTTTCGTTAAGGGGTGGATTTGGGGAAACAAGCTTATCAAACGACTGGCACATTTGATTAGTCCAGTCAGTATAATTTCTGATGGCTCCCCAAAGAATGTCAGGCTTTGAGAGTTATTTGACCATACTTCATAATTTGGGACAATGCGGGTTTGTGAAGAGGGACTCTGGACCAATTTAGATACCACTGCACTGATGTCCGCTGCCTTGGCGAAGCCTGGAAGAGAGATAGATAGATGTTTATTATTACAGCAGAAAATACCCAGTGATCTTGCAAGCTCTGGATGGGTGACTACTGCGACGCAACAAACGCTTGAACTAACCAACGCACACAACGTATAAAGTCACAAGTTAATACAACGAACTCACCGCACCAAATTGTGCAAGGTCACAGGGTTCAGTGTGTTGCCACTGCATCACAGCTTTGCTCAAATTAGTTTTATTTGCATACACGAGAGATTTTGCAGCAATTGTACATGTGTCCTGATGCACAAAATATGCATTTTCAGAGGATATTTTCTGATAAACCCTCCAAGTGGTCTTATAAAAATACAACATGTTATTACCAACAACATAACAGAACCATTGCGTCCAGGTGGTCTTTAAAGTCCCCCACAGAGGGCACACTTTCTCACACACTGCTCCTACATTGGTATGTATCTCATATGAGAGTTGAACAAAAAATGTATGAATTATAAGTGCTGGATGAAAACCCCAACTCGCTGGACTTGAGATTCCAGTTTAATCCAAGGTGGCTGAAATCTGGATTAAAACCAGAGATTTCAGCACTACGGCCCCGAGGTCACCCCACCCACCGCCATCTTCATCATCATCCATGGTCCATCCTCTCCTGGGTGTAGGACTCCCCAAACTGCTGCCAGCTCTCATGGTCCCGTGATGTAATAACCCACCGAGCACCTTCACACACAAGGATTTCAGTACTCAATCTCCTCTGCGCATCCACTTGGACGCATTTCCCTTCGTTGGACGTAACGATTCTCCGATCCAGGTGCCCTGTTTTCACCCGGTGTATCTTAGCACTCCTGCACACCTGGCCATCGACCTATTTATTTACGTATTTATTTTAAAACAGAGTTTTAAAAAAAGCAGGTGATGTTGGGGTTAAAACCATGGTGCGGTGGGTTTTTTTCGTGCATAAAATATCTGCGCTATCGCTTTACAATGAGCAAACAAAAAAGGGTTATGCCGGTCACATCTGCTGTCCGTATGCTGCTGATACATCTGTTCCTTTTTCAATATGGCACAGTTGCTTCATTAGCTCTCTTCGGCATTATAAATTGCATTGTTACATATCGCGACCTAAACATTCCAGAGCAACCGCTTTGGATGTTTGTAATTGTGCAGCACAATGTTGCTTGATTTACTGTAATTAAAAATACATCTCGGCTCGTATGGAGTGCCTTCAACTTACATTACATCCTTGCTCATTACATCAAGATTGCTTTTTCGTGAAAAGTTGAAGTCATAAAACGATATTTCTGCTATTTTAAAACCAAAACGGATAACAATTAATACAGAGCATGGCTTAATTTGCCATTTTAAGTCGAGTCGACAAGTTTATCACTTCAATGTGCCAATGCCTAAGCTTCAGAATGATGGCAATACGATTCTGCTGCGTGACTACTACATAAGCGGTAATTATTTCATGTTTTTTCTAGACGTTTTGAGTCCAATAACTTTTAAAAACATAACCGCAGTCTCAAAAGCAAATCCCAGTAGGCTTAGCGGTAATGCCTCGGCAAACGCCCCCTATCCACGGCAGATAATGAGTGTCGGCGATGGAGAGTGGCGTCCAAATTAAATTAATGGAAAGGTCGAGGTAGACACGACTCACTTGATGTTCCTCACAAAATGAGTCTAGTTAATCTGCAGAGCTAATTGCATTTGCCTTGGCTCCTTGAGACTGCCATACTTTTGAACTTTGCCCATTGCTGCATTGGCACTTAACACAGTCGCGAAACTGTTGCTGCGAGTGCAGTTTTCTAAATCCCGTTGTGACGTCCCCGTGCCGCGATATTGAGGTCCGGATTGAAATTCTGCGCCGCGTTTGCTCATTCATAAAATCGTGACCGTTTTTACATATTTGCAAAGCTCTGTGCTGCGTGCCGCCCCCAGCATCCCCCCTAAGGACTGATTACAGTCCATCGGCTAAATTTTACGTAATGAATTTTTATTAAAACATCAACGCAGCATGATTTGCGGGAAGTTTAACTTCAGAAGTTGATCGTTTGCAGCTGTTAAAGTGTTGCAGTGAGTTGGAGGATGCATAATGCATAATATATCATGTAGGCAGAAAAAAAGTGGTGACACATTAATCTTTTTTTTTCCCCGGTACACCACATTTTACTTTTTCTTTCTCTATTTTTTTTTCTTTCCCCTGCTCTCAGCTATTTTCTGGCTTGTTGGCGACATTGATATGAATTTATGCTGAGTAACCGAGCCTTCAATTTCCCTGCTTAAGGGGTCAATTCATACACCCACTCCCATTTCCCGACTCTCATTTGGAAGTGACGGCTCGAGACGACCCCAATTTTGTGGCCGCCCAGTGGAATCCGCACACCGGACCCACAGCCACCCCTCGGAACTGCCGACCCCTGCCTCTGATGGCAAATTGAAGTGTCAAACGCGAAATTGCCCTGTCATCAAAGCGAAGCCCTGTAGCCCCCCTCCAAATCTATCCCCACCCTGTGTCCAAAATTCCACTCTCCTCTTCATAAGCATCCAAACATCAATTTGTGCTCGTGTTCTTTGCTCGTTTTCGACAACCAGCTGCCCCGCAAAGCGACGGTGCGATTTCATCATGTACCCTCTTCCCAACGATAGACTCGCCTTTTTTGCTGCCTTTTCTTTTTTCTCCCATCAAATGACTTTCGCGAGAGCGAGATTGCTGTTTGACACGTTGAAACAGAATGAATAATGCGCAAAACTGATTTGATACACTCGAGTATTCATGAAACACTTTGCAGTGAGCCCAAGTCCTTTTTTTATCCTTCATTCAGGGAGAAATGAAATGAGAAAGGCCGAACGTGGTTAACTGTTAGTTTTTTTTAAACTGCAAATTGGCGGAAATATGCATGCAGGATTTTCAGCCTCGGTCAGTAATATAGTCTCCTGCAAGTTGAGGGGTCGGTATGGTGAAAAACATGCCTTTGAATGTTTCATATACGGAAGTTTTACTTTGCGGATGTGTTATGTTTTTATTGTACACTTCTTGGTCGTGGGAATTTCAACAACGTACAGCAACCTGAATTTCATAGTTAGCACAAGTTGTTTTAGGGCCAAAGTATATACAGTATATATATATAAAAACATTGGGAAAAAAAACTCGAGAAAAAACAAAAGGAAAAAACAAGCTCTGGAGACTTAAAGTACTCGGTCCAAAAGATTAGCAAGAGAATTTACACAGCGTGAAAAACCGGAGGTCCCAAAAGCAATAACCCGAAAAACCAAATAAATATCTCCGCTCAGCTGGAAAGAGAGAAATGATGAGGTTTAGCTGTTTGGTTGGGCTGGGACCAGCTGGCGTCCCATGTGTGACACCAGAGATGGGGACTGCACCACTTGCTCACCTGTGCGTTGGTTTGAGTTGGTGCGCGTTCATGTGTGCACGGGCGCGCGCCCGGACGTGTTGGTGTGTTCTCACTCGTGAGTAATTGTCGCTGCCTGTGCGTAAAGTTGGAATTGTGCAGGTCCGTTCAGATTTGACCTTTGAATTTGCGTTTCCCAGTGCAAACACGCCATACGTTTCCCTGTATTGCGCATACGTGTAAGATGTACGACTGTGCCTCGATCGATTGATGTAGAGTTGTGTTCATACATTAGCGTGGCTTAAAGCAGTCGTGTGCTAAAATAGTATGTAATGTAGAAAGTGCTGATCATTAAGTACAAGTTTAAAAAATTATGAAGTGTATTAAATGTAATGACCACGTTAATTATAGAATAGCTACCACACTTATGTCTGTATCACACTCTCATGCACCTCAAATATCTTCAAGTTTGGGTGTTATGCCGCTGTTCTACATGGGTTCGCTCCGGGTTCTCATTAATTGGCCAATAACATCATGATATGTAGGACACAGTGTTTGGCGGGTTGGCACCGACTGACCATGTGGCTACCTCACCTCTCTGTGGTTTCCTGCAGTGCCTTGGGACCTCTGGGTGAAAGGAGCTACTTAAATGTAATATATTATTAGTATTAAAATAAACATAACTAAGATCCCTTCTCGAGGTCAACAAGTTGTCTTATGTAAAAGCAAACTGCACAAGGTGCTATGCATTTACTGTTCAGAGCTGAGAATTTGATCCATTGTCGTACCAATCCTCAAGGCCCTTCGAGAGAAATTTGGGGCTCTGGTTGATAATGTGGAACGTTGGCCGGGCTCCCCGTCATTACGTATCTTCACGTACAACATTTTGTCCATCTACTGCTGGATAAAGGGCTGTATACACAATGTCGGTTAAGGGGGTTGTTTGACCATACATCACCACACTGGTCGATGTGGGTTAGTGAAGGGGCTGTCCTAGACACAACCGCTTCACTTCACCTGCCATCGTGCTTGGAAAACTCGGGTTGCCTCGTTAAAAACGACAATGTAAATTCTAACATATAATCACCTCATCTTGTAAATAATAATAATACGGCTGGCCCGCATCTAAACTGATACAGTTGTACTCTATTTCCTCCCACTTTAGTCAATCTGCTGGTCCTGAAACTAATCTTAATTTTGCAGAAACTTGGAGCTTTAAATTAATAGGAAAAACATATATTCCGCCGACTGAGAATGCAGAGGCACTTGTCTCCTCTTCACAGCCCTTGGCTAGGGTGGTAATTCCATATTCCTATAGAGAGACGAAGGAACAACCACTGGTAACTTTCCACAAAATAAACTAATTTCTCAGGATTTTAATTTTCCAACCTCCAGTTGTTTGTAAGCAACGTGTTCCAAAGACTATAGGTACTACGCCAGATAACAGAGTAACATTCCCAATATATTTTTCACTTTGAACTTAGAATTACATTTCACACTTCATAAGCCTAACTGGGAAACACATTGCAGACATTCAGTACATTAAATAATAGCAGCGGGGGTACATTTTAAATTGAGAAAGCATTGCCAAGGCTACATCGGCCCTTTCACGTACCGTGGGGTTAACAGGTGGCATTATGTGAAATGGGTAGGACATGAACAAATAGACTTGTGTTGTACTTCGGGGACCCAACGCAAACGGAACTGGCTGCCTCTCGTCTAAAAATCATTTTCACAGTTGACAGCACACTTTACCTGTTCAAATGATTCCAAGACCTCCTTAAGGAAAACACCCACCGAGTTTTAAGCGGTAGTGGGATCCCGCGTTTCCTGCGGGGCGTGACACTGCACCCACGACTTGGCCATTGCAGCAAGTTCCACTACAGCCGCCCTACGCTGCTTCCAACCTCTGACTCTCAATAGAAACACCAGCGCTGTATTCTTAAACTAAATTCTGAATGGGTCATGCTGTGCTATACGGTATATGTGCACGCAGCAAAAGGCCCTGATTTCGGTGCGCGAAAATCTCTCTGTTTCACTCTGATTTACAGTCATTTTTCAATTCACTGCTGGATGAAGGCCTTCCGTGATGCCGTGTCGGTCATGGGGTTGTTTGATCACACTTCACCACGCTGGTTGGTGCAGGTTCGTGAAAGCGGGGCTGTTTCCGATATAACTCGACGCTGACGTTGTGACGAGATATCGAACTCGAACAGCCAAGTTTAAACTACAATACACGAAATAGCTACGGCTACATTTGTGAACGCTGTTTATAGCCTTAATATAGGCACAGCGGTAACGTACATTAACAGCTTCATATAACCAAAGACAATGATCCCCCGTACAGCCATAACACACTAGCATCAAGTGCCATTCATATATCCAGGTGTACACACGATGTAGGCTGAGTATATAATTCCACGTTAGGCATGAATCATGTGCTTCCCTTTGACTCTGAACCCAAGCAGCTATGAGCTTGCAGGTAACATCTAATTGAGTGTGACAACACAATATTTGTAACCCATCGGCGTAATATTTTATTTATTACCGGCTCTTCACCTTTGCTGTCACGGCCCTATATTTGATCTTACAGCTTGGACACCGAACCTGCACCCAGTTTGACCTCAATAGGCATCGGCAATTGAATGTGGTTATTCGCCATGAACTTGCCAAGACCCACCAAGGTTTGAAAGCCGAGTACAAGTAGCCATTTCACGTCAGTAGATTTAGTCGTCGTATTATTTTATTTGTCAATTTGCCACGCCCCAATTTGACATCTTTGCTTATTGGTCGTACATTTTAAAGTGTGCCTGAAATATATTTGCGTCTCATCCGTGCATTCTTGCGTTTTAACCTTCGTGACATTTAATATGTTGACATGGGATTTTACGTCTTCATGCAGTGGTCACTAGCCCTGAGTGCTGTTCTAACCTGACATCACCTGTGAAAGCCCTTTTCATAACTCCAAAGTCACAGCACTGAGCTGTGTGGGAAGATGCACTCTCCAGGGAGTACAGTGTGGTCAGGAAAAATGATAAACGTTTATTCGTCTTCAGTTGGGTTTATATAATATTTGCACCGTTTTGTAAAATGCGTGGGATTTTTCGCACGTTTACGAGATTCACCTGGCGAACGGTACAGCCACCGTTTGTCATGCCCCATTTGCCTCAAGGCTTTATTAAATATGCGACGCGACAGAGTGGAAGAAAGCCGATTTTCTGCACTGTATGGGGAAGAAAGTACTTAAATAGCAATGTGTTTAACCCTTCGCGGGCTACAGATCATCACAGAACTAAAGGCTATCATTCCAGCGATGGTTCCAAGTGCACATCAGTGTTGCTGTTTTTTGTCCAATGTCGGCCGCTTTAATGGATCCCGCATTGACTTGCAAGTTTAACAGTGGAACCACAAGCTTAAACTTTTAGTTGTTCTTAAATTAGATGATTGCCTTGGTAGTGTAGTGCTTATTTACCAGCAATGCTATATATAAATCTGCCTAAACACACAATCTTGGAGAGCGATACATCGCAAATGTATCATGAAGTTAGCTCAATTGTCTAACAATGTTAATAAAGTGAATGTTTGAGTTCTACCCTACAAAGAAACAAAACAGTCCTCTTATGCTTAGCGTCATTGGCGGCCGTTATTTATATATATATATCCGCTCACACACGTCAGGCAAGAGGCGCACAGCATTTAAAAAAAAATCAGTGTCAAAAATCCATCCTTTTAAAAGAACATTGCTTCAGTGTTTCCAGCATAAAATGTCCTTTAAAAAAAGAGTAGGCAAAAGCCTGTGCTTGCATTTGGCGCACAATCCTCTTGGGCTCCCGTTTGGTCACATCCCTATGCCATCATTCCATGGCTTCTGGGAGTGTTAAAATAGTTTCCTTGCTCCATGGCTCCCCAGTGTCATGGCGGGCGATTTGCGCCGGGCGGGGGAGCGTGAATGGTGGTCGTGTCCACTCCGGGCTGCTGTTCCTGCAAAAAGGGGCCTGCTACTCTTTTTCCGGTGACTGAACTTCTTATTTCTTATTCCATAATTTTGCTCTCTCTCGCTCTCTCTCTCCCTCCTTCTGCCTTTTTATTTCTGTTGTGTTTATGTGCTTTTTCGGCCTCGCGGGACACATGAGGCCCTCCCTCGTGTCGCATCTTTCAGCCGAGACCTCGATCTGCCGACACCTCCCAAAAGCCCTGCAGTTATCTGAGATCGATTTTGGTAAAAACCGTACATCTTCACCTGACCGTTTGCTAAGTTCAAAACGCGGTTTTGCGAAAACCACAGGAGGCTTTCAGTTTGATACTGTAGGTGGTTTTTTTAAATGTTCTTTCAAAGAGGCCATTTCTGGAGCCACTGGAGAGGACTGGAAGTTGCTGTAAAGTTTTGCAGTTGGAGAGTTGAGAGGTCAGGCAGCAGTAATGCACACAGGAAAAGACCTCACCTATCACTGCAGCTGCAGGAATTCCGCAGTGGCGATAGTTTAGTGTCGACTGGTCACAATTTATTTGCTAGCTGCATAATGTTTGTTTTCTTAAATGTGTTCGTCTATTTTACATTGTCAAAAGTATGAGAGGTGTGCCAAGTATAAACGTTGTGTCTAAGTGCCAACAAATTGGCATTTCGACTTTAAACTAAACCTTCCTCATTGATTGTGAACGTGAGTGTGTGTTCATTATGCATGTGTGCGACAGATAATGCCTGCCTAAATATTACATGTTTAGATTAACGGTTCTGCTGAGAGATGTTTGCTTACAGAATATACTGTACGTTTGTGTACTTTTTCTCCATATTGACTTACTCTTTGTGACATTGACTTTGTTAATTTATCTTCTCAAACAACTATTGTAACTTTTTCCACTTTAATTCGGTAACTTCACGTCCGTACTCAGCTCGGGTTGGAAAGCGTTACGCGCTGTCACGAGTCATGAGCCGAACAAATAAATATTGTGTTAAGTTGCGCTAACAGCCCCCCGTAGAACTGAAGATGGGGATATTCCTCATGCGAACCAATCAGTACCTCAAATAAGGTGATTTTTCAAAGCGGCGGAGGAAAGCAGGTACTTATAACAAGCGAGAATTGGCCGCCGGTTGAACAAAAGGAATCTCGCGGTTGGATGGAAACAAAGAGAGCGCACTGAGTGGGTACGCGACCGGGAAAGTGACATGATTAATGTAAGGGCAGGTGAACCACCATGCAACCTCATTTTATCACCGCGTGATAAACGAGCGCTATCCAACGTCGAGCAGCAGGGCCTTTTTCCCTCCTTACACGTTTTAAAAAAAAAAACCCGGCGCAAATTAAGTTGTATTTCATATGGCATAATAAAAAACACAGAAAATGATATGCTGTGTAAAAGGAAGTTGCGTTTATTGTTTCTCCATTAATCACGTTTGTGATGGAGCTTTATTTACGGCTGTTCTGTTTGAAAAGTCGGCAGGTTGCCGCAACTGATGCTGCTGTCAGGTATTTAATGTTTACCTTTTATATTTTGTGCTCAGTCATGTCTTCTATAAAACAACCGATTCTATGACTGTCACATGCTTTGATGTAAATCCTTATAAACTTGTGATTATATATGTTTTATTTTAATAGATTCCAACAATGAAAATCACGTGTCATCTTGCGATATATGGGACAAATGCTTGTATATCAGAAACCAAAAAATATTATAATAATATTAATCCAACAACTTTGACAGGAAACTAAATGTGTTTGAGTGGCTATGGATATTTTTTTCTGGCCAAACAACACCATGACGTGTGTTATCTCTACTGGGCATGGAAGCTTGGCAACCGCAACGTAACTTGTAGATGTCTTCATTTTGACTGGCAAGCACGACGGGAAATGTTTTCTGTATTTATAAATAATATTGTTAACTTGGATAACTTGGTTTCAAGTTTTATAATAAGACATTTATGTATTTCCATCCATCCATTTTCAGAAACCGCTTAATCCTGTACAGGGTAACAGCGAGCCAGAGCCTATCTCAGCAGACACAAGGTGCAAGGCAGTGCTATACCAAGGATGGGACGCCAGTCCATCGCAGGACACCCAGGGCAATTAAGTGAGCAGGTCAATTGACCTAGGCAGCATATCTTTGGACTGTGGGAGGAAACCGGAGTACCTGGCAAAAACCCACATCGACATGGGGAAACTCCACATAGAAAGGCACCCGAGCCAGGAATCCAACTCGAGACCTTTATCTCTGAGGCAGCAGCGCTACTCGCTGAACCACCGTGCTGCTCCAATAATTATAATAATAATGAAATTAACTAATAATTATAATACCTGGCAACATGTACATAACATAATAGCACACCAATATTAGCATTTCTTCATATTTGTACAGCATTTTTTTTCTGCTGTCTTTATGTCATATGTCCTATAATTGATCGATATTGCTTGACTCTCAATTAATCTGCGTTGATGTTGTTGACATGCCTTGTGGAGCGCGTTGCGACCCTTGGGTGAAAGGCGCTGTATAAATGCAATTATTATTATTACATTCAAATAATGCCAATAGTTTAGATGCCTTTATCAATACACTACAGACTGAAGCCCTCTCTGTGGCATGTTGGTCAGTTATAGAGCTCTGTTTGTCCATATGTCACTGGTCAGTGCACGTTGGTGAAGATTGGAGAGGCTCGGGTACGGTTCAGATATCGCTCACTACTCACGGTAGCCATGGCTGGGAATTGAACTCAGGGGAGCGGTGGGTGTATAGCGCAATGCCTTAACCACCGTATCACCCCTCATGATCATTAAAGTATGAATGTCCTTTTAACTTTCAGATTTTTTTTTATTTACCGAGCGTCTAGCTGGCATAATTGGAATGGTGTTTATATTTTATTAACGATTCCCAATCCCTCTTTCACCTCTTACCATATAACCTTAAGGCCTAAACCTATGTGGAATGCACAACCCTTAACCTTACGCCCATAGTAATGCCCGAAATTAACTCATAACCCTTAATGCTAATTGCAACAATCATTTAGCAGTGGGCATTTTTTTAAATTATTATTATGTATAATGGGACATGCATAATTACATTAGGTGCAGCCTTGGTGCAGAAGCTCGCGTGCTAGATTAACAATGCAGAGGTAATGGGAGGCCTGTGTGTCTACTCAGCAATAAACATCCTTACACTGCATCAACGCAGCTGTTGAGTGGCTTTTAATGGGCTAAAAAAGTGTGCATCCAATCACCGGTTTCAGCCCATATGAGCAGCGTAGCAGGGTGGACCAAATGTCCTTCGTGATGATGGAGGCTTTCTCTCAGCAGTGGCATGATTAATGTGTGAGAACATTTACAAACATATTTAATAAACATCATCGTTGCACCGTAATTACATTGCAGTGCCATGTTTATATAATGTGGGTTGGGGCTGTGTGTTAGTGGGGGGTGCAGTGGGAGTGATGATGCTGTGGCTAAAACAATGCACTCCGAAGAGCGACCTGAGTTTGAGTTCCTGGCCGTGGGTACCTTCAATGGCAAGCGATATTGGAACCAACCCATACCGACTGGTGTGGTGAAGTATAACAAAAATCTCCGTAACTCATATAGCGTGATGAGGCTTCATCAAGCAGTGGATTGACAAAGGGCTTTAATAAAAAAAACACGTTGTGAGCATCAAGGTGGAGAAAAGTCCATAATTGTGGTTTGGTAATAACCAAAACATTGAGTGGAACTGTGGCGCAGTGGTTCTGGCACTGCACTATAAAACCGGAGATTTGAGTTTGATTCTTCACCATAGCTAACATTCGTGGTAACTGATATGTTACAACGAAGGAGGGATGATAACGATACATGCCGTTACTCCTGATGTAATCGCCTGGCTCAACTGACCCTCACTCACCGTCACGGTGAAGTATGGTCAAACAACTCCCATGACCAACAATGCATGGGGAGGCATTTATACAACACGAATGACCAACGGCTGATTAAGATTATCATCATTATTATTATAGTCAAAGTAATAGTAATTATAATGTTAAAGGTTGTTCGAGATCATTGGCGTAATGATGAGAACTAGTTTAACAACGATTAGTTTGTCAGCAATTTGTGTGAATGTTACTCTGCTACCAGGTATTGCAAGTAGTCTGCGTGAGCTGCAATTACTGTGTCTGTTCCCCTAGTATTTTATCATGTTCCTCAATTCCCTTCTTCTTCTGGAATTAATTTCAGCACTTTTGACTATTGTTATAACAGCTTTGGGTATTTACTGAGGAACTGAATAAATCTGCCTTAATAAATATATGTCGAAATATCATTCATTCACCACTTTTAACGCTTACATTCATTCCCATAGCGCTGGATATGGTATATTTCTGAGGTCAGATTATCAATTGGCAGTGCATAAAAAATTTGCTTACTTCAATGTCAACACTTAATATACGAGGCTATTGACTTTATTCACATTATTATTAATAATATTCCATTTAAAGAGACAGTTGACTTGGTAAAATAATCATTTCATTATGCTTTGATTTAAGGTGTGTTACACTAAGTAGATATAAAATATGTCTGGTGATATAGATGGTCATATGATTACCATTACAGTACATTATTATTCCTTACACCTATTAATGCCACTGTCAGTGTTTTATGCTTTGGCAGTATTTTTTTCTGCTCCCGAAGATAAAGTTTTCAGGCTTTAAATCCAATTGATCCCATAGGTGTTATTCAACACTTCCAAAACCTTACATTGTAACATTGATAACTGTATCTCCTGCTGTATATATATTTCTCGGATTCAGCAAATGGGTCGTAATGTTTTATTTATAAATCGCAAGAATTAGTGGGTTGCTAAGCGACGTGTGTCAAAGGTCGAACAGAGCCCGAGGCGTCTTGTGTGTGTTTTCCCTACTAACTATTGCAGGCTTTCCCTAAAGGAAATCAGAAATATTTTGTCTCATATTAGCTTTTAAAAACATGTCTTGATACCATATACAACTTTGTAATCGCCACGTTGCTGTTATTAAATTATTTGTTACATTTTTTTTAATCTTAAAAAAACTATGAATATTTATAGCGTATCAGAAATTTATTTCTCACATTAAGGTATTGCATAAAGTCGGAGCCACACATATTCCAACGAGGCAGGATTTGAAGATGAGATCTAAAAATTAAAAGAAACATTCCAGTGACGGTTAACAACAAAATACGTACGCAAGAGGGTTTTTTTTATTTATTACAAAAGCCCCAGAAAACACATTTTCTCTCCAGCCACCCCATACGCCACCGAATCCACGCAGTACCCACCACACGGCAAAAGGCAAAGAGCAGGGGTGCCTAGCTGGCATCTGAAGTGACCAGAATGCTTGTCCCTGCCATGCATGTTTTGGGCCGTCAAGCCGAGGCAGGCAAACACTTCATTTATGACGCTAAATTAGGCTAATCATATTCCATCCCTCCCATTGCCGCGCCATGCGAGGGATGGCTGGGGCCGAGCCAGTCATCCATTTGGCAGTGACAGGCGGGCCCGGCCGCCCCCTGACTAGGCCGCCCCGATGCTATCGGCCCCGGCCGTGGCGGCGGCTGGTGCGGCGAGATGGAGTGAGTCGCGGGGGCTCGACCATTCATCACGGGCGCGATGAGTAATGAGCGTGCACGCATGGGGGGGAACGGCCCCCACTAGTCAGCACATAAATAGCCGGAGACTTATGACTGTGCCCTAGCCATGGCAATAAATCAGTGGGCCTCGGCTGATTAAAGGCTTTCTTTTTTTCTACCGCAAGATTCTCAACACCCCCAGATTTTCCCTGATCCTCCCTTACTATTGTAGCTGCTTTTGGCTTGCAGGGTGTTTCCATAATTCTTTTAGATCAAGTTGTCAACTCCAGCAGTTGACTCACTAGGTCGATCATAGAGGCATCAGTTACTGTGATGGGAAGAGGAAAAAAAACGTATGGGCAGTACCGTGCCTTGGTAAGATAACAGCTCCTTTACATAAAATCCATCCGTGTTTTAAAGATTAATAATGAAACATTGGCATGCTGACAGAATTGTAAAGCCTTCCAGGAATTGTTGCTCATATTGTAAGTTTAAAACCAACTTTTGCAGGAAACTAATTTGATTTGTGAAATAACATCGAACATCTGCTCATGCTAGAGCGTTTATTTTCTTGAAAATAACTACTTTGTATTTTGAATATGCAACTTTATAATATCTTTATGTAAACTTGAAGTTTTGCAGATACACATCGAATAACATTTATAGCAGAGTTTAGATTCAAGCAAACAAAAGAGTAATTTTCCCTTTGGAGCACAAAAAAAAAGTTCTGGAAAAAGGATACAGAGCATTCGCCAAATTATTTTAAAAATTGCACCTGTCAGTTGACGGCTACTGGCAACCGGACATCAACCTAAACACTTGCTACACGTTTTAAGTGCCATCATTACGATCCCCAGCGTTGGCAAAGTTCCCTGTTGTGCTGGTTCTGTTGGAGGGTAACTCAGCCAAAGGAAACTGGGAGCACCTGCTGCTGTTATTACGCTAAAAACTTGGAAGGAAATTGGAAACTGTTGCGTTATGGCCAGATGGCGAAAACAACAATAAGCACCAGAGCTACGGAGCGTGTGCTCGGTGCGTACGAACGCACACACGCGAGCGTGTACGTGTGTGTGTGTGTGTGCGAGTACCCGCGCCCTTGCATGTGTTGGCTTGTGCGGGGGCCCGCTCAGCCCCACATAAGCAAAGGGGGGCAATGCATCATTGCGCCGCACGCAGTGGCAAATAAATGAGGCGAGGGGGCAGGCGCGTGCAGGGGCGAAAATTACCAGTGTAAATGTGAAACCTACGGGGACGCTAAACCTTTGACTTGAGTGCAGCAATTAAGGGGACAAGAGAGAGTCCCGTGAGTCTACAAAATAAATTGTGGGCATTTTCTGCTTCATGTTTGCACACCCCTAGTTATTTGCTGTGGCTGCAAAAAAAAAACGATATTGCTATCATGCGCTGCTTAATAAAAGAGGCGATACGTCATAGTTGTTCTCTCAAACCAGCGTTGGAAACCTCCCACTATAATACCCACTGCGCCCCGGTATGAAGCACCCTATTGAACGCGGGCCCGGCAGATAATATCAGCGGTGTGAGTCTCAAAGCACTTCTGATTTGTCACGCATCTCGACGTGGCTTTATCCGGAGATGTTCGGACTTAATTATGCTGACGAATGGTTGACTGTCGCGAAGACAATGGCATTGTTAACCCAACACGCTCTTGGTGTAAATATGTGTTTTCTCTACGTTTTAATGTTGTGGATTTAATCGCCTCATTACTCCAGAATTTCTGACGGTGCAAAAGGTAGCGGCGTGCTTTGCTAGAAATGCATCTCAATTAGTGATGTTCCAATAGTAGCTCATTTTACCTTGTTAATCCTTATACAGGAGACATACAAATGTTTTTCTACTAATTCCACTTAACTTTAAACATGTTTCGTCGAAGATTTTCAGACGTTATTTAAACCTGTTTGCAATTTAGTTTAAACCCATATAGTGCTTCTATGGTTCCTCAATACTGTATTAGCTGTGACTTTGGAAATTGTATTTCTTAATATAAGTACAGTAACAACCAGACTGTAAAATGCACGCGGTTGTTATTAAGACAACTCTGCTGTCATAAAAAAAAAACCTGTACATGTACAGGGAGTTGTTGTCCATCCACTGCTAGATTAGGGCCTCCCCACACCTTGTGGTCCAGGAAGCAATACTTGATCATACTTTACCATGCTGGTCAGTGGGGGGGGGTAGTTAGTCAGTCAGTTTCTAATCAAGCTGGAAGGAACCGTTAAGCTATTTAGCTCTTTTCAACAGTTGTCCAGCGGAGAGGGGTAAGCAAGTTACAACAAAGCAGGGCACCAGGAGCAATTTATGCAGAACAATTAACATAGGCAGCAGCATGTCTTTGGACTACGGGAGGAAAGCAGATTACCGGGTGAAAACCCACGCGGACACGGGTAGAACATGCAAACTCCACACATAAGTGTACCCGAGCTGGGAATCGAACCCAAGGGCTTCTTGCTGTGAGACGGCAGCGCTAGTCACCACGCCACCGTGCCGCCCCGAGTAGGGGAGTGTGAAGAACAAGACTAGAGTGCAACAGTGCATTTTCTGCACAGCAATCTAACACCGACAAATGCCTGCTGCACCTGTGTACTCTACACGATGCTCACCCGTCCAAGCATTATCCAGGGTCGAACCTGCTTAGCTTCTGAGATCTGAGGAGATGTGGTGCATTCAGGGTGATCTGCTCACAGGCGACTAACCCAAGTATCTACCCACACTAATGCACCAGAGTGAAATGTTACCAATTGCTCCCGATTAATTACGGTGCAGGACACGTTGTCATTAGAAGATGGAATGGCCACTGGATGAGACCACCAATGGAGTGGCAGCCAAGGGAGGGAGTGTGGCTGACAGGACATCTACATTTGAGATTTGAAAAAAGTGTTTAAAAAAATCAGCTAATGTGAAGGTGCACGGTGAACTGTTTTATCGTTGTACCATGAGAGATGGAAAGAGCTTGGGAGGCCTTCACCGCGCAGTTGATTTATCATGGCTGGTGATGGTAATAAATGAGCACATGTTCACGTTTTCTCCAAATGCACGTTTATTAAGCGTTAACGTGATTAACTGTAGATTACCGCGTCTCTAAAACTTTTGGACAGTACTTTTCCTTAGACAATGTATCCTTTAATATTTAACATTGTACTGTAAATAATATTGCTAGTGTGCAACATATCGTACTGTCACAATTAAAAGCTTTGTGTAAAAGCAGAAAACTTTTTCTGATGATATATTCAGTAGGTATGCAATGATCCGCCACTCCCCACCCCCTCGCGATTTGTTGAATTACGACTATGCTGTGTCACGATTTACCTCAAGTATTTATTTTATTTATTTTTGCCATTGCGTTTGTTTCCTGGGGATTTTTTTTAGATAGATGTCACAGTGGTATTAATGTTATATCTATTTCACATATTGTAAATAATATATTCTGATACTACAACTTGATATGTTTATCTTGAGCATATGAACCCATTATAATCGATTAATTTTCACGTGATTACTTGCCCAAAATTGAATTCGTACGTATTAATTCATTTCGGCATAGGTATGTAATTATAATTTCGCAGAATAATACAACACACAAAGATGTGTTCGTCTGAAAATACCATTCTTAGCAGGATACACTGGAACGCTGAAAACAAAAGATTAGTGGACGTGTATGGATCGTATCACACAAAATCAATGTAGTGCATGAATACTGTTGAAAAAATGACTCCAGCATAGAGCAGTTAACAGGGGTTAAAGATGAATATCTGAATTGCTCTCCCCTTAACCATTTGCCACTGGTGAGCCCAGACAAAAGGTCAGCAATGGAAAGGTTGGGAGGACTGGCCAATCATTTGCCTATACCTTAAAGGCTTTGGCCTTTGCCTTGTCGAGGATGAACCTGCCACAAGGATAATGATGAGTCCATTGTTTGGCACCACAGAAATGACATGGGAGCATTGTGTGCATTGGGATACGTGCAGCTAATATTTCTCTAACACATCTCTACTGGAATCCATTCATTAAACCAGATATGTGATTATACATGGGTATGTCAGACGTCGTTGAAATCAGTCAACGTTGTATTGTTATTATCGCATGCTGATTACGTTGCACTGAACCCCCTCGTCAAGGATCATGCGGTGCTTGTGTATGACGTTTGTCCAAATTGCACCACACACAAATAAAATGTAAGATAGTCTTATTTGGAATTCGCTTACAAAGGGACAGGGAAACCTTTTAAATGGTGGCGTGTTGCCAATATAAGTCTGGCTCAATTGAGCCTTGAAGTACACCCTTAGGTATATGTTGTGATACTCGCTATTGTCTAATCATCATTAACCAGCGTTTTTTAATTTAAAATAAGTATATCTCAATTTTAAACATTGAAGGTTATGACCTCGAAGAGACCCCGACCATTCTTTTTCCTCGTCCTTTTATGGCACAAGTTCAAAGCTGAGCAAGTGTAGATAGGCAACAAGTGCAGGCGACGCAGCTCCCCACCCCAGTAATAAGCTCTCTGACTGTGCCCTGCCACCCAATCTCGGTCCAAAATATGCAGCACTTTGGTGTGCATTATATTTGCATATCATTGTGCCGTCTTGAAATGGAAAACAGGAATAGAAAAAGGCATACATATCCAAACTCCATTTGCATTTGACATTTCAGTGCACTTTGCGATCTCCCATTTGATATTGCCATTTCAAAGTTGGCAAATTAGGTTAAGAACAACAAACGACCTAAAAAATGTGGAGGTTTTAGGTTGAGGCTGAGTTTGCGTGGTTTTTTGTTTTGTTTTTACTACTGCCAAAATAACATTTTCATTTTACCTTTACTGATAAAAACCTATTATTTTGTATTTAAAACAGTCTGGCACGTTATCAAACGTGTGGTTATTTGAAAAATAACCATTTAAGTATTAATATTGTTGGCATTGCAAATGCAACAAATATGTGACTACCTAGATCACTTAAAAAAACACTCAACATTTTTAATTATCCACTATTCCAGAAATGTTGTTCATTATCTAAACATAAAGAATGTCAAAACAAAATGAGGCAATAGAGGAGTCTGTCTAAGACTAGTATAATCCCTTGACTTTGGGATTATGAAATGAGCTCCTGTGTGGTTGCTAGATGGAGTGCAGCATCGCAAGATGTGAAAGATGGTGGATGCTTGGGGAGGCTTTCGTTTAGCAGTGGATAGATCATGGCTGATGACGATGATGACGACAATGATAATTTTGGTAGAACTCTACAGCAGACAAAGCCTAGGTGACTGACATTCACAGTGGTATCCGAATAGGCTGCCCACCACCTTTGTCGTAAACGTCTCATAACAGACGGATATGCTATACGATAGCCTAACACGTTGGGCATTGGCTGCTGTTTTAAAATATATTTATGTATTGAGGTTAACTGTTTTTTTCTTCTTTCCTATAAAGTAAATATAATTCATTTGTTAAGAACTTTGTGCGGTATGATGTGTGAATAATTGCATTACCTTACAAATAATATAGTGTGAATTAACACCACGTAGCCCTGGGTAAAAGCATCAACAAAGAAGTAAGCAGGCACGAGAGAGAGCGATAAGCCTAACATGTTTGCTACTGTCAGGCAGATTAGCAGTTTAAACAGCAGGATCAACCAGTCCTTTTTCTCCTTGGAGTCTCAGCTTGCAAGTTTTTTTGTTCAGAGCCCTGCGTTTATAACATAACATTGCCGAGCTCCTGGGAAGTGTGAGAACTACTCCAACCGTCTGCGTGATTAAAGCGGCGCTGATTTTTGAATTGGCGCGCTCGCAGGTCCTAGTGAGTTTCGGGGAGTCATGAAAATGCATTTTTCGCGCGATTCATCATCATTGCTAGAGTGGCGGCAGCTCATCCCGGAGAGTATCTCACATTTCCATGGGCCGTCCCTGCAGACCCGGCCAGCACAGCCGAGATAATTTTCACAAGATGATAATCAGGCGGGCACTTTCTGGGGCGGAGGGGGGTGAATAATAGGAGGTAGGGGCTAGCTGTGAGGTATCGAGGATTGTGATAGGTGTATACACTGGAGAGTGAGCCCGGAGGGGAACGGAGAAGAGAAGGAGGGTGGGGGTAGAAGGGAACATCTACTCGGTTTGACGGCCCAACACAAAACACATCAAGTCCAATTATCATCGGAACAAGCGGCAAGAATCCCAAACGGCACATCTCACGTTCGCAGAATTCCAATCATGCACTGGTGCAAATCTTCAGGGTCTCAATTAAACTTAAAAAAATCAGGCTCTGTGTTTTAAAGCCCTCGTCATTAGGGCTAAGCCTAGGGAGGGTGGAATATTGTTTTATTCAGCTCATTTTTGTCCGTGCAAGCTTTTGGAAAAGGCACGGATCATGCAAATGCACTATCCCCCCCCATGTGTGAAAGGTCACATTGCATCCATATGGAGCAGAATTCTTTTATAATTATTCAGGTCATCATCTCTATGACTTGCTTCTCGGGTTGAGGGATGGGTGGAGGGTTTGGTGAATCTGATTTATATGTAGAAATAAAATCACCATATTTCCTTTTTCATATATACATTATATGAAGCCTACATACTACGTAGGATGGTGTGAAAAGGTAAATTTGCTACATATTGTGTTGGACATTTAAGATGTCATTATTTATATTCATAAAGCCTTCTCTTGAGCAAGCACCGCCAATTTAGTTTTTGTATTATTGGTAGATTTTTCTCACGATAAACTTTTTTTTCCTTTCCATCATAGAGATATACAATATTTTCTTAAACATTCAGATGCATATTGATTTATAAAGGATACGTTTATTAGAGAACACTGGATATAAGCACAGAACTTGGGAGCAAGGCCTGTCTATTTTTTCCCAGTGTGTTTGTATCAGAAGTTGCCCCTTACTTTCCTCCCCACCAGTGGCATGTAAACATGTGTTGCTTATATAAGAGCTGTGCTTATATCAGGTGTGCCTATATCCAGATACTGCTGCATTATCACTATCACCTCTTCTACCCTAGCTCAATGTTTAAAAGATTACGTGAGCGAAAGTGCACAAATGTCATGAACGTATAAGTAAAACTATATAAATATTGATGGTAACTCTGAGGCTCCCAGAGTGCGTTTCCAAGCCCCTTCCCAGGATGCGGTTCCATGAGCTCCAGTTCATGCACATTCTTACTTTAAGGACGGTTGTGCCATCGTCCGACTTGGGTGCGTTTGTTAAGGAACGTTTATGAGCGGTAAAGGGTGCTCATAGACGAATTCAAGCTCTTCGTATTGACGATGACGACATTTTTTCTGCGATGGACTGGCGTCCCGTCCTGGGTATAGCCATGCCTTGCGCCCTGTGTCTGCTGGGATAGGCTCCGGCTCACCGCGACCCTGTACAGGATTAAGCGGTTTCTGAAAATGGATGGATGGATGGACATTTTACGTTGTGAATGTGGTGACGATTTTGTTTCATTGGCTTGTGCCTGGAATCATGGGTGCTCTGGGAAGCCCCGCATAAGATTTTGCATTGGATTTTGGGTGCTCTTGAAAGGCCTGGTGTTGTCACGAGAGATTGAGTAAGGGTGTGTGCAGCGCATGAAGGTTTGCTCGCAACACTCAACAAAATGGAGACACTGCCAGCGGTAGTTGATGGATCTGGGAAAAGAGCAATACCTACCCTGCATGACGACCAACTGGTGGAATAGGATTCCCTGTTATTTAGTGCTCAATAAACGCACCTGTGTTGGTATTGTGACAATTTCATGATCAAGTCTCAGCTGGGTGATGTCCTCCCCAATCTATCACCATCCATTACAGTCGTGCGATTCAAAACTCCATCTAGCTCCTGCAGATGAGCTGACCTCTTCACTCCACCTCCTGCGGTGGACGTCTCCTAAGGTGTCTTCCCTCCTTGGCTCCCACTCCGTTGGTCTCGACCACTGACCGTCATCACTTCTAGCGACGGGTTCTGCCCAGACCCACTTGCGTATCTTACGTGAATCCGAGACGTACAGCATCTCCAACGAGTTTGTGTTCCTTGATCCACGTATTTGTCTTTTAGTGTCTTTCCATCCCTTTATGCACACTTTCAGCGTTTGTTCCATTTTCTTTGTCCAATGTTCACATTTTTGATTCACTCGTAATAGCAGTGTGACGGTTTAGGCAGCGTGCGTGAAGTGTATTTGTAGCAACCATAAAACTAATGTGAAACAAAATACCGCGCAACTGTGGGGTTATATTCAGGGCTTCATTTCAGCCGGGTCTGTCTGGGTTGGCACGGTACATAACATCCATCATACCTCTAGCTATGGCTGTGGCTACTCCTACCTGACAAACTCTAGCTTGGCACCTACAGTATGATGTTCATGACTTTTACAAGCAATAGTAAGAATAAATAATAGCAATGAATATCGTGCAGCACTTAGTCAATCATCTGCTGGATGAAGGCCACCCATGCCATGTTGTTCTTTAACCATGCTTAATCGCACTGATAAGCGCAGGTTAGCTATTTGGGGGCCCAGGACTTGTTCAGATATCACTTACATGTAGATGTTTGATAACACTTTTCATCTCGGTAGTCGAGTGGTATTTTGTTAGCTGCATCTTTAAAACAATTAAAAAAAATTGAATTTGAGTACACTGTCTTTTTGGTCAATATACTGTACCTATGACTATAACTGTATCGGTAGCCGCCTTCAATTTAATAGCCATTTTTCTTTAGCCGCCTAGTAAAGTGCTACAGAAACCTGATATATGACAGGCAGGCAGATGGTTTTGGTACCACTGGGATGTGGACAATGGGAGAAGTCCCACCGCAAGACCTTAGGCCAAGACGCAGGGCATTGGCCCAACACAAGCCCGTTAATTCCCCAGACGCAGTGCCCCAATTTTCTCATTTATTAACCCCTTCCTTGGTGATGAATGGAGCAATCGACAGTTAAACGGCATTTGCCGCACCCGATTTTGCTCCCCAATCGGCTGCTGAACCCAGCATGGCAAATTGCGCCGTAAATTAATCGGAGTTTTATTGCTCCTGATTGATTTTTTTTCTTCCCGGCGCCACGCTCATTATTTGGGTCTGTGGCCTGAGGGGGGGATGGGTGTTAAGAGGGGTGTCAGGGTTTACGATGAGAGTTTTTTATGCTTCTCATCAGAGTGGGAGCCAAATATCAGAAGCCCACACACTCCACCTGCCCGGCCCATTTCTTTATTTTTTGTTTATATTCTTGGCACGTCATTTTTTGATGCACCTGTCAATATGTGCGAAAATAATTACGGAATACAGTAGTTCCGTATGTAAGGGATATCGTATGTGTTTGTGTATCATATGTAACCTTTGTGGCTTTTTTTCTGTTACCATTGGGTGAGGCCACACTTTCACGATTAGATTTTTCATGGTTGTGTTCTGTGTGTTGGAATCGTGATAGATTTCGCTGCCTGACAAAGTTAACCCTTAAGGATATAATACATTCTGCGTATTTTCAGCATACAGACTGATGAAAACTTTGCAGTGAAATAGATTTGGCACCTTCGTCAATAGACTATTAAAAAGTTTGCATTCGAACTCGCAGATTAAAAACGGACATTTCAAATCATTTTTTGGCCGTTGAAATCACAATAAAAAACAAGATGCAGAAGTCCTGCAAACACGGGCAGGTACAGCTGTAATGTCTCTGTAGAATATTGATATACACATTATCTAATATAGCATGGGACTAGATCATGGCACTTTATCTCCAATGTGATTAATAGTGACAAATCATTTTACTGTGCCTTGGGGGCATGTTTTCAAACAAAGGCCAGTAATGCTTAGGCCCGGGCAGGCCTAAATCACTCCTGGGCCCATTTTGGGTCCTGCCAAACTATCCCCTGAAGTGGGCCACAAATTACCACGCTGTGATTGGACGGCCGGGAGAGTCAATAAGGGCAGGTTGGTGCTCCCCCTCCAGCCTGGACCCTAGGGCCTCCCTGCGTGTGGTCAAGAAGTGAGCGTGCTCGCTCGCTCACCTACGCCGCCCGCTATTA
Organism: Geotria australis; assembly: GCA_036362915.1. Taxonomy (NCBI): domain Eukaryota; kingdom Metazoa; phylum Chordata; class Hyperoartia; order Petromyzontiformes; family Geotriidae; genus Geotria; species Geotria australis. The sequence goes on along the minus strand of JAZEWU010000007.1, from coordinate 2,308,924 downwards.
CCTCGAAGGGCTCACGCGGGTTTGCAATGCCATTTTTATTTTAGTCTAACAACATTCCGATAGCGTGTCGCAAATAAGCAGTCTCTCGTGGTCAGTACTTAAAATATATGTTAGACGTAGCCTCAGCATGCTCTCATTAAGAGGGTGAGCCTTCCGTCGCGGTCATTTGTTGGTTGTTATTGCGGTACGGTATTTCTCGACGTTCCGAGTGTTAACGCGCCGCTCAGGTGCGGTTCGCAGTTTAGCGCTGTAATGGCGTGTCGTTCCGCTTGGATTTCCATGTAACTTTCCCAGCGCAATAACTTTTTTCATCCCCATGCCAATAGTGAAATACTATATTTCATCCTAACAGCAACCACATTGTGTAAGTTGCATAAATTCTGAACTAAAAAGAGGCTTCCTGAAAGGGCTGGTCAAATAATCAATAAGTGGATAAATCCGTCACCTTAAGTGTTACTCATTGATTTGTACATAGCCACTTTACTGCTTTGCATATAGCAGGCATTGGAAATGTGTTTCAACTTTTCCCATAATGTTTTTTACAGTATTACAGTATTTCCATAAAACAATAATAATGTACATCCCTTTGTCAGTCCCCTGCTAGATTAATTCCTTTCCAAGCTATGTTAGTCACGGGGATTATCTGACCATACTTCGTGAGCACAGGTAGGTGAAAGGGGGTGTCGGCGGCATAGGTAGACCTACATATTTCTATAGCTCTTGGAAAATGTGTGTGTGAATGTTTTTACCACGTTACGGAGATGCTGTAATGATGCATTCATTAGACGTAAATAGAATTTTGATGTAGAATCATCTGCTCAAGCATATCCCCATTGTCACGTTGGGCTCATGAGGTGCCAAGATACCACAAGTGCTGTCAGAGAGGTCTACGTATTACAATTCTGACGACGACGATGATGATGGTAGATAGAGAGATGTTTATTATTACATCAGAAAATACCCAATGAGCTTGCAAGCTCTGGATGCGGGATTCCTGTGACACAGCAAACGCTCGAACTAACCAATGAAAACAATCTATGTTTTACTTCTTTTTTTCCTAACCAACGCCTACATTTGCCTGTATCTTGCACGCATTTCTAAACATTAAACTCTTCAGTGGATGAGTTGACACCTGCTGTTAGCAATGAAATGACGTTAATAGACTGATTGGAACGAACTTTGTAAAATAGATATAGCATTAATGAAAATATATATTCAATTATAAAAATATAATTTTCTGATTCTGACAATCTCTAGGTCAGCAGAGACGGCCCGCCTCTGCTTCCACCGATGTTAGCCACGGCTGGGAATCAATATAACCGGAATCATAGTCCTGCGTTCCATGCACTGCACCATCGCTCCCCTCCCCTACCTGTATCAAAATAATGGGATTTGTTCACTGTTCTTGTTTAACATAAAAAAAAGTTTTTCCCTCTACATTATCCAACTTTTCTTATCTTGGGTAGTTTTCCCAAATCTCATGCAGATGTGTTTAGTGAATTATATTTAACATAATTCGAATACAAACCTCTCTGTTAATAACTATTATAACTATTATAACAGTTGTCAAAACACGATCAAATAACTAAAGCGGTGGCCACAATCTCAACTCCTCTGATTTGGTGATTTAAACAATTATACGGCCAGATTCAAGTCTCTTTTGAGTTTGTGGTCTCGACAAGAATGAGAGGGGTATCGTACACGCAAGGTGGTGGTCACGTGACATGCGCACGAGACGGTGGTCACATGACATGCACGCATGGCATAGTGGGAGGCCATTTTTTCTTGCTTCTTCTTCTTTGCGATTCTTCGAAGCAAGATGGTCAGCCTCTGGACATCGTTGTCTGGACATCGTTGTCTTCAGCTCGGCTTCGAAGTGTTTGGTAGAATTCGCAGGCAACACCGAGTATTACCTGACAGGGATCGCGACGTGAACGCTCCTACCTTAACCCCCTTTTCCTGCTGATTGTGAGTAGCACACCATTGCGTGTTGTTGTTTTTTCTGTTGAATCTCACTTTATAACGGGTTAATCACTGCTTTTTCTTCTACATAACCCAAGAAGAAAAGACGAGATCACCACAGATGTGCACTTGTAACGTTGCTTCTTCATCATTACAGCACTTAATGACAAACATACTTCTCACCACCCCTGCCAACATTCACCTAACTTGCTCACAAGATGAAAAAGTTCCTTAAACGATTCAACCATTATCCAATTCTGTTCAGCTTTTCTTATCTATGTGGCATTGTATTCCGGTGTCCCATCGGAATGGTTATAGCGGAGCGGTGAATGAGCATCGCTCCATGTTCTTTGTCTGCGGCTGCGTGCGTCTAAGCGCGTGCGTATCGGGATATTTAATTTTTTTCCCACCTTATGGAAACAGCAATTGGATTTTAATAAAACGAGGGCTCGGCCCTAACATCGCTGGGTCAGGCGCTACCAGACACAAGATTGTTGCATGCCTGGTTGCCTTCTATCTTCCACAAGCGATGGCATTTGTCTTGACTCATCTCTGCGCACGATTCACCCCTCCAGCCCGTCTTAAGTATCGGGCTGCCACACGTCACGAACCCGGACAATGATGTGCTTTCCTCGCACTTGCGCATTTTTCTCGGCGTGTTCCACATCTACTAAACGCATTCTAACGTGTAACAAGCAATCTTTCCAGCCACCCCAGGCAATGGTACTTTCTGAAAACAAGTTTTCAAACACAACGTGAGGCTTTCGTAGATAAATAAACTATTAGTTTTTTTCTCTGGGTGTTCAAATTTTACTAAACGCATGCTAACATGTAATAAGCAATCTGTCCAGCTATACCAGGCAATGGTACTTCATGGAAACAAGTATTGAGACCCAGTGTGAGGCTTTCGTGGGTAAATAAACAGTTATTATTAGTCAGGAGCCCCCCAGGGTGGGAAGAGAGCTTCCTCACACTTATAATTTGGTTGTTTTGGATAGGCCTTCAAACTGGTGTAGTATGCCACATAGGAACCGAATGAGGGAATAAACATGGTATCCTGTCTTGAATATAATGACTGGGCAGAGCTGTAGTTGTATTCCCACAGCACAACTGTGGGATGAACTTCAAAGACATCAAGTCAGACACCATGGGGCACCTGCATCAAACGAGCCTGAATTGGCGCACCGCCTGATATTGGAGTGTCCTAATTTGTCTCCTGAGGTTTCATTGAAAAACTTGGCTTTCCAACAAGCAGAGGGCAATAGCTGTTATCAAGACAGGCAAATATGCTTGATTGTAAAGGTTCGTGCTAATTTTCTTGAGCATTATTTACAAAGCAGGAGCGTAATGGATGCGTGGTTTTCTTTCCCTCCTGTTGATCCAGGCGAGTAGCCGCTCTGATACCGCAACAACTTCAATGGACTTTTAGTCCTGAGAAATTACTCAGCATTGACTGAGACAAAGGGAGAGGGAAATAGGCTTGAGTAGAGACCGTTTAAGGAGCCCCTTAAGCGTTGGTGGTTGTCCCGTTTAACACCGGTGTGTTTTCAGGTTGTACCGTGTGTTGTTCAGCACGATATCCAACGTTTCGCCTGCACCTTCTTTAGGTTCTTCAGCTCCTCAATTGAACAAGTAGTAGACCATGAAAGAACACTGGGGAGAGCATTTAAATCATTTGAGAATTTACCACGTACCTTTACTATAATAATTCAAACTATAATGACGAGGACCTTGACGTTTATGTGCAATTTTTGTATTTTCCCCTAAATCCACAGTGTCTTATTTTTATGATGTTAGACCGTTGTAGAAATAGTACATTCTTTAGAATAATGGCTCCTCAGTTTTGTATTAATGCAGCCAAACTGCTCAGAGTAATAAATGCAAGCTTTGAGATATACAGTTGGAAATTAAGACGAGTAGTGGTTACTTGAACGTTAAGTTGATGAATTGTTCGAGTATTTTTTTTAGTTTTTTTACTATTGTGAGTATGTGAGTAAATCTTATCTCCGTGAACTAAAAAAAATAGATTTTACACCAACAGAGGGCAGTGCCACCCAAGGCATTCTTGTCACTCGACAAAACATGCCAGTCCTTTGGAGCCTGCAAGTGATACATCGCTACAAAAACACATGCCCTATGTGTTCTTCACAACGCACGTTTGATACCATAAACCTATAAGAATATAAAAATCAAACCTGTAAAATGAAGCTGCTATACCAACCGGAGTGTTTTACAGTTTTTAATAAATGGTAGAATCAGCATGTGTGTATATATGTCTAAAAAACCCATATGTTTAATAATTTAGGGCTATGTATGCAAGCTTTGAGATATACAGTTTACATAAAAAATAAATAATCTACCGCACTTTATCAATCCACTGCTGGATGAAGGCCTCCGCATGCCGTGTCATTCACGGGGGACGGTTTTGAGCGCACTGCCACCAATGTTATAGGTGGAATAAAAACACAGCTTGGAAAACGCTGCACCGTCGTTGCACCACCGCTGCACCGCCGCACGCCGTTTGTAATACGACGTTGAAATAGTGTAACTTAAATGCGCATTGTTCCGCAGCGGCAGCCGACAATGGCTGAGAACGCAAACGCGCGAGGCAATGCGTCCGACCATATGCGCCGCAGCACTTTCACACTTCATTGTGGAGGCGCTTAAGAGGCCCATGCTGAATGAGAAATGGTGCGTGTCCTTGTAAAGTCAATATATAACGAAAGAAGAAACACCCGTTTTGTGCAGCATCAGTGATTTTACGCACTAATAACATGTAGCTAAGTGTCATTGAAGGCGCCGTTGTTATTGCCGTGCATACATCTGGTGGGCCTGTCATTACGTGTGCTCCTGCCATTTCTGCAGCTTGAAAGTAATGTTAACCCATGATGACTATGTGCCATTAAATATGAATGTTGCCATTATTGCTTTATGTGACTATTACGTCGGCGCAGGGTTCAATCTTTCCCTGCCTTTATTGCCGCAACAACAGAAAGGGCACAATGTTTTGGGGGGTTCACGTGTCGTGATAACATTGCCCCTTCAGCCGGTCAATGTAAACACCAAGTTTTTTTTTTTAGAACGACAAAAATTGAACAGTCAAACTGATTGACAGCTCACGCCAGCTTCAACACCAGATGGTGTGCCGTGTATTTTTGCAACAGCTCGGGAATAATATAACCGAAGACATTTTAACACGTATAGGAACATAAAACAATTGGCGAAACTAATCACACGTGTCCTTGTCATAACGTGCAATTGATAGATTTTTTTGCAGTATTAAAAACCAAAACTTGACGACAACGACTAAAAAAAACCTCGTGGCGATATGTGTGTTTCTTTAAAATGGCTGTTAGGTGTGCTGTCTAACATTCCTATAGCAGAAAGGAAATGACCGTTGAATGTACAGGCTATGGTGAAAAACTGACGAACCGCAATTAAGTGAAATTACCTCCGTTATTATTTTCTGTGAATTAATCACGTCGTGACTCTTGATTGGAAAATTGGTTTCCTTCCATCGACCACCTTTGCCCCTCTCAGCCTTGCCTTCCGAGAAGCGACTCATTTTTTCTGTGCGTTCTTATAGCCTGGAATGTTTATTGGTTATACACATCTAATCAGGGGTTAAATTGAGGGGGAACCAAGGGGAACAGTGTTTCCATACGTCTCCCACAGATACTGCAGTGTTCCCTTAATTGTGCCGAGTCGGTACCTCCTAGCAAGCGATACACTCTAGCTGGGGTTGCCTCCTCAGAGGCGCAGAGAAGAGCAGGACATATCATGGGAACAACAAGAAGAATATCACATTACCAGAAGAGGGCAGAGCTACATATAAATGCATTGGCTTGAGTTGTGCGTTATTATGCAATGTACACAAAATTGGACGGTTAATGTTGACTTTTTAGGCTTGTATTCTTAGTCACAGCTCAGCTCAGGATTGGCTTTGGTGCGAGTCAGCTGGCTCCGAGCCATGCTTGACTGGAGCTGGCTCTTAGTGTGCTCCCAGCCGCGCTCAGGATCCCTGTGAGCCGAGCCTGATCCACCGAGCCACGGCTGAGCCGTCCACTGCTGCGTCTCTGAAAGCAACCGAGCGACTCACCTCTGGACTGAGCCGTGTTTAGAGGCCAAGCCAGATTTGAGCTGTGCCTAAGAATACGACCCTTGATGTCCCAGAAAGACTTACAGATCTCCCAGGACAGCTACCTCAAAAAGGGGATGATCCTGTGGAAATCACGACAGGTGGCACCGCCCCCCCCCCCACACGTAACTGAAGCCCCCTGGAGAAAGTCAGCAGCCGCACACCAGTGCTTACTAAAGGGGTCAAGCACGCACACATCTTCCAATATGTTCGTACCTGCCCACACAGACATTCCTTATAATAATATAATAATAGCATTATTATGAGGGCTATGGACTGTTGGGGGCAAGTGCTATTAGCAAGCAGCTATTAAGGCTGGCACGACACAAGGGAGTTGCTGTCACCAGCACTACACCTGGCCAGCTTTGTATCCGCAGGGCTATTTATTCAACAGATAAGCTGCTCATTTAAGGCTGAGTCGGTGTAGGGAATGACCAGGATAGGACAATCTGTCAACGCACACACGTGGAGCACATATGCAAGGGATGCTTGTTCTCATTGAATGAAAACGCACAGTGATGCACACACATGCATATGGCTGGTTGTCCTCAGAATGCACCCATATGTCATAGAGATTCCACACTCATATCTGGCAATGCTATTTGGTCATCCCTAATTTGTCCCTTCCTACATCGATGAGCCTGTTATTGACTGTTCTACACTTGCCCATTCTCAATGCGGTCATCTCTCATTTGGCGGCATTGGAATTGAGCTAACGTATAGTTAGGGATACCACAGGGACATGGCTTTCCGAGTCCAAAACATACACGCTATTGTATTAGCACGAGGTGACTTATGCTTTAGCGGCTTGCGAACTGGCCTTGTATGCTGAGCCAGGCAATGTGGTATTCTAGGGAGCAGAGCGAGAGGGAGGATCGGGTACGATTCTCCCGCTACGCAGGGTTTCACGGTTGTGCTGTGTACCGCTCCGATATGATTTCGGGTTGTACCGTGTGTTGGTTTCACAATGATGTCCAAAATTTTGCCGCATGAGCTGTGAGCTGTGACGCTCCCTAGATGTGCTGAACAACCCAAAGATATATCGGAGAGCTACGCATCGCATCACCCACGCCAACGTGACCACTTCCCAATATATATTTATAAATTAAAAAAAATTCTTGTTTACTTCCCAAGTTTTTTTTTTCCGGAGGGTTTAATGTTGCTGTGTTTAATCCACATTGAGTAATGTGCAGGTAAATTTTAAGTGTAGTTATGTTTTGGCCAATACAACTTACATTCTATGTTGATTTAGCTACGGGAGGGAATCGGCAAAACCCAGAGGAAACCCAAAACAGAAGAGGGGCAAACATACCTGTACAAGCTCCATGTAGAAAGTTACCCAAGTCAGGAACCAAACCTAGGGCCTTCTTCCTGTGAGGCACTACTATTACCCCTGTGCCAACCTAGTGTCCTAAACACCACAGCACCATCAGTGGCGGATTATATCTGACTTAACCAAGTCATGATCTCCCCACCTATTCTTTTGCCAACCCTCACTGGCCTCAATCCAGCAGTGGATTGAGAAAGGCCAGCAAATAATTCTCAAGTATTATGCATGTGCTTGGACATCCAAACACACACACGCACACGCGTGCATGCCCACACGAATGCATGCTCTGCAATAATATAAATACTGTACCCAACTTCGGTCCGCCAGCACCGGCCCCTGAGATTTACACAGCAATATGGCAGCAATACATCAGATCTCGGCAACAATGACAAGTAAATTATCAAACATACCAAACTAATGTTTCATTAAAAATAGCGAGGGGGTGTCGAAATCAACTTACGACTCCGCACGATAGTACGTTGTAAGGTACGCTTAGCAGGTTTGCGTTAGGGTCACTTGAGCGTGGTGACGAATACACGCTTGGCTGGACGTTGTATATTTGTATTCAATATAAGTCATGGCTGACTAATGTGCGTAGTTTCTTTTGCAATTTAACCATAGCGTGAGACGGCTGAGACCGGCTCGAGATAGACGTGCCGCGGATTTTTGTTGAAATATTCATTACGCTTAATTTTATTGTATTTTCACATCTGTTCTAACTAGGGCTATCGCGTGCGCGCCCTTTGGACGCTGTTTGTGTTACGAGGCCTCTTCCTGGACAAAATCCACGAGGGTTTTTTTGGAAAAAATTTCTGTGCGCGCCGGGACCACGGGGGCGCGGGGCCAGGCATATCGTCTGAGCGTTTAGAATGTTGTGAAATGAGCCCCATTAAGTTTCCGGTGGCACCATATTGTGGCACACGGTCGTTTAAAACTGAGTAAAGAGTTTGATTTGCTCAGCTGTCAGTGTGCGCCGTCACATCTGCCACGTGCACCTAATGAGTGCTTTATCAGATCATTTACCATTAACGGGAATGACAAACGTCACCGCCGCAACTGCCTTCCGCACGTCCAAAGCAAACAGTGCTGCCAGTCGCCCGCTCCGTCATTCTGTAATACCTCTTTAATATTAATGAGCCATGCCAGGTTTGTAGTAATAAACTTGTTACCACGGGCGACATATTTTAAATTGAATTAACTGCCACGGCATGTCCACGGCGCATGCAAGAACAAGGTAAAGCGTCTTTTTTTTTTCAAGCGGTGGAAATTGTTTGATGCTATTTATTTACTTTTTACCAGTTGATAAGAATAATGTACAATTCAACAGGGTAAATACAGAACGACGGATATGCAACATATGTTATGCAGCGTCTGTTGCCCTGTACTCTTCCGGCTCTTTTTTTGCAGGGGGGAATGTAGTTTGGCAGCCCTCATGTCATCTATTGCATTTTTCAGCCGCAGAATAAAATATCCTCGTGTTGAATTCTGCTTGCAGGATGGAGGCACGTGCTGCTGCCAAGCTGAGTGACGGGATGCAAGTCGGGAATTCTTCCAAGCCTCTGCCACATCTCTTATTTATTTTTCAAGAGCGTCTCTTTAAAGGTACTTTATCTCCTGCACATCTGCTGACCGCCGCTATGCATTGTACAAATGAAAATGGCAAGGACACACACGTGATGATGATGATGCTTGTTCGGTTAATGGGAATTTATCAAGAAACCCAAACGCGTTTGTTTTGAGAAATTGACGTTTCCCATTATTTTATTTTGACTTTGCTTCGTATCCTTGCACACCTGTTAGTCATCGTAAACATGGTCTCACCTGTGCGTCAGTCTCTTTTTTTTTACATTTTGGTAAAATAACAGAGATGTAATGATAAGTCTATTATTCACACATGATAACTATGATTTGTGACTATTAGAACCATGAAGCTTGTCAATCGCTCTTGCTTGTACGGTATTTAACATAACTGTATATTGTATAATCATCTTTAAAAAATACCCGAAATAATAATGACAATTCCTGCTTGTGAAATGTAATATATTAAGATATATTTTAATGATTAGAAAAGATAAACAAACACTGAACATTTCACATATGGGGAAAGTGTAAACGTTAGGAAAAATACCACAAGGTTCATGTAATAAAAATAGTGAAAACATGTTCGTAGTTTTAAATGTACAAACGGAGCAGTATGAGAACATATACAAATCATACATTCTTCACTGAATATTTGGAGACCCCTTTTCTTTCATCCGAGCTCCTACCCCTAACGTATACCAGTAACCCTATTGTCTTATCCAACTTATAATTCGAATTTATATGGCATCTAAATATCCTCATCATCTCAAGATGCTGTGTACAGGGCAAGCATAGAAATGTAAACCGGCAGATTCGGATGAAATAAATAATAAAACACAAATCTAAACACAAGACCGATCTGGGCAGATTATGCAGCAGAGCAGCACGCCATGTGCAAGTCGTCTCAACTGCCGTAACCCGGTACAGATGGTGGAATGGTGCTGTGATGTGCAATGATTGAGGCAGCAAAATCCATAATTTATGCAAGCGGGGAAAGAATGGGAGGGGTGACGATATGGACGGAGATGGAAGGCTAAATGGGTGGGAAAAATTAGGGGAGAGCGTTATTAGTCAATGGCAGAGAAAGAAGAACTTAAGTGTTCACGTAAAGAAGGGTAGCGAATCAGCAGTGTGGAGAACTTAAAACGTTAAAGAAGGTAAAGGGGCAACACTGCAATATCTTGCTCGTGTCGCTGCTGGCAAAAAGCGCTCCACTAGTAGGAGATCTAGACAGCCCATCTAGAGGGTATGCTGGCCAACTTTACAATGCTGACTAGACATCTTGGAAGAGGTTATTTGCCACACGGTTACCTCAATGCGTGTGACCTGTTTGATTGACTTACCAACAATACTTGCTCTCGATGACGATTTCTGCATAGCCGTGTGGAGCGTTCCTCCTCTCTCCTTCGCGACGTTTGGTCACTAACATGAAAATTTTACATACTAACAGTAATTCATATTGAATAAAATAAAAATATATCACTTTGTTGGCTAAAAAGTAAAAAACTTGGACAAAGAAATGCTAAAAGTAATTATGATTGAATTTTTAAACATGTCATTATTCTTATTTTATTATTTTAACAGGGCATAAAAATGGAAAATTAGATGTAGTACATGTGTTATTTGGCCATAGTCTTAAGCATGTGCCTGGAGACACACGTGGTTTCAGCATGCGTCATGTCCCGCCAATGTAATTTGCAATGTGTTGCAACACCTTCCAACTATTAAGACGCTTTCCGCTGTGTGCAAGCAATAATAGAATCACTTTATCACTGGTGTAATTGAATATAACTGCATTAAAATACTGTAGGCTTGGACACTGCCAACACACCTTAAAATGTTAGCACATTTATTTTTTAGCCTTAATGAATCGTAACTCATATATTATTTAGCAATGCCTACTGTAAACATTTTGTGTGCAAACCCTGAAAATCAAATTATATGTTGGGGGGGAAAAATGTGTATTTAGACATGGTAATTTATTTTACAGTCGATACGGCAAATGATACATATTAATGTTTTTAAGGGGTCGTATAAAGCATACGTGTAGGTTTTTTTTACGTGAAATTCATACTGGAAATTGGCGAGAGGACCTTTTAAAGTATATGGGCTGAGCAGTTACTGTAATGAGCCCCCTGGTCATGTAATACTGCTGTCACCAATCAGAAGTATTGGATTATTGAATTATTGAAGGCTTGCCGGAAAGAGGGGCATTAAGCCATATTGACAGGCCATGGCCATTAAGAATTGGGTTTTAAAATTGAAGTGCATTTATATACATTAAACATTAAACCACCACCTCAAAAAATTGACGGAACGCAACATTCAAATGCTGGGAGACATCACAACATTGAACAAGTTTTGATACAGAAATACTTTATTGTCGCATTACCTTTTTTTCACAAAATATGTTTTTAAGTGCTGAAATGAGTTTTTTTTTTAATATTGATTATGTCCTTTTTAAAGTGATTTTTTTGCGTGGTTTTTACAACGAAACATATTCCCCATAATATTTGCTAAAATATATTGTCGGCTTCCCCTTGGTCACGACAGAATTATGAGGATCAATTGACGTTACGTAATTCCTATTACTCCCTCGGAGTATTTTATGTCATTTCCCAGAAGTTAACTTGTGGGAAAATTATTCAGTTCGTACAACATTTTCAAATGTATACAGTCTCTACAGTACCTTTATAACGAGGTGAATAGTTAGACCTGAAATTATAATAATAATCTACTTTTGTAACGTGCGCATTTTCTCCGGGCGCGTTGCACCCATTGATTCGGAGGTGCGGAGCCCTGCTCAGTCGGTTTGTTGTGAGTCGGTGAAAAGGTGACTTTTTTTAAGGCTGTAGGGGACTGAAGGCTGTAGGGGACTGTGTTTGACACAATAGGTGTGGGAGGCTGTTCCAGGTTGTGGGTGCCGCAACCGAGAATCGGCGTTTCGCGAAGGTTGTGCGTGAGCGCGGTGTGTGGAGTAGGTGCTGTGATGAGCTGCGCAGAGTACGGGATTGTGTTGATGCGAGTGGCCTCACTTTCCACTTGAGGCAAGGTAAACTTTGCAGATCAATTTGTTCTCATGCAATAATTTCCCCAGGATGTATTATTGTTCGGATTAACGTAAAGCGCCGGTGTTAGCCGACGTTAGATATATTTAGTTATGTCAGGTGCTGTTTAAAGTCACGTGAACGCGAATTAACAAATTGGCGGTTTACCACGAGCATTACGAAAACGTCCCCCTAATTACGAATTGTACCTCGTAAAATAACTGTGTCCAAACTGTCACTGTGCGCTATGCACTCTAACGTTAATTGTGAGGTAAATTACTGGCACTGGATAATAAAATAAACCACACTGTTGTATTTCACGTGCATTAATGTAAGCGTGTTGTAATGAGAATTTACATAGGGTCTCAATGAGGTAATTTGCAATAGCTAGCTGTGCCAGACCCTTGCCCTTTATTGCACCTTCTTTTTTCTCAGAGAGTGATTGCTTGATCACTTGACCTCAACTTCATTAAGAATTAAGGGGTTATGTGATGTAGGCTCATTACCTTCAGATGTGCGCCCATTGACACCGCATACACAGGGCATTTCTTGAAAGAAGATTTCCATTTAACGTTGTTTGGCATTTCACTGCTAACCCTCGTGAACCCACTGTCCAGATTTCAAAATCAAGTGACCCGAACTATTGGGAGAGTCAGAATAGGCCCGATCAGGTGACCTACGCTCCATTAACAAGGATTACATGCCTAAATGCCAACATGCTGCTTGTGTTAGTTCTGAGTTATGCTTCACTCAAACCGCCAACAATACGCAGAGATTGATACCATATGGCTGGCTGGCAACGGATGAGGCTCGCGTTTTCGCGAGAATCAAACCAACTGTGAAAGCCTTGTCTATTCCGTGCGTGCTTTGTTCGGAAATGGGAACTTTGTACAAAAGTGTGCAGGACCAGTGGGTGCAGGATATGGGCAATGACATCTACAGCCTGGCAGCTGGTCCCTGGCTCTGCCAGAAATGCCTGCAGCGTGGGCTTTGACTTTTGCGCGTGTGTATTGTTAGCGGTTATGTTCGTGACTTACAGACCCATGAGGAGGATCTTTAGGAATGGGGTTGTGAAGCTAAAGAAGAGGGGTTGTTGGAAACAAGGCGGTGGGACCAGTGCTGTAGCAAGGACAGGGTGAGTGGTGGGTGGTGCAGCACTGCCCGTACGTCGCTATAAACGAAGCAAGCAGTGGCGGGTGGTAGCGCCAATATTTGGGTGGGCTGTACTGGTGACACAGTAATAATAATAATACTTTATTTATATAGCACCTATCACAGTAGCGGGAAGGCTGGGGGAGTGCGAGGATGGCACCTTGCCCTGGGCGCCAAAATGTCTAGCTTGAGCTCTGGGTGGGATTATGGCTCAGTGTCAAGGCTTGTCGTGTCGTCAGGAAGTCAGCGAGTCCTTGTGGCTACGGCACGAGTCCAGAGGGTACGGGTGGCAGGCCGGAAGGAAGGTCCAGGCGGAGTTGCAGGATCTCTGGGCCGGAGTCCGAGATGCGGGGGCAGGAGTGCGGGTGGCCCAGGCTGGAATCCGGGACTCGTGGGTGGCAATGAATTCCAAAACAGACACTTGGAAGTGAAATCTAAAAACGTATAACTTGATATTTTTTACATGATTGTAAGATTTCATGGCGTAGGGAAAGTTAAAACGCTGGAGCGAACGGGACAGGGGTGATGTGAAACGTTTTGTAAACAATACAAAATCTATGAAATCACAACATTTAAAAATACCCAGTGAAACATGTTTTTTGTCTCCATATTGAATGCATTTCATATTGTTGAACGGTGAAACATGCAGCCAGCATGAACAATAAACACATTGAAGACGTAACTTTCCTGTCTGAATAGTTCTATGCACTATCCTCTAACTGTATATACGTATATAGGTAAGCATGCACTATCCCCCGATGTAATGTGCTCACAATTACCGATTGATTTATTGGAAGCGGAGCTGCAAGGAACAGGGGGTTTATTGAGTTAACGTATCATCTGGGCTGATCAATTCTCATGCAGCCGCCGTGTAGCTGCTGAGATGTGCTCCTCTTGTTCATGCTCATTGTGCTGCACGATATAGAGCACTGGCTCTCGGCTCCTGTTCAGTTTCAGTTGCCTAGTATGCTTGTTCAATCCAAGTCTTACTTATAATAATCATTTGTAACATTTATATAGCACCTTTCACCAGGGGCGTATCTACGGAAATTAGCACCTATGGCAAGCATTGAAATTGCGCCCCTGTCCAAACACATGACACCCATCTTTTAGATAACTTTACAATAATATCAGCTCAAAAATACAAGTCAAGCGCGTTAATATTTTAATTAACAAATAATGGCACAATTCTTTTTTCGCTATCCGAGGATGACTTGTCTGGCTTTAATAGAAGCTGCTCAGTGGCGCCCTCCTTCAAGTGGCGCCCAGGACACGTGCCATGCCTGCCATACCCTCGATACGCCACTGCCATTCACCCAGAGGTCCCAAAGTGCTGCAGGATATGACAGCATACTTATTCTTCTTCTTTGCGAGTCTTCGAAGCACGATGGTCAGCCTCTGGACATCGTTGTCTTTCAGCTCGGCCTCGAAGTGTTTGGTAGAATTCGCAGGCAACACCAAGTATTACCTGACAGGGATCGCGACGTGGACGCTTCTACCTTGACCCCCTTTTTCCTGCTGATTGTGAGTAGCACACCATTGCGTGTTGCTGTTTTTTCTGTTGAACTTCACTTTATAACGGATTAATCACTGCTTTTTATTGTACATAATATACAGCATACTGCATGCAGGTGGGGGAGGCAGCCATGTGGTCAGCCGGCGCCAATTAGATAGATGTTTATTATTACATCAGAAAATACCCAGTGGATTTGCAAGCTCTGGATGCGGTCTTCCCTGCGATACAACAAACGTTGGAACGAATTAATTAATGAGTGTTTATTAGTTGTGGGAGGAAACCGGAGAACCCGGGGAGAACACACAAACTCCACGCAGAAAGGCGTCCGAGGTGGGAATCGCACTGCCTCAGGCAGGATGTTACCACTGTGCCACCCTGGCCTTTTATTACGGCACAACAGTGTCATGCGAATGCCACTGCGATCATCTCCCGTGAACGAGCAGCTTGCATATCGGTGTAAGCCGCAGAGGTTAGGACGCCACAGCGCTGACGATTGGCGCGATGCCGCGCAATTGTGAGTTTAAGCCCCGGGGAAGGCTGTGCCGTGATGTGTGCGAGCAGAGAGTCGCTGAGAGAGGGCAGCAGAGAGTGGCTGACGACACTGTGGACACGATACTCGGGAGGAGGAGGACAGAAGGCTGGAAACCCGGCCACGGTGTCAAAAGCAGTCTAAAAACGTGTTACCACAGTTAACGTAAACACTGCCGTACAACCCAACGCGTTTTTACGCTCATATGGCTTTTAACATGGCTGTTGAGGATGATGAATGTTATTGGGATGATATTTCGAATTGTGCCGTGCAGAATTCCCTTTGCCTAAACGTCTAAAACTTAATATAGTGTGTATAATTTTTTGGCAGTCTCAGAGCAATGATTGTTAATGATATGGCGCCGGCAAACCGCCTGGCTGCCTCCACCGCCTCTGCGCTTTCCTCGCGCCTCGGAGTCGTTCTCTCGTCGAGTGAGTACCTATGACAGTGAATGAATATGTGCGCGTTATAAATTTTAAATTATTATTATTATTATAGTGGTGGCATAGTCTTTGAAGTACGATCTTTTTTTTGCCGATTTCTCTTCACTAAAATGCAAAAACGTGGAAACGAGGGACGGTCGTGCGTTTGACACGGGCGTGCTCGTGGAGGCCGACTTGCCACAGCGGCAGCATGTGGCAAGCCAAAGCGGAGCGACGGAGAACATGGCACGACGCCATACATAAATATCTACTCCATCTGCACTGTCTGTGTCACACGAAACACAGATTTCCATTTAAAACACCGTTCACGTTTCGAGTCCTGCGCGTTATTCTGCTTGGCTTTGTCATGCTATTTAAATCGAGTGCGGTCGCACGGACACAATGCTTAATATTAGAGAATAGTGTTTTTTAGCTGTTCTTTCGGGATAGCCGTGTCGACCATTCCCTCTCTGTTTCGCAACGTTTCGCCTCCCGCGCTGGAGTATTTTTCAGGCGTGGGAGGCGAAACGTCGCGAAGGACAAATAAGGAACGGTCGACATGGTGATCCCGAAAGAACAGCTTTGGAAAGCAGTTCTTATTCATCGAGCCGTGAAAACATACATCAGTACAACCTTAATGCTCTTTGCGTTGGTAGGTGAGACCAGTGGCAAAATATTCTGGTTCTGCTTCAGCTGTGGTTTCGCTGCAAACGGTTTGTGCTTAGGTTAGCCACGTCGTGTGACGATTTCGGAGTTAAACGGTTTATAATTGTGAAGAAAGTGAACATTCTGACGTAACATTTTGGCGTGTTTATTTTTACAGCAGCCCTTAAAACACTACACTTTAAACTATGCTTTGAATAATTGCCGTCTCAAACAAGTGGAAGGGAATTCAAATTCACTGGAATAAGACACAACTGTTCTAAATTTATGCTTATTGGTCTTCATCAGCAGCCATTAGTTCTGATCAAAGCCATTCACCAGGAACTTCAAGAGACGTTTTTTTTTCAGTATAATGTTAATTCAATCCCTCGGTTTTTCTAATATAAATGCATGTTGACACCGCAAGCACCCGTAAGTGTGCACTTAATGGCATTTCAGTCAAAAAACACACGTCTGAAACTGTGTCCATGAAATGCAAACTAAAACCCGCTACCGCGAATCCGTCCTGCTGTACACGTACTATTGCGTCCCTCTAACGTTTAGGAAGGACCTTACAGAATACGTACAATCGCAGAAAGCTTCATATAATTGTCATAAACACGGGCAGTAAGTCCAAATACAACAGTGAGCTTCATACAGATGTGCACGGGAACCTCATTGGCGAAGTAATATAATCAAAATAAACAACGCGGCAAATATGATACCCATTGAGTGTGCGGGTTTGCCAACCTGAATCCGATGTGTGGCTCATATATACTCAGTTGGGGGTATTTTGTGTTTGCACACAGCTTACGGGAGGCATTAAACCGTCTGGTACGTCCCTGGCACAGTACTCGTGTAGACACAGGGTTCAGTGAGTTCAGTGAGTTCACTGCTGTGGCATGAACGTTGTCTACTCGGAGTGGATACTGTCTGAGTAAATAATTTAAATTGCCTTCCGTTGCAAGCCTTTGATTAAATGCAGCATATGCTCATCACCAAATAATTGAAGCGGCCTAACATTTGTTGTTTTAGAAATGTGAGAAACCATGTCTTGTTAAGTCATACATGAAAATGTGTGATACGCAGAGTGATAGGAACGAAGTCTGTTTATGCTTTGCCATATTTCAATTTCTTGCTCGTATTTTAGACCGACAGGCTGCTGCCGTGGTGTCATGATTAGCACGCTGGACTTGCAATGCAGAGGTCACGGGGGCAATCGCTTGGCAATTGAAACAATGGCCAAGTCTCTTAAACTGCCCCGCCCGCCTCTTGTCCACTCAGGAGGATAAATTGATACAACACAGTTACTCGATCGGCAGGTCGCATGTGGTGGGGTAAATTGTGGGTACTCTCACCACTCCAAAAATGTTTGGCCAGCATGTAATATAGTACCATAGTATAATAAATACCTACGATTTCTAGCGCATATTTAATGAATTTTGAAGGTATTAATCCGAAGATAGAACAACTCAGAGGCGCGAAGAAACCACAGAACGGGGGGGGGTTGGTAGTCAGCCACGTGGTTAGCCGGCGCCTACCCACCAGACACTGCGTCATAGATATTATGATGTTATCGGCCAATTCATGAATTAGTGTTTTTTAGATGTGGAAGGAATCCGGGTGAAGCCCACGCAGGACAGGGGGATAACACACAAACTCAACGCAGAAAGATGCCCGAGGCAGAAATCGAACCGCCTTGGGCAGGACTTGATTTATGTGAGGTGCAGTTGTTACCACTGCGCCACCCTGCAGCCCAATACTTTCTAGGCTAAATACTCTCTAGAGGGACTCTACCAAGCTCCCTCTAGTGGAGGCCTTCCACCAGGAGTGTGGTGATCAAGAAATTGCAGATCTGCACCTTTACCTCCCATTTAAGATGCAACGTTTAACTGTAGAGATTGAGAGCTCTTGCCACAAAACCACTCTAATGATTTGAGCATCCTTCACTATTTAACAACAGCAGAAAAATGGTAGTAGACAAAATATTTAAATTGCATCTCAAATGGCATTAGATACATTAAAGTGGCTATCTACCCACATTTGTATCTATTCGTGTGGGAATGTACATTATTAAAGGTATGTAAATTGTGTTCTTTGAATAATCTGATGTGGGGTAGTAATCAGCCAAAACAGAAATGGCATTATGGTTAATATATGGGTTTTCCCACTTAATCACAACCAATAAATAGCTATTTAGGAGTTTTAAGCAAATATGATTTTTATTATAATTCCTTTAAAAACATTTTCAGGTCCTTGTCAATCCAACACCGTATGTCATCCGTGGGTGTTAGACCATACTTCACCAATCTGGTCAGTGCAGGTTGATGAAGAGCGGGTATCCAGGACTGGTTCTGGTATAATTCGCCACGTGTTTTAGCCACGGTTGGGAAACCAACTCAGGTCACTTGGTTTAGGGCACAGAATTGTTTCAGATATCACACATCACTGATATTGACCGTGGCTGGGAATTAAACTCAGGTCACTGGGTTTGTAACGTAGTATCCTAGCCACTTAACCACTGCTCTTCACCCCTATAATTCCTTTAAATGTGTTTATCATGCACAATTAAAATATATAACTACTTGGACAGTGTTAAGAGGCTTTGCAGTCGTTTGATTTTGAGATTACGGCTGTGTAAAGTGCTTCCATCGTTTAAATCATGGGGGAAAAAATGTGCACTTTGTAAAGTCAGTCCTTCAAACTCACCAACGGCCCATCTCTGGAAAAGGTCACTGTTTCATCAATATCCAACTATCTTTCACAGATGTCAATATGTGGCAAAAAAAATCCATCAAAACCCACTTGGCCTCCACACGACCTTTAGGATTACCAACTTGTGTACATGCTGGGTTAGCTCCTCTGCAGTGAAACATGATCACGACATGATGAAGAACGTAATGGAGGCAGTGTTTCATGGAACATTACCGTTAATAGCGCTCCTCCGTCATAACGCCACGGTCCCCCATACAGCTTCATCAGAGAAGCACGACTTGTTGCGAAGCATTTATTCTTGCTCTCTACAGAGTACTATAGCTCGGCATACTGCTCCAGGCTTTTATAGGAGCCCTACTGACACGACGTGTAAAATATACCATTAGGAGGTTCTCTTGTATTGCTAGGCTCTCGTACGTATACGGCATTAAGCTTAACGCCTGCCTCAATGTTGCAGGCAACTTTATACGTTATAGATATATGCATAAAATAAGCTTTAATGCCCATAATCGCTCTAAATCATGCGGACATCACAAGCTCTTATTTTTACATTATTAATGAAAATGACGAAACAAAAAAACATCTGCCCGTACTTGCTAATTTACAGATGGGCTATCAGCCCTACACTCAGCCCTCAGAAGACCTTGATAACCTCTCTGAATAATCATTAAAAAGCTAATCAAGCGGCACAATGGAGACGCTGGGAAAGCTATCGATGCCCACACTGTCCCTATCCCTATCGAATCGGGGCCATTGCAGGCTATTGACCCAGTGAGAAAATTGACTTTTTAAAATGAGGTCCCCACTTAGCCAGCCGACCCCGCTTTGGGATGCGATGTATGATCGCGCCATTGCACCGTCATCATTTCATTATCGTGCCCAGCTTGATGGAGTATGGATCGCCCGAGTGATGTCGTAAAGATATAGGTCCTCAAATAAAAACAAAACCTGTGATTTGTTGCGCATCGATCGAGTTCATTCAGAACCAAGGGCTCAGGGATGGGAGATCTTTGATGTCTTTGATGCAATTGCTTCACTGATCTTAATCTGAGGACATTGGATTGAATCTGTGCCCAAAGTGACACCATCGCGTCGTTTTCTCAAAATAAATATATATTCGCCACGCGTTTTGTAGACGTGTGTTTTTGTCTAAACTCTGAAAAGCTAAATTCTGCTTCCACAGAAGGTCTCAAACGGGAGTAAGTGAACACAGGCAAAGGACTAATTTTTTTTAATTCAACCATTTAATTGAACATTTCTAAAACACGTTTAAATCTGTTTCATTAAAGAGAAAGGTATGAAAGTAGTAGGTGCATCTCATCGGAATTACAGGCAGTTTTGTTTAATAAGCAGATATGTCTTATGAACAACGTCATCAACACAGGTGATGCCTGGCTTCAAAATTTTGAAATGGCTATGACTGAAATAAAGCAAGTTTACCTGCAAAGTACCATAGCTTCAAACAGAACCAAACACGCAAAAATGCACTCGTACAAAACAAAAATTAAAAGGCTTTTTTGGCAGATAACTTATAAAAAAATATATAAAAAATAAACACTGGTTTGGTTAAGCAACAAATTGAAGCATTAAAAAAGTGAAATAATAATATAATATAATTAATAAAAACATTGAAATGTTTGCAGTGCCCACATTGTGGCACTTAATATAAAAAACAAAGTTCCTGCATAATGCTGTGCCATTTACAAGACACAAATAAACAAATGGAAAAAATAATTACAATATATATAAATGCATTTACAAGCAATTTAAAATGGTCCATGAAAGTTTTTTCAACATTGAACACTTCATTTTTTTTCTTTTAAAAGTGACTTACCAGTTATTATTTCTAAAAAAATCTGTGTCAAGACATCAACCTTTTATATAAATAGTGTTGGTGAAACCACAATAGAGTCTACACTAATCATGACTACGTATAAACACACTACGGAATGTTTTCCAAAGCTCTAAGGACAGCATACATGTGGGATTTTTTTAAGCGATACGTCACAAAGTTACAGGTATCATATACTGTACTTACATAATACAGTACCAATTCTGTACAGCACTACAAACTTCTTATTCCATTCTTTGTTTTGTTTCACAGGAAGCTCTGTTTTATTCACTTTTTTATTTCTTTTTTTTTCATATGGAAGTTTTTTGTAAACGAAACTGTTTATATATTGTGTCTTTTCACCAAAGTTAACTTACATCCCCCCAGCCGCCCACCCCCCGCCCCCTCCCCCCCGACAGCCCTAGCCCTGCTCACCAACTAAAGATTTTACACATTCGTGGTTCGTACACAACTCTGGCTGAAAAAAGGTCAATCTCAACCCAAAAACACCGTTATAAACAATAATCTAAGAATTCACATTCAACTCTAGCTCCAAAGTACCACTTTTTTTTTCGTACAAAGTCTTTCGTATTTCGGTTTCCCATAACAGATTTCACGTTCATTCGGTCACCGCTGATGCAATCATCAGGTGAAGTGAACAGTCCTCAGCTCTCATGCTTTTTTTTTGCCAGTAATGCCAAAATTGTAAAATTAGACTTTTAGCACGGTTGTATTTTCAGTATTTTGTTTCCTTTCTTGCATTCAGCCTGAATTGAAGTGTGGTGACTTGACTCTAGTCCTTCGTGTAAGACCAGCCATCTACAGTGTCATGGCTTGGCGCTGATTGGTTGATATTCAGATCACATGGGAGGGACCACCAGTCCAGACATGACTGTAAAAAATGTGAAAGAGATAAATCAGGCTTGTGTACAATATTTTAATAGAACTATAACATTTACGAGGGTACTTAATCAATTAAGATCTACCAAAAAAACATTTGCGTAATATTTACACATTTAAATCACCACATTTCAATAACACAAAATATACAGGTGACTCGTTTATAGAGAATCACACCCAGAGAATCACACGTTTGGATTGTTTTTCTTTACATGTAAATGACTGACTTTACGCAACTCTAGAATACATCGTGAAAACAGACGGCAAACTTCTGTTTGAGAAAATTCACATTTTTTTTTCTTTACAAATGGCAGAAACCACATCACATTCCAAAATTTGATAGGTAAAATCCTACCAATGTTTGAAAAGTGCGCTTACAGAATATAAATTTCTCAAGGAAAAAAAAAATAAGATGCTAGTTTTGCATACAGAATAAAACATTGTGCTACGTGTGTTATAGATGAGTAATAGCGGGTTTCAGCTCTGGGCCTTCTTGACTGCAGGAGATGCACTTGTATTTTTGGCCTCCCAGGAGAGCAAAGCACAGTTACTCCATTAGACAAAACACGACTGAGCCCGTTAGGTCTAGCGTCGACTGAGACAAAACATCGCCATCTGACAAGGCGAGATTGCCTAGCTTTTAACGAACAGGCACCTCTCAAATTCCTCCCAATAAGCTCTAATGGAAACGTATTAGGCCGACGTGCTTAAAACTGTTTCTTGTTCTGTTACTCATGGGAAAGCATTGTTAGCGCTAATGAAAAATGATGTAGCCAACTCAAGAGTCAAATATTTTTTCACAAAATAATAGCTTAACATTAACAAGTAAAAAAACCAAACATATTTACAACTTTGCTACGCTAAAGCTGGTATTTTTTTCAAAAAATAGGCCAGATTCGTTTGTTAATGAATCTATACTTAACGAGTTGCGTTTAGGAGGACATCTTAAGTTTCAGACATTGTAATTTACACTTACGTGGCACTCCGACAAAAAAGAAATATGCTTCACTTTAAATTATTTTCATTCGCCTAATGAGTCATGTTTTTGTATATAATTATTTAAAAATTCTACCAACGTGACGCTTGTTCCAAAACAAATTTCCAGAAATTTATTTCAGATTGATGAAATGAAAATAAATATATATTTAAAAAATAACATAGAAATGGTCACAACCTTCACATGTAAAATAATTCCCAACCAATCAGCATGATTGAAACGTTTGGCTACACGTCCATGCTGGTAATCCAACCACTATTTTTTCTTTAAATATTTCGCTATATATATTGTACACATATTTTACATCAAGTAAAGTTTTCTTTTTGAGCAGAAAAAAAATGGAAAGTGATGCTCTCGCAGTTAGAAAACGGAGACCGTATGGGCATCGGAAGAAACAGAAAATGCCATTATGTTCTAATTCATCATAATTAAGTTACGTGCCAAAGAGTGCTCGATTTTTGATGAAATGCAGTTGTGCAGAAGCGCAAGGAGAGGCCCGTCCGGTGTTGCACTGTACACAGTGCAGACGTGCGCTAAATGTTCGGTAAGTTGCCTGCGTGCACATCTTTTTTTCCCCCGACAGCGAAAGTCTCTCAGTCTTTGGGTCGCAATTTTGAAAGATAATTTTTGTTTTGTTACACTGCGGTGCCAGGAGGCATTGTCAATTCGTTGAGTGGTTAAAGACAGCGGCAGAGCAGTTGTAATCGCTCTTCAGCTTGTTCTGATAGTACAGCACACCTTGCAGACCGTTGGCGTTGGCACTGGTGCAGGTCGGGGGAGGGGAGGTCTGCGGCCGCACCACTGGAGCAAATGCGCTCTTCTGTTTCACTGTTTGTAAACACAAGGAAGCACAAGCGCAGGTGGTCAGTCGGCCCAGCTATGCTTAGCTTAGACCCTGCAGCACTTTCGGCAGCTAAGTACCGTTGTCTGGCTGTCGGTGCTATTCGGTGATTATTCGGTGATTATTTGGCGCTGTTTGGCATCGTTTAGCTTAGTGCAAAATAAGGTGAACTGGGGACAGGAGGAATTGTGATGTGTCATTCGAGCAATGGATATAGGTGTTTTTTACGGATTGCAAAATGATAGTGTACGGGCAGGAAAATGTCGCAAATCCGACTCGTTTGGGACTGAGCTGTTAGACGGTTGTGTGAAAATGTGTGATATGTGAACATCGATAGAAAATGACCGCTACACCATGCACACATTTTATTCTGGACGAATGTAAAGTGCAAACTGCTTTACACACAGAACGAATTATTTGGCAGTGCCTGCTGCTGCTGCTGCGTTGGCAATGGTACAAAAGCACAATTAACCAAAAACAACCTCAATGCATGCGTCAATAACAGCACTGTGGCCTTAAAATAAAATAGATGACATTTTGGACGATGGCCCTAATGTGTTATGAAGAAGGGCCATTTACCCAAACATTGCCTCATTTTTTCTTTCTTTCTTTTAAGGCCACAGTGTTATTGACGAATGTTTAAACATGGCATCTGCTTTACTGCAAAAGCATGTGTAAGGAAGATTAATAATAAATATCTCTGTAAAATAGATAGATATTTACATACAACTACACAATGAAAGTCATGCCAAGCACACATCTTGCACTGGGCTTGGTGGTTAATTGAAAAGAGTGCCGTACTTTCATTTGCAGGTGCATGCACGTTGCTCTTAAGAAATATTAACTAAGATTAAGTATGGAAACCGACATATGTTCTCCTGTAATTCTAACGTGTGGATGGAGTGAATAACAATGACAATGCAGCTGATTAAATTTATAAATACAGCATTACAAATTTTTCAGACACAAGACCCCTGCACGGATCACCAGGGAGACCAGATTTAACAGTTATAAACTGCTCCGAGAGGAGATCGTTTAGTGCTCAAGCCATTAAACATGGTCAAAGCATTCAGCTTGAGTACAAGCGAAAAGTGATACTTTTGATGAGACACTCGCACATACGCCGAGGCTTTCAACACTATTTAACGTGCACCAATCGGTGAGATGCAGAGTATTTGTTTGGTTCCTTGGATAATGCTTGCGTAAAAAAATAAATCTAAATTGCTATACTCATTTATTATGGACATTAAAATCTTCGTGACTTGGGCTTCGCTCCAAAAGTTTAATATCATATCACCGAGGCAGGTTACATTTAAAACCTCAATAATTTTACGACGTCCAAATTCGCATTCACAAATTCAATCAACCGTCGTTGTTCCGAGGGATATGCCTCTTTAGAAAATGAGCACACTCGAGGAAATTATCATATCCATTTGAAAAAAAAACCAACACAAACCTTGCTATAGGTTGCGGCTAAACCCTGTGCGCTGATCCTCGCCGATTTCTGGGGGAATCGGCGCGCGCACATCTACGCATTTCTGCCGGTGTCGTGCGCGTGAGGTGCGAATAAAGTGGAAAACAGACCCGAGGAAAAGAGCGGCGCAGGACACGTACTGCCGTAGGGCGACCCTCCGGAGCTGGTCAGGTAGCCGGGCGAGGCCCCCATGCCCAGGCCTCCCATGCCCCCGCTCACCCCGTAGCCGTTCATGCTGCTGCTCACCGACGAGTAATGCGACTGCTGCGGGGTGCTGCTCGGCACGTAGCCGTGCGGCGAGACGCTGCTGCTGTTGCGCGTGTAGCCTACGCGGACACGCGGGACAGAGCGGGGATTGTCACGTCGCGTACCGTGCGTTTACTGTTCGACATCGCCGCTCACGGTGCTGAAGATCCTCCGCAGATTAACTGTTGGCTATCTCGCTCGCTCGCTCGCTCTCACCCTGCCATCTCTCGTCTCGCTTTGCTCCCCTCGACGCATGCTCTCGCATCTCTCATCTCACGGTACTCCCCCTCTGTGTACTCTCCTACCTCTACCCTCTCATCTCAATCTACTCCGCTGCACGCTCTCCCCCCCCCAACCCATCTCACTTTGCTCCCCTCGACGCACGCTCTCACTTCTCTCGTCTCACTCTACTCCCCCTCTGTGCACTCTGCTACCTCTCCCCTCGCATCTCACTGTCCTCCCCTTTAATGCACTCTCCGCTCCAGTAACCGAGGCCTTCTGACGAAGCCCCCAGTCAACCTTCGCTCTCCAGTATTGGGTTCTAAATGAGCTCGCAGCACGTGGAATAGAACGTCGGCTGTCATGCCGAGCAACAAGCGGCACGACCCGAAAACACATCAGAGAGCTCGTCCATTCATTCTTTATCAGTGACCGCTTAACCCCGCACATGGTCGCGGTGAGCTGAAGCCTTTCTCGGCAGACACAGGGTCCAGGGTAGTAGGGCTTTACCCGTCGCGGAGCCGTGCAGCACGACCGCTAAACCCGACGTAGCGAGTCACACGAACGCTTAAACTGCGGCGATTGTGGCCGGGGGCGAACAGACAGCGGCTTACCCTGATCAGCGGCCTGCGAGGCCTCGGACACACTGATGGCGAGTTGCCCTCCGAAGGAGTTCATGCCCATCATCCCCGGGAGGCCGGGAGGAGAGTTGTTGATGGCCGGCAGCTGGTTGTGGTTGCGCGGCACACTGTACAGGGCCTCCGCGATATCGGCCGCTCGCTTCAGGATTATTTCCTGGCAAATGAAAAAAAAAGGACAAGGAACGTCAAAGGACGTAGCTGAGTTTGATTATTGTGTGTTAAACGTTCAACGATATTTAACACTCAGAACTCAGGATGCCTGAAGATGCCTCCAACGTGGGAGGCGAAACGTCGCGAAGGAGAGAGAGAGGGAGCGCTCGACACGGCTATCGAGTTAGACGTTCTTTGAAAAGCAACCATTAATAGTTGAATTTACAATATAAAGTGAAAATCGATGTTTATAAGCATGGAATGGTGGCGCAATGGTTGGCATGTTAGTCTGTAAACTCAATTAACTATTTGATTCCTGGTCACGGCTAGGATTAGTAGTGAGTGATATCTGAACTGATTCTGGATGCAGCCCACCCCCATGGCAGACACAACATGGCGGAGCCCCTTCATCGAGAGGTGCATTGAAAATGGCTGTACATTTCTGTTCCACACATGTGACAAATATCCAACGACTTTTGGAACTTTAGGAGCAACTGATAAACGAGCACTTGCTAAGATCACTATAACACAGGAGGGGTTAGTGTGGCCATTGCCTCCTCAGTGCTGAGGTTAATTATATAACACACTACATTAAGGTGGGCGGCACGGTGGCGTAGTGGGTAGCGCTTCCGCCTCACAGCAAGAAGGTCCCGGGTTCGAATCTCGGCTCGGGGTGCCTTTCTGTGTGGAGTTTGCATGTTCTCCCCGTGTCCGCGTGGGTTTTCGCCGGGCACTCCGGTTTCCTCCCACCGTCCAAATACATGCTGCCAGGTTAATTGGCGTACTGACTAAATTTCCCCAGGCGCCCTGCGATGGACTGGCGTCCCATCCTTGGTGTTCCCCTGCCTTGCGCCCTGTGTCTGCCGGGATAGGCTCCGGCTCACCGCGACCCTGTATAGGATTAAGCGGTTTCTGAAAATGAATGAATGAATGAACTACATTAAGGCTGAGTTGATCTAAAGGTAGCCCAGACCAGATTCGGAAACCAATTGCCACTTGTATTGTGTGTGGCCAGCAAATATAATAATACTAATGTAAATATGGACTTGTTATCTATGCACCATGCGTATATAAACTCACACACACCCATTGATGTATTTATTTTAATCAAACATTGTCCCGCTTTTTATAAAGCCATGTAATGTACTTTAGATGTGAAAGTTGATTACAATTAATTTTTTTGGCAATCGGTCATTAACCGATGACAGCAATAAACAATGAAAATTGCAGTAATTTGTCAACTCAATTGCGAGCAGCAAACACATTCACCCTTAAAATGTTTGGTATTCATGTGACTGCTGTGTGTGGCTAAGGGTGCCGCTTTGCCACCCACGCAGAAATAAGCAAACTGGCCGTTCTTTATATTGCTGGTCAAGTGGTTCCCATTAGAGAAAACTGCCGTTGTGCCCACAAGTTACCTACATTGAATCCGCCTAGTGTTTTTATCCCAAAAAAGATTTAATTGAACGGTGAAGTCAGAATACCTATCACTCTGCTTTCCATCAAATGTCTCAGACTGGGTGTGTACAGCACTTCGAAATGATATGCACCTGCAAAACCTTCACTACATCGAGGGGCTTACAAATGGCACTTTGTTTGAGAAGAACTCTGAAATATGTTTCATTCTGAGCTTCAGTTTAAAAATACATAGGTGCTAGTATTTGAAAAGCTTTTGGGGAAAGATTTATCAGAATACTGTACAGTTGAATGTTTTGCAACACCAAACATCACTTTTCAAATATTCTAAAATAAATAAATGTAAATATTACCATTTCATCAATACAATTAATTAAGCAATTGATCATGAATTAGTGATGTACTATAGTGAAAATTTACTTTGATAAAAAAAACCTCCCCTTACAATTTCTTTTCGTGTATTTTCAACAACTTTTTTTTCGACGTCAACAAATTCTATATTTTAAAATGAGCCGCGAATTAATTGTGGGCAAGCCGCAAACACGGCGCTCACGAATACACATTGGGTGCGCAGGCAGGCGAGCGAGCGAGCGAGACATCTTCGCACATGTGTTATTGTTTACGCGAGTGAAAGCCAGATGAGCAATCGGTAGACACTGGTTGGGGTGGCCTGTGAAGAATTAGAATGAAACGCACACATCGCGCTGCTGAAAAAGAAACTGGGGAGAAAGAAAAAAAAAACCGAGTTTTTTTTCACCCGGCCAGTTTAATGAGCTGTTCAAATGAATAAATTGCCCGGCTGTTTGTGCCAATGAATTGAAAACATCAGTCAATTGA
This sequence comes from Geotria australis, assembly GCA_036362915.1. Lineage (NCBI taxonomy): Eukaryota > Metazoa > Chordata > Hyperoartia > Petromyzontiformes > Geotriidae > Geotria > Geotria australis. The sequence goes on along the minus strand of JAZEWU010000007.1, from coordinate 2,280,338 downwards.
TTAGTCACTAATATTTATATGCACTAAATGAGAGCTGTATCCACTGCATAGTAAGAATGGCCAGAGGCTGTAATATAAACTGCTGTATTATCAAAACAAAGTTAAAATCGCATGTAAAGTGTGGCTTTTTTTATAAGCCAATTTTGCTATTAGAATGTAGGCAGGGAGGAAACCAGTTTCCTTTCATGCAACTCCTGACAACGACAAAAGATTGGGGTAGGACCCAGAAGACGCATTACAGGTCTTTGTCCGATGTCCTGCAAGCGTTTACATTACCACAACATCTAGAATAACTGCACAGCTGAGTGAGCATTTTATTTGAGAGTTATTTGCCAAATAAGCCATTAGCGCTGGGAAAGGTTAGAGTAAGTAAAAAAAAGGTCTGTATGATATTTTTTTCCCCTTGTGTAATCATCATCTGGGATCAAGATAAGCCCAGCTTTGTGACCCTCGGGTGAAAGGCGCTCTATGAAATGATATTATTATTATCATCCAGGTATGCTGGAGAATACTGGTTGGTTGCCTGGATTCAAACCTAGAACCATAGTTATTCTGGCTCAATGCATCCTCACAAGCCAGCGAGCTCTCGTTTATTTTTTTAAACCTGATATTTTAACGTTTGAAAAGTATTGTTTAAACCAACCTCTAACGTATCATCTCAACTTTGTATGCGTTAACTTATCTTTATCCATAAAGGAACTAAATTTAGCATTACCACTACTGACACTAACACAAATGTAAAAACAAACAATTGTAGCCTCTTAAAAGGACACGACTCAGGTATGATGCGTTTATATTTGAAAAAGGTGTAAAGGAAAACAGTGATCGCTACAGCAAGCTTACCAATGGCCAATTTAATCGCTCGTGCACTTGCTAAGCAATCGTACGATTGCAATGTAAACTCCGCTCAAATTCTCCATTTCCAAGCAGTACTTGTGCATGTAACTTATTCATGAGCTATTATTTAAAATGATATTCTAATAAATTACAGTATGTGCCAGCAATTAGCTGCATACAAATTCTGTCGCATTAAGCAGAAGGCCCTTCACCAAGCCGATATCCAAATGTTTGTAATCTGCCATCAATATGCTTTAAAAATTAAACAACAATACTATTGCAAATTATATGTTTGGGCATTGACAATGGTACGTTGTACGCCTGGCACTCAGAGTAAAAACGTATCGTTGACAAGTCACACTTAAAAAACGCTTGAAAAAAATGAATACATCACAAAGCGCAACAATCAACGGCGCGCGACCTAATAACGCTGAACTATTAACTTTTCTCTCTCAATACGTGGAGGATTAATTTGTCTCCAAAATAGAGCTTTTTAAATTCAAAAGCATTTGTTTACCGCAACCTTTGCCTCACAAGAGGCAATGACATCAGCATTTGCCTCATTCTGCCAAAGTTTTTAAGCCGTTATTTGGATTAATTATCCCGAGGAGGTTATCAGTCCCCTACTAACTCTACGCTAATTTGGCACCCACGGCTCGCCCATCTGCTCTGGGTTTTTCTTTTTTTTTCCAACCCCCTTATTTTTTTTTGCCGTGGCGGCCCCCATGAGCGAGAGCCCGGTACCCACAGCCTTAATCCGGTAATTACTCCGTCAATTACCGGCACAACGCTGCGCGGCTCACTTGCCGGCTAATTACGCCACCAAATTGAGGCACCAGTACAGATTTTTACGTCAGCCACAATCGGCGTGTGACAAAGCAGGTTAAGAGGAGACAGACATGCGCGTCTGACACATGCTTATGTATTTTTTTTTCCTTTTTACCTAACCTTGGTGAGTCCGTCTTAAATGATTTATATAGTTCATAATGTGGCCCGTGAATCATTCCACTCATTTGACCAATGTAAAACAATTACGCCTGAAAATAAAAACCTATTTCCTTAAGGATTTCACACAATAACAAACTATCGCGTGTGATTTAATGGCAACATGTTTGTCTCATTTTATAATCGGAGTAGGTATTGGTTAGGCTTGGGCTGGGTTATTCATCATCAAGTTGTCGTACATGTGTAACATGTGTGTATGTACATACGCCGCATGTGTACGTACGCACAGACATGCATATTGCCATGTTTGTCTTTGTGTTGGCATCTGTGTATATAAAATGTAGAATTTTTAGCCGTTTTTCAGTTCACTGCTGGATTGAGGCCTTAGGTCAGGGCATACTTCACCGTAATAGTCAGTGAGATCGGTAAATATTCTGTACTGTATGCAGGACCAGTGCAGGCATCGCTCACCAATGTAAGCCTTGGCTAGAGCTCGAATCCAAATTTGCAAGGTACATAGGTGCGCTAACTGCTGCACCACCACTCTACCCCGCCTCGGTATAAACACAGGAATATAAACCTAAGCAAATGAATATAGTACGTGGATGATATCCATTCTAAAAGTAATCCACTGAATTAATAAACACAACATTTTGCACATACATGATACATTACATCCATAGGTTCATATCGATACAAGCCGAGACAATAAGGGGCACGTCGTGTCTGGCTGTGGTAGCGTACACACACAGCTGAAGCACTCAGGGGTGTCATTGCCAGGCACAGCAGGAAAAAGGTGGTCTGGCTCTATTTTTAGTATCATTATTTTTATCTTCTCAGGTCCAAACAGCAGGGCAAATTTGCTTTTAATCCTAAAAACTAACACGCAGCTCGGCATCATAAAAGATGTCGATGATACAATGAAAACGATTGCAGCTCACTCGGCTCGTATTTATTCGACCGATTGGGCAAACGTGTGTGAGGCTGTCGTGTATTGCACGCGGAACAAAGTTGTGTTACAACAATATATTTTGCTAAAATAGTAGTTGTAGTAAAAACCGTCTGACAAGTGAGTAATATGTGGCATCGGCACATGCAATATAGTCAATATATTAAGTCACCATCGTTAAGTGTCATAATGAACCATGATCCATCCACTGCTAGACGAAGGCCTCCCAAAGATAATGTCTGTGTATGTTTTGCATATTTACGAAAATACCTCCCTCACTTAAGAGATAGTTGATGCAGCAACTGCAACACTGCTTTTTCAGTAAGTCATTCTCCCCATTAAACAAGTAAACACAAATAAACACGCGTTTAATGGGGAGAATGACTGTCGGTAACATCTGGCAATGTAACAACGTATTCTTAACGACTGCAACTGCTGATGAGACCCAGAAGGTCAAAGCCAGTGAAAAAGTTGCCCGCTTAAACAAATGCTTTAATGAAACACGTGTCTGGTAATCCTGTAAGTTGATGGGTAGATGACTGATTTAGACAAATAAACTCCGTGTTTATTTCTTAATCACCTACTGCTAGACACCACCCGTGCCTAACAGCTAATACGCAATATCCTTGTTTTGCAGTAGATATCATTAAACATAATACATCTCTCAAGACTGGGGGAGGGAAGAACAATTAATTTAAATTAATTCAAAGACACTGCCATGGACGTGTAGACCACGAAATTGCAAAACGCTTGTACAGTATATCGGCATCTCCAAAATGAGCGTTAACGACCTCTTTCCTGTCGCCATGTCAATTTTGAAGGCTCAACGTGTAGTATAATTGCCCAAAGAAACATTAAATATACTAATTGGCAATTAGGACAACAGTTTTTTTGGGAGTTGATCCACCTATTAGAACATTAACTAGCGGTCAGCTCAATGGGCAGCAGTGTCCTCTGGCAGTAAAGCAGATAGGTGGTCAGTGCTGTCTGCGGGTAGCCGCGTGACGTTGGCAGCGATCCGCTCGCTGTTGACGCATGGGAACCTCGCCCTTTGCTGCTGCACACTTTTCTCGTCCCCAGTTGACCCCGTCAATTTCTCTACAAATGCTTAAAACAAGCCTTCATTAGGAAGCTTATAGGCTGCAGTCACAGTTTACTGAAACACGTACACATAAATTCTGGTACTACAAGCTTTCATGAGATCCATTAGAGAGAGAGAGAGCAGCAGCATGAACGCGGTAATTTATTGAAGGGGAAAATACTTTTGCATTTGAATTTCTCTTAGCGTCATTAACGTCTTCATTGTCATCTTCACCGTCGTCATCATGATCATCGTCGTTGTGCGTTGTATTAATGGCAGAAATCTGTAAGTCATTATTATTTATTTAGAAACTACGTATTACCCTTTAAGACTGCTTGTCAGCAACAAACATCATTTTTTAAATGTGCGATAAGTTCATTTCAAAACTCATTATGTGTGATATACAGGTCTTAATGATGTTTTAGCCAAACACAGGCCTGTATTTTAATGAGGTCATTAAAATTAATGATGTCATCAAGCTTTATCCAATAACATGACTACATTTAAATGACAGTAGGGTATCAGCAACATTTTTTTCCCTTCTCAATTCGAAATGTTCTCTACTACGGTAGCATAAAAAAAAAATACACATATGCCTAGCACCTAGAAAACGCACCTGTGATTTCATGGCATAATTTGAGAAAAATTCTGCCTCTGGCCAAATACAGCTGGGCCTTGTGGCTCAGCTGGTAGCAAAAAAGAAACACACAGGCAGGCAGTGCCCTTTAAATGCTTCCAAGCGCAGCAACAAATTACTGACAGCAGCTATTTGCCAATTAGGCATATTGAGCATGGATGCACAGCGCTAGCCATAATCTTGCACTGAAAAAAAACCGCCAAAGCCCAAGCTTAACTTTTCCCCTGCTCCTAAAACCTGCCTGTTTAGGCCACCTGCACCAATCAGCGCGCCCGGGCGTTCCGAGCGCGGAAAGGCGTTTATCGACTTTCTGTCACGACGGCCCGCCCGTCAAAGCTCATGCATTATTGATGAGTGGCAAAAATCAATATTATGATAATATTATCAACTGCGACGGGCCGGGCCACTGACTGGAAGGGTCCATCGCTCCGAGCTGCCATCAGTGGCCCGGCCTGTTGACAGAGCAGGCCACGGGATGGCTGGGGTAAGCCAGCAAGCTGCGCTGGTCGTAACCCGTCACCCTTTCTACCGCCGCCCCATTTTTCCGTCGCGCTGACCCTGTTTGTGCTGCGTTGCCCTTTTCCTCATTGCCTGTCTCTGCCTTTCTTCAAACCCCCCACGTCCCGTAACCCCCATGCAAGCCATTCTCAAATGTAACAAATGCACCCTCATTTCCCCCCCTTTACCATTTATTAAATCAAAATCCACCTTCTCTATTGTGGTGGGGTTTTTTCTCCCCCCACTTGTCCTATGGCCTTTTCAGTGGGTTTTTATGTTATGAATTGAGCCCAAACCTATAAGAGATGTATACTTTCACTGGTATGGAAGTGAGTCGTGGAAAATAAGATTATCATGATTTCATTTCTCTGCATGTGAGATTTACCGAAACGGAACTAACGACAGCAACAATCTAATACGGGATCCATTTTTGCGTGTATTGATAAGATGCCGCTCAAGCCGAGCTCCAGTTAAGACGTTCAGCCACAGCGGCAGAGGTTAAATTTGCAGGCCACTTTGACACGTCGCTCAGCACATCTATGATGCAGAACTTCAACTTCAGCGAGGGATGAAAACCACAACTTTACATTAATGTTATCCCCTGCCTGTCTCACTCGGCCTCGTGAGCAGCCACTGAATTGAACAAACACTTATAAACCGATGCGTACTGTACATTATTTACAAACGCACATGGCTAACTATCCGCGATCCCCCAACCCACAATTACAACACACGACCTAACTATTCATACAAATCAATCAATATGAAGCACAACTGAATAATTCATTTAAATCAATTAAATGGCTTATTAATGCACTTACTTTTTTCCGAGCAAATAAAACCTTCTGCATTTTTAACCGAATAAGACGGAGAAAAGTAAATCATAAAAAAAACGACGGAAGCAAGAATCTATCTTAGCCCTGCTCGCGATACGCATTATAAATAATAAACAAGCACACGCAAGAATATCCTATCTGCCTCACTTGCGCATGGTGCATGCAGCATTATCTGTCGTTTCGGCCTTGTGGGCTGCGAGCATAGAACCTCTAGCCCATGGATGTCGCGTGGCCTTGCACAATGGCACACAATGGTCCACGCGCACCTCTCTCTCTCTCTAGATCTCCCGCGTCAGCCTGGGGGCCCCCTTTTGAATGTAGATATTACCTCTCAATATAGGCTTGCCTAGGCATGCAAACACACTCCCCAAATAGGAAGGGAGTTCAGTGAATTAAGTGGGGAGTGTGATCAGCCGGTCCTCGACAGCCGCTCTAACAATGACGGATTGCAGGGCTCCACCTAACAGTGATAAATCACTACGAGCCACATTTCCATGTTCCAAATACGTCGCGTACAACACCGCAGCCCTCGCGAATATCCCCAGCTGCATTACCGCCCACAATTGTGTTTCTATAAGCTCGCTCAATTCGCCTCCAAATATGCAGCTCAGATTGCAAGGGCTGCGAGCCGCCTTCATCTCGACATTACACACCGCGCGCTGCATCTTAATATAAAGGGAAGGCGATGCACGTCCCAAAGTTGCCGCAGCCACGCGCGGTATTACCGCAAATGCAACTTCCTACGAATTGGCTTCGTTTAGCCGCGACCGGGCTCCTGTCGGTGACGGTGTGCGGCAGGCCCGTGTTTGTCAAGGTAGTGCAACGTAAATATAGATTAAGTTACGTTACAAGGTTCAAATGTTAGAGAAACATTTTTATCAAATCGCGCGTCATGGAAATACGTACAATGCAGTATTGGTGTGATCTTTGCTGCGTTAAGCACTTCCGCAAAATATAAACCAAGCTAGGGCGGCACGGTGGCGTAGTGGGTAGCGCTTCCGCCTCACAGCAAGAAGGTCCCGGGTTCGAATCTCGGCTCGGGGTGCCTTTCTGTGTGGAGTTTGCATGTTCTCCCCGTGTCCGCGTGGGTTTTCGCCGGGCACTCCGGTTTCCTCCCACCGTCCAAAGACATGCTGCCAGGTTAATTGGCGTACTGACTAAAATTTCCCCAGGCGCCCTGCGATGGACTGGCGTCCCATCCTCGGTGTTCCCCTGCCTTGCGCCCTGTGTCTGCCGGGATAGGCTCCGGCTCACCGCGACCCTGTATAGGATTAAGCGGTTTCTGAAAATGAATGAATGAATAAACCAAGCTAAGTTGGCCCCTCTTGTAAGCTATCGACCGCGACAACCAAGTGGCCGCCTAAACGTTGTACATTTCACAGTTTTTGCCCACGAAACAACCCGGCTGCTTGGGAAGAATCCACATTTCCGCGCGCGCTCCTCACCGGATGCTTTAATTATCGCGAATGTTTATGATACGTCCTGGAGATCCCCTTTAAAACAAATAAAAGCCTCCAGGCAGCATCGATTTAAAAGTCGATAAGGCGTCACGTGAACCTATCAATCTCGCGAGCACTAATGCAGCCAAACTGACACAAGGGCACGGAGGCTGCGCACCTTACGACGTGCGAACGCGGCCCGCGGAATCAAGTTTGATCCGGCCGTTTGCTCCCGCCGGCCCTGCCGTGGCATGTGCGCGCGCGCACGCCACGCGCGCCGGCGAGCGCGTTCGCTCCGCCGCACAGGGGTCATTCGGCGTCTGTTGTCACCGCTGTTATTTGCGTTTGCGTTCCGCTGCCGGCTCAATACCCTCACGCCGGGGGCCCCCCGAGCCATTTCAGTAATCACAACACGTGCTCATCGATTCTCAAAAGATGCCGCGTGCCTTTGTAGTCCCAACCGTTTTGCGAGTCAGCATGAGGCAGATTAGCAAACTAATAATGAATGCGGCGCGGTGCTGCTGCTCCGTTCCGTGGCACCGCTGGTAAGAGTGGCCGTCTGCGTGTTGCCCCCAAACGTGTGATCGGACGTAAACTTAGGCGTTTTTAAATAGATATTAGGATATTGATTTGTTCAGAAGCTGCCGCGGCAACTTGCTTTCATACTCCGCACAGATGTAAAGTACTGGACTGGGTTGGTTCGTTG
>JAZEWU010000007.1:2251702-2263963 GCA_036362915.1 Geotria australis | reverse complement strand
CCATGGATTTTATGCAATTGTTTTCACTTAAATTACCTAAGTTACACGGGAGCAAATATGTCTGTGACATACTTCAAGTGGCCATCGTAGGATTGCCAACAGCCCCTTGTCTTCGACTTGATCGCTCTCTTTTTCAGGGTAGCTGCTGTCATGGGAAATCTGTCTATCCGGGGAACAATAACGGCCCCGTTTGTTGTCAACTGAAAAATAACGAACCACTAAACACAATGAATTTACATTGTAATTTCCCCGTCGTCTAGCATTGTGAGAGATTCTAATACCTTATCATACGTCCCAGTTAGGTGGAGGCATAAACGCTAAAACCGTACCGATGAAGAAAACCCCACGTGTCCGTTTGTGACGACTACTCTGCGCCGCGCGTATTCGATTGCGTGACAAAAGGGAGAAGGCGGCGGGGGGCGGCAAGCGGAGAGAACGAACGAAACGTAAACTCGGAGTGGAAATAATCGCGCAGATCTCACCAGTGTACACGAAGCGGCCTGGTGCTCCCTTGCAGAACTGCTTGGACTTGTAGGAGAGGGTGACCTCCACCACCCCGGGGATGTGCCGCGGTGGCGTCTGCACTCGGATGGCGTGGGGCGTGATGAGCTGCCAGAAATAAATGCGCAGAGTTGGTTTCAAAACAGTGGCGCCTCGGGGCTCGGTCCGTGTCAGCGTTATTCAATTGTTCTATTAGCGGCAGTCTATTTACACTACCGTCGCTCGCTTTTTCTTTTACTTTGTTAAGATATAAGATCGGCGGGTTTTGGCGACGCCAAACCCTGGTGCTGCTGCTGAGCCTATGACCACATCATCCGGGCAATGCACTCAATCTCGTCAACTTTCAAAAGCTCAGCCGGGTTGAACCTGCTCAGCGCTTGCTCGGCCGACTGCCGCGCATAACAGGTGTTATCGGCAGCGAGGCTACATCGCGGAGAGGAGGCCAGTGCAGCTAAATCAACTGTTGTACCATATTTCTACGCCGCCGCATGTGCTCTACACCTTTAATAACCCACAACGACCGGCGTGCGGGCAAATAACGCCCCCGATGACCTAGCGGGGGTGGTGGGGGGGCTTCATCTAGCGGTGGATCGACACAGGGGGTTTACATGCGCATGTACAAATCGATCTCACCTCGCTCCACACCAGCATGGTGCCAAAGACGACCTGGAGCCCATCAAAGAAGTTGTCTCCGATGATGATGACTGTCGCACCGCCGGTCGTCCAGCCCTCACTCGGGCTGATGGCTTTGATGCACGGTGTGGCTGCTTTTGGCGACAAAGTCAGTTGAAAGAGGAAGTTAGCAGGCCCCCTTGACCACACACATGCGTGGCCTGTGAGATCCAAATCTTTCCTCGGAGAACTGGGGCGTGTGTTGGAATTAGAGCGGTGTTTTGCTTAAAACCAAATTTTTGGGAGCTGCTTGGAATTCGTCTATTTTTTTTTTTCTCCCGCATGAATAAATGTTTGGCTTTACTTGAAAATGTTCCAATTCCCATGAGTATTTTTAAAGCAACATGTGTTTATAATTGCGTCCAATTATGAAGGCGGTCATTAAAGTGTTGCGTGGAAGTTGAGCAAATGAAAATGATTTTCTGGTCGTGAAATTTCAGATTTGTATTTTTTGAAGGGGTTACATCAATTTTTGGGAATTTTGACCAAATTGCGAGATTGTAAATGCACTGTGTTTGATGATCAAGTTAACCTGCCGACTTCAAGCTCCATTCACATTAATAGGATAAACTTACAAAGAATCGCTATTTCCTGCTCTCTGCTAATATGATTCAATTTATCAATCTAATAATGCAATGAAATTCACCAGCCAATATACTTAATGCCCATCAAAAGCCACAAGCTCAGACTAATCAAAGGCTTTACGTGATTGAGAAAATAGAATTAACAAAAGTCATTACCGGGGCCACATATGTGCTCAACACCGGACACGGTTAAATGAAAAACCAAATGTATTTAAAGACTTGACAGCCGTGCGTTTTGGGTTGATAATTGTGTCCAGGGACTTCTACGGTGTAGAGATTGAGGATTAATGCCAGTTCTACAAACCTTTTATAAGCTGTGGGGGGTTGGGTCAGAAGGGAACAGGTTATTCAGCAGTATTAGTCTGCAACCTGGTTTGACTATGACTACCAAAAACTTGGCCATCGACAACAATGCATGTATCACAGGTACATTTCTTGTCGAAAAAAGAAAAAAAAATACATGATTTCAAATGTAAATGAAAAAAACCATCATCGCAATTGACCTTTCGGATAATGAACCGAATCACGATCACCGTTGTGTCAAGCGTTATCAAAAATTCACAAATTGTGCACAATTTTTCACAACGTACGCAGGGACGCGTAGGGCACGTGCGTAAGTACGTACGTCGGCACATACGTACGTGCGTCGGCGCGTGCGAGAAAATGCACCATTCACACTGGCGACGCGGCCGTCGTGAGAATTACCGATGATTTTAGAATGGGCGGTCACGTGCCCCCGTTCAAACGGCGCTGGCCAGGCAGTTTTCGAGTCTAGTGCCAGCCACGCGCCATCCACTGTGGTGGCGTCGTGCTCTAATCAACCCTTCCTGTCACTGGGTGGTGGGGCTTTGATTGCACATCCCATCCAAGTGAACGGAGGGCACCTGCTGTGCGATATATTGCCCGATCCAATGGAGTATATATATTTTTGCCTGATTTTCTTTTAGTACCGCTTTCTTAACGGGATCTGATAATACGCGTGAATTGTTATGCGTGTGCGTATAAAACGGTCGGAAGTAATACGAGAAGGGATGTTCAAAGTGTGCGTAAATTTACAGCGATTGCTATTATGTTTAATTTCGTCAGTGGAATGAATGTCACGATATCACATTTGATCGTGCGAGCGTGAAGATAGGTCTACAAATAAGAATAACATTAGACCATTTGACAATTTTGCACAAATTACAATTTCAAACATTTTGGCTCACCGCTTTGTGACACAAATATAAATCCACACACGCAGATATATATATACACATCAGCTCGTACACACAGCAGAGGCGAGTCAGCCAGTGTGGTGCTGGAGGTGACTTGTAATAATTTATACTTTACCTAACCCCTTTAGGATCTGCTGCCTTAACAGGTTTTAAGAAACGTGAAATTTAAAATGCCACTATTCCACAGTTTTCCTTCTTAAGACTGCCAAATTGGAGTAAAATATTCAGTTGTGAATCTCAAAATAAATCTTCCTTAATGTTCCGTCTTAAGATGATGGCGGGTGATTTTCACAATGGTTGTCGGTGCGAAATCATAAAATGAGACGTCATTTTTGTAACATCCATCCAATTTAATGCATGAGATCTTTTAAACTTCAATCATAATACTGGCCATGTGAAGACATTAATAAGCCTTATCTCAAAAATTATGTGGCTGTTAAAAAAAATGTTGATGTGCTATGCAAAGGAACCTAAAATGAATTCTGCTGAAGTGCTTTTTGAATGCTTCTCACTGTCCTTGCCCACTCAATGTCCATGAATTGTATCAGACTAAAGCAGTGTATGATGAGGCTCCCTCTCGGCGCGTGCAAATGTTACAGTTTGGAAGTGTTGTGGACAGTGATTTAGGCACAGCTTGTGCGTCCCAAGCATACGCTTCTCCAAAACTGGCAGGAAAACAAAGCAAATTGGGGCTTAGCCCCCCATATCACGATCCGCCAGAAGAGAGGATTTCATAAGAGCGTTTGTTCTCATGCAAAGCTACAGCAGATGTCCAGCCTACCCACAATGCACCGTGCGGGAGAGGGTGAGCCACACGAAAAATTAGCATCAAAATGAGCCTCGGTACAGTTCAGTGTCTGTCGGATACATGCTGGGCGCAAACAATGTGAATCAAAACACAAACCCGTATCGTCGCACATTATAAACCCACACATAGACATATACACGCGCGGACGTGTCAACGCTTCAATTATGTGTGCTGTTGGCCGCGCCACTTAGGCTTGACCCGGACTCGCCGTAAACAGAAAAGCTGCAAGGAAACTTGAACAACAAAAAGAAATGCAAAGCCATGTCAAAGCAACAAACCAAGCTGCCACTGACAACTGTCATTTCGTTGTCAGGGCACCAAGATGAGACAGATGCATGACGTGTCAGCTCCCCAGAATATCACGCGCAAAACAGCAACGAGTGGCGATGATCGGAGAACACGCACTCTAGTTCTAGATGAGGTTTGGTTGAATTATTTTGCAGACTAGATGTAAAAGATTGACGCCTGTTACTTAAGTTGTTCGAAATAACGGACCACGAATGCGAGTCTTAATGCACGCAAACAGCCGTTCTGTTTGAGGGCCTCCCCACGGCATGTGGGCAATCAAAATTACTTGAGCTTACTTAAATACTCTGGTTGGCAAAGGTTGACGAAAAATGCTTTTATTAGGTCGGTGCTATTTTCTTATCTCAAACATTTTAACCATCCTTTATTACAAATTTGAAAAAACACAGTTTCCAATCGCGTATCACAAATCGAGTTTGTGAAATTTACAATTGCGTTAAACGCATCATGTTATGGGATATTATAGTGCGAAATGTGAGTGTCAATTCTTAAAAACAAAGTTGTGAACGCCATTTCACTATTGATTTTCTAGGGAGCTGGCACGCACATAACTCACTGCGTTTTCAGAAAAGCCATTTCTTATTTCTGACATCAAATTGGATTTCTGATCCGTCTCTTTGTTAAAGTGCTGGTAATACCCACGTGTTCTTAATAAAACAATTAATTTTGATTTGATAATGTTGAAACAGTGAGTACGTTTCCAGTAATTAAATGGGCCTGAAATGACTCGAGTCAATTGGAAAATCCATTCAGCCTTAGTGAAAAATGGTAAAGTTTGAATGCCATTAAAGTTCTATGTAAAGTATTTTATTTCATTAGCGTGCATGCGAGTGCGTGTGTGTCAGTGGAAGCGTGTGCATCATCTGTGTTTGTGTGTACGCGTGTCGACAGACTGATGGATTTTCCATACATTTTGTAAAAATGCAATGCACTTTGTGATTTGGGAAGATAACAACCATTGCATTGTTAGGCACAGGTAAGCACATTGCATCCAGCAATAAACAGAAACATATTATTGTATAAGCAGAATTCACACATAAAATCAAATCCACCAAAGACAATTTAAAACGGGACACAATTTATTTTGTTAATGTGTTACTTTGTTCTCTTGAACAAAATGTTGCCGAATTTATTTTTTTTGAGGGGTCAAATAACAACAAAGCTATCTTTTGTATTAACCATAATTTGTATTTCTATGAAAGCGGTTTGCAATTCGTATAATTTTGATTCGTTAATAACAACAACATATAATTGTATTATTTTGGGGATCTCTGAAGATACGACGGCAAATAACCACAACCTGTACAGTTTTTGCCGCATCTAGACACGCATTGCTTATACAGTAACATCATAACTGCGACTCCGGCAAGCTGCAAAAGAACGCTTTGCGTTATGGCGAAAAAAGCAAAACTGCATTCACAAGCGAGCGCGGCGCGACAAACATGAAAATGAAAAAAAGTAAATGAGCAAAAATGAAAAAGAAAGTTTGCGGTCCCTACCATTGTCCAGATAAGACGGTGGAGGCGTACCTTCGGAGGGGTCGATTCTGCGGGCTCGCCGCCCGTGCTTGGAGTTATTGTGCACAAACATGTTGTCTGACACAGCGAGGACATGGCCGTCCACGTGGACTGTCGTCGAGACAACCACCTGCCAGAGGCACAGTCGCACACGCACGCAGACACGCACGCAGACACATACGCATGCACGGACGCACGCACGCACGCACGCGCGCGGGCAAAAACCCACAAACACACGAGAGCACAGAGGGTGAACATTATCGCACGCACTCGCAGGAGCTACGCTCTGGCTGAGGCGCTGAATGAGATAGTGGCTCATATTTACCTCATCTAACATATACACTCCAGTAACTGCCTCTGACATATTTTGCTTGTTATGTCTGTGTTATGCATGACCCCTGCCGACATGTGTTTATTTAATCATGAATCCAGCTAACAGCATGCTTTGACTTTTTTTTCTCACATTTTGCATTTGCTGATATGCCTCTGTGAGCACCCGATACTGCTTTAAATTGGGTTTCAGGATGCACTGGTCTTGAACCGTGTCTCAGAAAGCCTGTGCATTTTGATCTTTGATATCAAACGTGAGGTTTTTTTGGACTAAGGATCGCAGCTTCACAAATCCACTCAACAGCTTATAAAAAGGAGCTGCGCCCAAAAGTATTGAACGCTAAAAGGCGATGAAGTCATATTCAATGCTCCGTTATCTGATTTACGAGTGTTAGTGTTACTCTCAGCAACAGCGTGGCCCGAAATTCGCTCTTGCTCCGAGGCACTAAATCTCGGATGCCCATTAATCCACGCGTACGGAACCCGAAGTATCAGGCCTGGCTCCCCATTCGTCTTCCTAAAGCATAACACGGCAATATTTCTCCCACTTCTTGATATTGACTACTGCGAGAAGGGTTTAATATTGTTTCAGGGTTCCTTTTTAAGAGGGTGCCTTTGATGCTTTTGATCTATGCTGAGGACTTTGATACAGTGTGTAAATTATTAAATGTTCTATTTTTCCTTGGCGAAGCCAGTGTGCATGTGTGGGGAAAAATAATTGCAGGGACCCTCTTTCATATTCGGAAAGAAATTAAAACACCCGGCAAAGTATTTCTGTATACTCCAGCTGCACTTGAGCATGAAAGTTGGAAATGGGTTATTTTTTTAAATATTTTATTTGGGACTACAAAGCCCGGCTTGTAAGTTGATAATAAGGTTACACTTCAGACTTGAAGTATTTGTGTTGGCGTTGCACTTATCGTAAACAAAGGAATGGCTGAAAATTAATCCGCACCTGCAACTCCGTGATAATAACACGCAAGTTTATTTTCCGTGCGTAGAAAACTCGTGATTTAGATTCGGCATTTGTAAGAGTGACTCGACTATCGCCCGCCTCTTCTCAACATCCTTTCAGCATCCCTTGGACGTTTAGCCTCATTGGCAAAGGGCAACAACGATCCTCTGCACACAAGCGAAACGTACACAGCGCCGCAACGTTGGCACCCGCGCCTCGCTCCTGTTTAATTGCATTGAAAACGCAGCCACATTGCTTACCAACAAATAGCCGAGTGGGGGAGGAGGAAGCAGTATTGGTGGTGACTACCCACCGCCTTTGTATTTTTATGTTAACTCTTTTGCTGCCATAAGCCTCTGTGACATAGATGGATCCATTGTGCACAGATCCCTTTACAAGCCATCTCTCCATGCGGCCGCCGCCACACATTAGGGCCAGGGATAAGTACATTAGCCCCGCGATACATTTCAATGCCAGCATTCTCACACTTTATAACAATTGGGTTAATAGGACATTAACGACCCGGGATTAAAGTGGCATTTTGTGTTTTAAAGAGAAAAGAAGCAGGGGTGGTGGTGGTTGTGATGGGGGAGAGAGAAGGTGGGAGCTGGATGGAGGGAGAGAGAGAGAGAGAAAAATAGTAGGCAGCTCCGACTCTCAGCATGCCGGCGATGAGATAAAGGATCGTGATTAGCACGTGAGTGAGCTGCGTCCTCTCCACCTTCCAAAAAAGCGCGAAAGAGAGAGTGCTGGTTGGTGGGGTACTTGAATAAAGAGGCCCGCTTTCTCAAGGGCCTCTTTGATTAATTGGCTTTTGAGTGTGTGCTCAGGCTACGTCTATTATTGTGCAGGCTGTTTTGACACTGGTGCGCTTGGCGGGCAGAGTCAAAATCCCCTCAAGAGTGCCGCCACCACCACCGCGGCTTGGCCAGACGTCATGCGCGCATCTCGCCGGCCATCCAGCCACTCGATCCAACGGAAGCAGATTTCGATGCGCTGCTCTAGTAATTTGTCACAGATGCTTACTGCGTTTGTGTGTGTTTTTACGCACCCCCCCCACTCCCCTAAAAGATTACTCCGACGTCAGCAATTTATGAAAACGTAACGTTTTGTTAATAAAAGGCAGCCAGGGGTTATGAATGCAGTCGTACCTGCACGGTTTAAATTTTTGGCTGCTTTGATGGTTTTGATCGTACTGGCGTACTTCGGGGTGAACTCCTCGCCAAAGGAATCGTTGTCGCGCTTTAAAGAAACGTTACGGCCGCTCGGAAATAATTGTCTGCATTAGCAGCGACAACTACGGAAATAGCTTGGATATTGCAACGCATTAGTCTATAACGATAAAAACAACAAAAATGTTTATGAAGGGTGTTTAGATTATTTAAAAAGTCTATGACCTACAGATGGAGGCCTTTTAACTGGTGTCAATACACCAGAGAGGGAAAACATTCTTTATGCCGTGTATGTACTCATTATATTCCATGTACACATAACAATTCCCTCGGTGCCCTGTTAGACTCACCATGACAGAGAATTGTGTATGCTTGAGGGGATTCCAAACAACTTCTTCATAATACTGATTATTAGCATTTGCTCTTTTCGCTCTGGCATTGAAATGGTTAAGGAGGAAGCCGCCTGTGAGGAGATAAAGTCGGTGGGCGGGCATGGCACGTATGTGCGAACGGCGCTCTGTGAACACGTGTACACGCGTGTGCCTCGCACCCTCGCTCACGTGTTCCGGCGTGTGAAAGTGTACGCGTGCTACAAATCCTTGGGAGCAAAAAGGGGGGTCGAGCGGACGGGTGTGTCATTCGACAGTAGGTGGCTTAGGCCGGCTGCCATTGCCGGCACAGGGCCGCAGGGGAGGCATTGGTGCGCGCGGCGCCACACAGGGAGCCTATGGATGCAAATCCGCTAAGGAGATTATGTTACCCGGCGAATCCATCAAAGAAAGGAGGGGGATTCGGGGGGACGGCGGTGGGGGGTGGGCAGAGTGGGCACGAAAAAGGGGCCGAGTCGGGGCAGATAGCGGTGCCGACAACAATGCGCCCGGGAGATTTGGAACCGGCCGAGCCGTTGTTATGCATGAGTGGCAAGTCATGCCTCTCGCACCGCTTTCACGGGGCTAAAGTGGTTCTCGCGAGCGTCCATTGTGCGACGCCGATGACAATTTCAGAGACGCGGCGCTCCCCGAGTGTGATGTGAAACCGACTTGGCCGGCCGGCAGATGTCGGGGACACGGGGATGGAAATTGTGTCGGTGTCATTGGAGCAAATTAGACGCGAGATAAAAAAATGAAAATAAAATTAAAATGGTGTGTAACACACATTCTGTGCCGGGGAGGATATGCAAAATGTCAAAAAGACAGGAAATGTGAAATGAACTTATTTATTTTGTCGTATGGCTCGGGGTGAAGGAAAGGTGCGAGTGGAAATATCGTTGTAATTAATAAAATAACAGCTTCGTTAAAAAAAGAGCTGCCGTTATTTTTAATGAGCCTGTTCTTTTACGTATAAGCCCACTGAAGCAGCAACTTGATAATTCATTTTAATTAATGTACACCGTATGCGAAGAATTATTACGCAACATATACTTTCGGGTGCATGTTCTCGAACGATTTTGTGGGTTTATACACAAAGCGAGTATTTAAGCTGGCTGAAACCGTCCAGCGGGAGGGGTGGCCAAATTTCAACGTCTCTAGAGCACCAAGGGCAATTTAGTAAGGACAAGTAACCTAGGCAGCATGTCTTTGGACTGTGGGGGTGAAACCGGAGTACCCAGCGAAAACCCACGCCGGTACGGGGAGAACATGCAAACTCCACACAGAAAGGTACTCGAGCCGGGAATCGAACCCAGGTCCTTCTTGCTGTGAGGCGGTAGCGCTACTCACCGCGCCACCGTGCTGCCCTAGAGAGAGATGGACGGGAAGCAGTGTGGTGCGGGGAGAGGCTTCTGCTTTTGGCGGAAGTTACTTGCACTCTCCTAAACGACGCGGGGCTTGGGCGTGCGTGTGTAAATGCTGGGAATTGCACTGAAGTGGGGGTGAGCACTGGTACCAAACAGGGTCAGGCATCGGGGCTCAGGAAGCCATTGCTCATCATCAGCAGGACAAATAGCCGCTTACCCTCATTACGGGCCTGACCCCACCCTCGCCTCCACTCTACCCTTAAGAGACACGGCGCCTCCGCTCAGCTGCTGCCTCGAGTGCCATAGTTTTATGACCCTATATTGTGCTGAAGACACACTTTCAATCCCTGATGGGCAGTTCGTGTGTGACAGCAATGTAAATACAAATTGAGTCAAATCATGGCATTTTCTATAGCCGGTTGAAATTTGTTCGTGTAGGTCAACCGGATCAATTGCCATCATTTGTGTGTCCCGAACAGCTACGTGAATTTCAGCAAATCATTGCTAATTGTAATTTGAATCAATGTTCATGTCAGCAGCTGCCAACAATGTATATTACTGCTTCAAATTGACAAAATACACAGCAATTATAACCTATGCAAACAGTTGTGGGTTCACGAGTGCCATTTGGCCTGTTGAAAGCCATTAAACAATTCAAAACATTCCTTTCTGGTAATTCAACTTTTTAGATTGAATAGCGTATAATGAAAATTTGTAAAAAAAAAAAAAATACAGAAAATTCTTTGAGCTATTTTCATTTTTTTTTCACCCACTGTGCCACGCTAACCATACACATTCTCGAGTCACCGAGAAGATTTTTTCTTCATTTTTTTTATTCCTGCCGGTTTTTTTCCTCTCTGGCTGTATCGCAACTTCCTGACGGCGCACATTAAACCAATTACGGATGTCACCGATAATCTGGCTCTGCGGTGAGAGCGTATGTTAGCGTTTAGTCTGAGGTTAGTCTGTGCGACCCCACACAAATAACTTTCAATTGCGCCAGTCATGAAAATAATGCGCCCGGGCTAAGCCCACTTGATTTAAACCACATGCGTTCACACGAACATTAGGGCTAATTGCCGTAATCGCAGAAACTCGGCGATCTAGTAGCCACTTCTGTATTTTTCTGGCACATTTAGCACTGTAATAGCTGGCGTTCAATCAGTTTTGTTTTAAATCAAAACAACGCTTTTGTTTTCGCTCCTCTATCATTAGTGTAAACCCAAACAGACTTCAAACAATTAAACATTTAATAGCAAAATTGCGGACTTTACAAATTATTCCTTGCCTTTAAGTTTGGTGCTGTTTACTCTACTAATAGTAAATAATTAGGGAAATGTTGTGTTTTTTCAGCCTATAGCTTAAACACAATTAAACTTCTAAGACATAATCACACACAAGGGCTTTGTTCCGGCTCTATCCTATTTGCGTAGCACCGGGACATTCATCACCGACACAGTCATTTGGCTTCATTTCTGCAGGAAAAAAGAAATTTGTACTTGCTTTGATTTTATTACTGGTATTTAACTAAAGATGTGCAATCCCAGCACAGGACGCAACATGATTAATGCTAGGTCCATCCCCAGGAGCTATCGGCTAATGTGTGATGTGTTTCCGGTAAAGACAGAATGGGAATTTGCTCACTGTCAGTGGAGTGTACATAGAGGAACTCTCGGGTGATACGCTGGGGGTCTCTGCGTTCGTTTTCTGGTTACATTTCAAACTGAACTCAGCCCCATCAACGTGTCAGCAAAGGAATTGATGTCACACCTGAAATCGGCGCATGTCCCGCGGGTTTCCGGCATTTTTCAGACAGTTCTGATTGCACTTCAGAAAGAACTTCAGAAAGAATCTGCAAGTACACACAAGAGAGAGAGAACGCCATTACGATATCGTCAAAACTGTTAGCTAAACGTTTGCTTAATTCACGTCAATGAACGCCATTATCAAAGGCAACACACGTTACAGCGTGAAAAATAAATACAATTTCACATAGTGACGACGACGATGATGGGTCATCATTATTATTAGCGTCAATAAAAACACGCACGCAACCACGTGAATGGAACACACATGTTGTCACTGCCTTGTCAACGGTAAAATCGCCCATTCGAAAACCAATTTTTGGCCAAGGGGGCTCCCGGGCTCTGCTCTCCCGCGCCCCACACTCAGCCCGTGAATCATAACGAACGGGAGCCGCGCGGAGGAGCTCAACGCGACGCCACGACGCGCCGGCGAGATGCACTTCTATCGCAGTTCAAAAGCACGAAGCAAAGGCCACGCCACCATTAGCCCCGCGCTCAGCATCGCTAATACCGTGAGCACACCCCGTCACTTGCGCCTGCTCGCCACCTGATACAACCCGCGACCACCAACCACCGCCCTACTCTCTCTCTCTCTCCCCACCTTGGCGCGTTTCACCCCTGCTCGCACCCTGCTGCCGCTCGTCCACCCCCCCCCCCCA
>JAZEWU010000007.1:2213832-2251665 GCA_036362915.1 Geotria australis | reverse complement strand
GGGGGGGGGGGAGGTTGAGGGGTGGGGAGGAGGGATGGAGGGATGGAGAGAGAACGGAGGAGGAGGGAGGGAGGAGACGCTGGGCGAGCGACCAGCTGGTGTCACGCAATTACAGCGGTCGCCCGGGCAACGGCCTGGCTTGGTGTCGCCAATTACGCGCCTGTGGCCATTAGCCCATCCAAGGGAGCAGATGGGAGCCCTGGGCTGGTTAGCCGAGGGGGGGTGTGGGTGGCCGGGGTGGGAGGGCAACCGAGGGGCGCTGCAAAATGTTTTGGGGTAAAATTAATCCTTTAAAATTAAGTAACGAGTGGGCGTGTTAACCCTCTGAGTGCCTGGCCCGTGGCGCGCTGTCCTTAATGTTGCGGTACCTTCCACGAATTGTTGGTCGAGTGCAAAAATAATACAATATCAGGGCAGGCTTGCGATGACCTAGTTTTTAGCCAAAAAGTTTGGGGGCTATGTGTGTGTTTGTGTGAGCTATATTCAACAGCCATGAATGATACACTCTCAGATTAGATAAATGCATACCAGCTGTGCTAAAATTGTGCTTTTAACTACACATCACAGGGACATTTTTTGTTGTTTCCTGGTCACCGTTCTGTGATTTAAGGTGTTTGCCTAATAGTCTGGCAACGGCGGTGCATGGGTGTAAAGCGGCGAAACTCGACCGCACTGCGTGTTCCTTTCACGCACCGCTTGACCGACACATCACTTATCAAGAGAACCCACGAGCTTCACGGGCCAGTTAGTTGCGTTGCTGAAAATAAGGCGCTCGTCCCGACGCACGGGAACTACGATAATACATGTTACATGACAAACACACACGCGCAGTCGCGTGCGCACACGCGTGAGCTTTTACATTAAAAGAAACATTTCAATGAACTATTAAATATTCATTAAGGCTATTTAACAGGGTGGCCATAATTGTACCATCATTAATGGCAATTGACGTTGTTTTCTGGCAATGAATTCATTCTTTGGCCTCATTTGTACTGGGACACACGCGCACAAAAAATGGGGCCTTTGAAGCTGTACGGTTTCTTTTCATTGTCTGGATTTGAAAATGAGGAAAACGAGTGTTCTAGTAAATGTGTCTTTTCGTGGGTTTCGAGTGAGTAATTATCCCTGCGAGAGCGCTCAGCAGTCTTCTAATCCGGGAGGGCAAGATGATAAATTTGGGTTGTTTCGCCTGTGTAGCTCTCCAGCCAATTAAATCGCTGTTTATTGAAACGTTAGCGTTAATAATGTCAGTGCTGGAGTCTCTGGAAAAAGGGTGGAGACCAGGCTGATTAAAACGATCCTTCTTTGTAATGAGCGCTTGCAAAAGGAAGCGGCGTTTGTACGCGGGCCGATGACAAAACGTGATAAATAACGTTACGAGGAACAACACGCATTAGTGCAGTTAATTACGACGGCAATAAACCCTCTCGCTGTCTAATAGATTGCCGCGCTTCCATTACGCTAAAACATTTCACCGGAGCTTCTAAGGAAATGTATTAAAAAGCTACTGTTTATACGTCCCTAATTAAAGAGTTTACTATGCAAAAAAAGGAAGTCAAAGGTCTCTTTTTGTAATGTTTTTTTGTTTTTAGATTTTTTTGTGCTCGATTGGCAGCACCAAAGAATTAACCGGCAAAAAAAATTCAAAGGACTTTGTTATTTTGACATTTCATTGTTGCTTATGTGGAAATATGTTTGGTTTGCAGGGTTTTTTTCTTTCTGACTTTGTAAAATCCATAATTACAAAACCAAAGCCTGAGCACACGTTTGGCAAACTTAACAAACCGTTAAATTGGGGTCTTATTAACATTTCTTTATGTAGATGAAAAGATGCATTGCACACCCTCCGTGATGTTAACGATAGGGTTCGAAGTCTTCTATTTAAGTTTTACTGGCGGTTGGGTGCAGCTTCTATTTAACCAATTTTAATATCTGACTTGATTGTATTTTAAAAAGTCGAACATTAACATCTTATTGACATTGGCAACACTGGAGGGACCATGCTGTTCTGCTCTAACAAGTTGGGTGCGGGCTGATATCCGCAATAGACTTGATGGAAGTCACAGGCAACTTAACAACAACAAATGTACGGTCATTCCTCGTTTCACGTTCCTGAAAATCTTTCCGTTATAGCGAATTTCCGTATAACGTGTTTGCTTATATCTGGGAAGCCTGTATTTACTGGCGCGGCAGCGCTCGGAAGGTTACAATCATTTGTTGGCACTTGATATAAGAAATATCCCTTATAAAATGTTAATTGCGATAAAGATAAAAATGGATCACGTTGACTTAAACAAAAACGTATTTTTGTTTGTGATAGGTGCTTGCGTGATTAGTCCATAACAGTGATGGCCTTTTGTGCTTGTGCTGATTCAGACAAATTGCATAAACCTACCCACCTTCCGACCCATGCCGCCTATCGACCCGATCCCCCCACCCACCCCACCTCGACTAAACCCACCCTTCTCCTCCTCCCTTTCTCTCTTTTTTTTTTCAAACCAGTGTACGCTTTTCGCTGACATCATCGGCTGCACCGAAATAGTACACAAGTCAATAAGCGCTACATTTTTAACGAGGCCCGCGTGGCGGTTGTGGATGTGGACCGTGGGCCTCGAGCGCTCAACAAAAAATCGGGGACATGCAGAGGCCGCAGCGACTCATTTCTCGCCGTAAATCACGCCATTAGCCCTGACCCAGCGCACCGCTAATGCGCTGGAAATGTGCATCTGGCATGACACCAAATTCATATCGCCTTCATTATATCTCCGGTTAGCGGCTTAATTGAATATTCTTCGACAGTACTGTACTGCAGAAAAAAAAATGAGTTGGACTAAGCCAAGGTGTCTTTTTATTATTATTTGTAATCGCTCTCTTGCTCTCTGGATAAATGGGGATACTTCAAGATGACTTCTTAAATGGTCATATCAACGCTCTGATGGCAAAACGCCCTGTACTCGCGTCTTGGGGTGCAGGAGTGGATAAGCGAGCTTCAATTATGACCGCTGTTCTCACTAAGGTGTATAACTCTGGGTGGAAAGGTGGCGCGGTTGTTAGCGCAACTGCGCTATAATCCTAGCCATCTGGGTTTGATTCGTGGCAACGCCAAACAGGTTGTAAGCAACATCTGAAGCGTATATGCGCGACCCCATCACGAACCCGCACTGCCCAGCGTGGTCAAGTATAGTCACAAAAACCCCATGAGTAATAAAACCTCAGGAGACCATCCAGCAGTGGATTGATGAAGGGCAATAAACTCTTACTCTATTACGTTACCCATCCGACAATTATACGGACCTGATCTATTTGAGTATTTGGACTGAATGACATTTCTCCGTGAAGCACATAAAATTAGCAAGGAGTCGGAGCACATTTTTTTATTGCTGTGAAAAGGATATCAATTAGCTCTGCATTAATACAAGCCCAGGGTGCATGTGGTATATGGAAGAGGCTTTTATGCGGGGCACTCGGAGATATACAGTTAGCCCCATAAAACCCTTGCACATTTGCTGAGAAGCATTTTAATTAAGTAGATTACTAGGCCTCTGAAGGTCTAGTATTAATGTCATCAGAGGTGCAATTGACATACTAATTAGGCACAATCCATGTCACTTCTAATCAGTAACTGATACATGTGCAGGAACAAGGTTAGCCTCCTGCCGCCCCTTTTTGTCAATAGCACTGTATGTTACCTTATTTAATAAATGTTATTGTTCTGATGAAATTACAGTGTCACCATTGGGGCTCAGGCGTGCGGTGAGCTCACGGCTGATTGTTGAACGTACAAAATGATCAAAAAACCGGGGTCCACAAAACGAAATTGAACTGATATAAACAAACACATTTCGCGTACTAATTAAAAGTGATGGGCACATGAAACAAACGTATTTGCAAGTAAATAGGCTTTATAAACAGTCGTAACACAAAGACACACACCAACACAGGCGCGCGCGCACTTAACAGTAATGCAAATTCACAAACCAGCACAGATGTAAAAACCGGAAACACAGACACACGTAACCACACATACCCACACAAACACACACAAACAGACACACACACACACACACGTGGCGTGCACTGGCAGGCAAAGCATGTTATATTTGTGCTGCACGCTCGCCAGCATCAGCAAGAGGCAACACAGCCTTTGCGATTGAGATCCCAGCAGATTGACACGTGTACGGATGCGGTGCGGTGATTGCATCCGTGCGCCCATCGATCGTTGACGCAGCGATCGCCGCTGTTTGTCAATAACACGCTGGAGTGGCTCAGGGGTCACTGGGCGGGCCACATTGTTAAGCGCACAATCCTACAGGGGCGGCACGACTGGCGCTCCGCACGCCAAGAACCACAGCGGTTCGAATCCCGGCTCGGGTGCCCCTCTGTTCACAGTTTATAATGCTCTCGCCGGCTACTCTGGTTTCGTCCCACAGTCCAAAAGACAAGCTCCTGCCGCTTTGTTTAAATGCACTGCTGGCTAATTTCTCCCTCGGTGACGTTGCGATGCATTGGCGTCCCATCGGAGGTAGAGTCCTACACAGCGCCCTGTGTCTGTCGGGATAGGCTCCGGCTCATAGCGACCCTCTACAGGATCAAGCGGATACTACTGATAATGAGTGAATCACAATGCTGTACAGAGCGAGCCAGATAGCGCGGATGCACTTACCACCTCCAGCACGCCGCGCTACCCGCCACTCCAGCCACTCCACTGCTGTTTAGTTATTATTTTTGTTAATGTAAATAACTACACCTGTGCAAAGTGTGCGTGGGGGAGGGAGTGGGGGGGAGGGTGGAAATGGTCGCTAAAATTATTAGTTTGGAAAATTCCATTTAGGTTTCGCGTTACTCTCGTGAGAGCGCTGCTAACCTCCCCCGCCCGGTGTAGGATGTCCATCCAGCTTGATGCTGAAGAATAACGCGCTGTGCCGGAGGGCCCCTGCAACCCCCCCAGTCAAAGTGGCATTCTCCCCCAGCCCGTGACGCCGCCAATAGCCGTTCACACGCAACAGATGTGTAGTCGTGAAAGGATGGTTACGAATCTAACGCACGACTACTGTATTGTTATTATTGGAGGACATCGTGACGGAGAATCACTCTGTTGCACTGCTGTCGGATGAAAACGTTTCAGGATTTCCACCTCCGCCCCTATTTTTCCAGCTACCAAGCTCTGCCACCATCGTGCTCCTATTTAAAATGCTAATTCAGTAACGTATTACCAGGCACCTTCTGTTCCTTGCGCACGCACCGGAACCGTAATTAGTGCGATTTTGTATAATTAATGAAAGTGACAACCTGTCGTTGAAAATCCGGTTTGGTCAAAAGTGTGAGCAAAACAAGGCGCCTTAATGTGACGGGCATTTTAGTCTGATGGGATTTTTTAGGGAGGGGATACATTTTCCATGTGCATGAAGCCCAGGGGTTATTTGTTGTAGCTTATTATTACGAATGTATTTTTATTTTTATTATTGTTTACGCAATAACTTAGATCGCCTGAGGATGCCTCCAACGTGGGAGGGGGAGTGCTTAACACGGCTATCCCGAAAGAACAGCTTTGTAAAGCAATTCTCATGCATCGAGCCGTGAAAATCTCTATCAGCAATGACTGTTTGTTAAATCAGAGTATTCCATGTGATATAAATATCCAGCTACAACTACAGAATGAACTGTAACACTGTACTACTCTAAACTGTGTACCACTAGACCTTTAAACAAAGTCCCTACGTTTTAAAATAACGGTAATGTTGACATTATATCAATCCACTGCTGGATGAGGGACTATCTACATGGGGTTGGAAAAGTCCAGTTAATGAACTCCCACTCCACCCCGTGTTATGATTATTTCCGAAACCTTTACTAGGAGTGTTCAAAACTTTAGGGCTTATTTGTTTGGCACTTTAGCATATGTTATAAAGAGGATGTAAAGGGAATCCTTTGAGACGTTTTGGCATATGACCGCAGTGTTCATAACTGAAGCTGGCGTGAAAACCTGAGGATTGTCTGCCCACAATCCATCCTGGCTTTATCCCGATTGGACCACATGAGGAACTCGGAGGACTTTGAAAGCTCTGGATATTGTCTCATCCGTGAGCTCCTTGGCAATGGACAGTGCATTTGGCTGGGTGTTGTAGTTAGCTTGCGTGCCCAGCCACCACATGCCCTAGCAGCTTCTGTTTGGCCGGATAAAGGGAGCTAAATGATCATAGCACAGCTTAGAGAAGAAATGGGCTGATGAGGAACAAGATGACCTGGCGGTGAGTGTACTGTGCGATGACTGGTACCAGTAGTGTCAGGAATACCCTAGGTCGAGGAGCCATGTAAAACACTTTACTGGGCAGGTGCAGGCAGCCGCCCTCCAGTAACAACGGAGAGTGGAGGAGCGACGCTCAAAACCACGAGCAGTGCGCCAGGCCGATAGAACACAACAAAGTGACAAAGCCGGTCAAGTGTTTCCCTGCCTTTGACACTTCACATGATTAAAGGTGCACCTAGCCTGGCACAAATTCAGTGGGCACATCGCTGTTATTCAGGGGCAAATGGGAGGTGTTGTGTATGTACGGTGTATGCATGTGTGTGTATGTGCGCGTGTTTTTACGTGGGGAGAGATCCTGTAGAGGTCGACAAACGCGGCCACCCGAGTTCAATTCCCGCCCACAACCAATATCAGTGACGAATATTTGAATCGGTCGTGGTCCTCCCCTGGGTCAACTCAGCATTAACTGAGGACCTGGAGCGATGTATAAATATCCCCAGTATAGAGACAAAGGTGGCTGGGTGTGGGCCTTTATAGGTGCTCGCTAGCAGCACTTGCCCCGACAGTTTATTAAGGCTATACAAGGGATCTTATTCTTTGTATGTTTATGTGTGTGTGGAGCGGTATCTTGGTGGTTAGCGCCGTAACATTTCCCGACCACGGCTCAATTCAGTGGGACGCGATATCAACATTGGTCTCGTAGCTCGCCCAGATTGTCCCAGCCTTTGCATGAGTACCCATTGTGGTGTATAAATATCACCACTGGGGAGACAAAGGCAGCCGAGCGTGGTGCTAAACACACCACCTCCTCGTGCTCCATTCCGGCAATAATAGGTGCTCGCCATCAGCACTTGCCCCTACAGTCTGCTAAGGCTACACGGGAGATCTGTGTCTTTGCGCGTGTGTGCGCGTGTGTGTATGTGTTGATGTTTGGAATTGCAAGTGTACATTAGGCAGAGCCTGAACCTGAGTTTCTTGCTTGAGGGTCATGTGACAGCCCGTCCAGCTGTCAGGTCAGTGACTTATCGACCCTCGGAAGGCTTTCCCATCTGTCTGTCTGTCTGTCCCGTGGCCCCATCTCCCTCCCTCTCCCTCCTCATCTCTCTCGCTTTCACTAGACCAGCTGGGGAGCCACCCACCACCCACAGCACACAAAACCACTGCTTTCTTATTATGATAATCTGTTAATCTGCTCTCATTAGAATAAGCTCTTTTTTCTGTCTTCTTCTGTCTCTCTTTCTATTTCTATGTCTTTTTTTTCCTTCCCTTGTATGGTCTCTTTAACTCTGTAACTCTTTTCTTCTTAACCCCAACGCTTGCTCTTTCTCGCTATGTAAGCCTTGATATGTGGCCCTCTCTCGATACCTCTATATTAAAAACCAAAACCGCGTCCGCCATACGCGCGCGTCTGCGCTCGTGTTGAAACGCACGCGCGCCAAAACGCGTGTGTACGCGCACACGTACACACGCGTGTACTTGCGAACGTCTAGCCTATACGTTGTATATTTAAAGGTCCGATATATTTGCACGCCCGTCGAAAATAATTCTGGCCTTTGACGCTGTGCGTTTATTTCGCTAATTTTAATTGCGTGCCTCTGTTCTGAGCGCGCACTCTGCCTCCTGACACCACTAATGCGCGGGAGGGCCACGCAGATTACATGGTGGGTTTTTATTTATTTTTTGGGGGGGGGGGAGATGCAATAACGAACAGCAGAGACAAACGCACACAATCGGCAGACGAAGACAATGGTGGGGTGAGAAAGGAGGAAAGGGAGCGGGGCTAGATTAGGATGATTATATCGTGGCAAAATCACAGCAAACGGACAGATGGCCACACCCGCCACTCCCCATATGTCATGGGCACAGCCATCTCTAACCACTACCTTCCTGCTTATTTACTCCTGGCAGGGGGGCCCTTCGTTTCACACGTAACACGCCACGTGTCCATCAACTGCGATCAACACAAAGGCACAATTCTGCCAAAATCGCGGTGACAGCGCCGTTAGTTTGCGTAGCGCTGACCAAGTCGCTGTTATTCCCAACCACAGGGGTAAAAACATCTTGATTCGAGTCGCACCCGCGTTATCCGAAATTCGGGAACCTTATCCCCGCGCTTGTTTCCCCATTTGGCCGATGAAACGCTCCGAAATCCCGTGTCCGTCTGCCACGAAGAGATGGCTATGAAATTCAAATCCGCGAGAGAGTGTACATTGTTGCTTATTTCATTTATGACGGTATAGAGCGCTCCGTACGTATGCTGCGTGGAAATTATGCCCCGTTATTTTTCACTGCATAAACACCACGCTGAGCTGGCCAGTGGTCAGGCTGAATGGCATAACCCTAACCTCCAAGTCACAATATCATCGTTTTAACCCCAGCCCGTGCCCCCTGAGATATCTTGGCAGAGCGGGCATCATGAAGGCCGTCTTTCCGAGGGAATGTGTAAGCGTGGCTCGTGCCCCATCTGCTTGCCGCCTCATGAGCGGACCACTCATTGTGTGTGTGTGTGTGTGCTGGTGGTACTGCCGCGTTATAATTCAAAATAATTGCCTGACATATAAATGCAAACTATAAAACGTTCCTTGCAGAGTAGTTTTTAAAAACAATTACCGAAACGGTTAACAATAATAAAGATGGTTGCTCTTCAGAGCTGTTCT
Source organism: Geotria australis (assembly GCA_036362915.1). NCBI lineage: Eukaryota > Metazoa > Chordata > Hyperoartia > Petromyzontiformes > Geotriidae > Geotria > Geotria australis. The sequence goes on along the minus strand of JAZEWU010000007.1, from coordinate 2,242,761 downwards.
TTCGGAATAGCCGTGTCCAGCGATCTACGTCTGTCCCTCGCTACGTTTTGCCTCCCACGTTGGAAGCCCCATAACATAACAGACATCAGGTTTCTCTTTCACATCGCCCAGTGACTGAAGGAGAGTCGTGCGACGCTGCGTTCACGATGACCCATTTGAAAGTAAACCGTTTAAACAGCGGACGAGTTGGGGGTGACGGTGCTGGCGGCGGCCGTTGTGTGGGTGACGATGGCACTCTCACAGCTGACAGTGGCACGTACAAGGGGTGCCCCCCCCCCCACCCCCCTCCCAGCCATGAGTTCACGTCTTTCCCCACAGCTCAGGCTTCTCAGCCGCAACCAAAGCCCATGCTTCATTTGGCCCCAACTTTGCGGATCTGCGCAAATACCGGCTAATTAGCCTGATGCAATTTTCGTCATAATTTACTAATTAGCAGCGAAACCTGTGCAGGGTTTCTCGTCCTAATTACAGTGAAGGCATCTGTGCCAGTGCATGGAATTACACCATTAGAATGATCCGCTCTCAGGCAGGTTTGATGAGATGTCCTGCTGGTCCGTTGTACCGCCTTCAAATTACAGATGAGCGTTGGGGAAAAAAAAAAGAGAAAAAAAAACCAGCGTGTCGTTTAATATATAGTTAGGCCTAGGTGTCAATGAAACGAGAGTAATTTATTCAACCTCTAAATAGGAGCCACACTATAATCCAAGTGTGCACATTTTGTGATTGGTTTTCTAAGCACACATAAAGCACTAAAGGGTCTTCTGTTAGTGCAGTAAAAAAAAAAACAGCCGGCGTAACATTTAACTAACTTTAGTACCTACATTGCTATGCGTGTCATGTTTATCATTCGGAATCCGGCCGATCTAGGCCGAGCTCGGAAGCTAAGCAGGGTTGGGCCTGGGTAGTGGATGAGTGACTGTCACGGGGAGTAGAAGGCTGAGCAAAAAAAAACATTGTTCGGAACTCTCCTTGTCACCGTCACCAGCCCACGTGGTGAAGTACGGTCAAACGTCTCTCAAGAGCCTGTGCAGGCTTGGGTAGACGCTCATCCAGCAGTGGATTGACAAGAACGTGCCGCACGCGCACGTGTGTGCACGCACATTTACCTAAATTATTAACAGATGTAAAGCACCACCGGCGCAGTTTAGCACATTATCGAGGTAGTTCCATTATTTTGATTAGTCTGCGAAAGACACCGGAGCTGCCCGGGACGCACCCAGATATATCATGTCAGCGTCCGTGCACTGCGCTTAATAATGCAAAGCAACAGCCAAAATTGGACGACCGAACGCATTAAGAGGCACAAAAATAAAATAAAGTGACATTAACAGTTGGCGAGTGAGCGCTTTCCCCTGTCGTGTTGCTGCGACGTTGATGTCTAAGCAAGAGAGACGGTAGTGAAGTGGGGGGTGTGTGGGTGGAGGTGGTGGGGGGGAAGTGGTTGTTGGGGAGGGGTTTGGGGGGGGGGTACCCCAGGCCGTTGGGAAACCCAGCTGGTGAGATGGCATGCACTTATTCCGCTCGAGCGAGTGCTTAAACACCTCCCCTATCTCCCCCCACCCCTCTCCCTGACTGTCTGTCGCGCGAAGCCATGCAAGCAAAAAAAGGCACGACACGCGACCGATGTAAATTTATCCACGGCATGGCGCTCGGCGAGTATAGGGGGAGGGGATGGCGGGTGGAGGATGGGGGTGGTGAGCATGGGGCGGGTGGCTGCTGGGTGTGCGAGGGGGTTGTAAGAGGGGAGAGGGACATATGGTAAGGGTGGCCTAGGAGAGACAATCGGGCACACAAGTGCACGCGCTGAAATAAAGGGACAGAAAGAAAATGACATTTCATATATAAAAGTGATATGCCACATACAGATGCTCACTCCGCCTGAGGGCCGGTGTAATATCCACATTAAAACGGTAAAACACTGCGAGCGGCGGGCTCAAAAGAATTGCCGTTGCAAACCAAATAAATAAATGTAAGGGGGGGTGGAATAAAATAAAGAATAAAACGACCTGACGGCTTAGGCGTGAGCGCAAAACAAGGAGCGTCGCAGGACCGCTCTTGAAAAGCCTCTGTAATAACTACACATATAAAACTCTCTATATATACACACCGACGAATATGGACGGGAGGGAAAAAGGCCATGAAAATAAATCTAAAGCCACGATACAAAGGCGGCGTGGACCGGGGGAAGGGTTGGCACACGAAGCACAATGCATTGTCGAAATAATTCACACGGTGCTAAATTTTGGCCGGATTTGAATCTAAAAATGAAAGTCACCTGCGTCTTCGGCCAACCTTGAGTCGTATATTTGCAGCCACAGCAGGAAGACGCAGCTTCGAAACAATGCAGCCGCCTTTTATCTTTGGCCCCGAGTGCGACTATTGTCTTTCAATTCAGTTGGCGAACCCAGTGTTTATTCTGGAGCGCCTCCCCTGTGCTCCCTGTTCTTCCTGACCTCAAGGCCAGCGAAGGAACCAAGTGGTGCATAACCCCGCCACCTTCCCTCCCCTCCGCACATTTACCACGCGCACGCACACACGTGCACACAAAGGCGAAGTTCGACCGTATAGCCTTGACAGTCTGTTGAGGGCAAACGCTGTTAGTGAGCACCTATGAAAGGCCGGAACAAGCGCATGAGGAGGTGGGTGGTCAACACCACGCCTGGCGTGCTGCCTTTGTTTCTCCAGTGCTGATGTTTACGCACTGCACCAGGTACTCATTTGAGGCTGAGTCAAGCTAGGGGAGGCCCAGGACCGGTTCAGAAAATTGTCACTGGTGTTGGCCGTGAACGGGAATCAAACTCAGGTCGTCAACTTTGTAGCCCAGCGCGCGAACCACTGAGCTACCGCTCTCCACACTGTACATATACCACACGCACGCATACAAAACGCGACTCCCAAGACAAGTGCTGTTAGCGAGCACCTAGTAAGACCCGTACGGTACACGGGGCTGTAACGTGGCCGAAACCAAACATATGCAAACAAACGCACACTTGCGTACACATATGACCGTGTGCACTCCCCAGCACGTATTCAAGTATTGTACTTACACAGTCATTTAAATTATCAAAAAATGCACACGTCCGCGCATGTGCAAGTCTGCTTTTGAGCTGAGAACAGGAATAGACGCCTTTCTTTTTCGGGAGGCCCATCTGTTAGAATCCACGGGCACTGACACGCGCCAAGATAAACTCGCATTAAAAATCATAATCCCGTATTCTAGTTCGGAGGTGGCAAAAATGACTGTTTCAAGAAGCAAGCACACTCAGATTTTATTTAAGCCAGGAGGAACCGTTGAGCTATGTAGCTCTTTTTAACAGTTGTCCAGCGGGGATGGGTAAGCTAGCTACAACATTCTCACGGGCACCGGGGGAGGTTTTAGTCAGGACAATTAACCGAGGCAGCATGTCTTTTGACTGGGAGAAAAACGGGACCACTCGGCAAAAACCCAACGCGGACACGGGGAGGACGTGCGAACTCAACACAGAAAGGCACCCGAGCCGGGAATCGAGCCCGGGGGTTTCTTGCTGTAAGACGGAAGCGCTACTCACCGCGCCACCGTGCCGCACTCGGAGCGAAGTGAACGTAACGCGCCACGTAATGACGCTATTACAAGTTTCATTATGACGGGGAGAGACATCCCTGCAGATAGTGAGCTGACGTGTCCCGAGATGCGTAAAGACGCATCTCCCTCCCGCCCTCCACCCGCGACGCTGCTGGGAATCTCCGGATTGGGATGGGGGGGGGGGCATCACGTCAGCGTGCCACTCGGTGTGATGAGGTCGTGACCTATGTATTGTCAGATTGCCTCGGTGCTCTGCCCACCTTACATTATTAATGAGTTCATTAGTGGCACTTCATAAAGAATGAAATGTGACGAGCGGAGGGCAGAGATGCACGCGACGGGTTTGTGACCATCCACTGTCCAATGTGAATCACTGCACCCGATGATGGTGGTTGTCTTACGAACGCCGAAATGTTAACCACGGCGGTGCAGTGTGGCGCGGCGGTTAGCGCGCTGCACTCTGAACCCCGCGACCTCAAGATTGATTCGCAGCCACAGCGAACGTCAGGGGTGACTGATATCTGAACCAGTCGCGGGCTCCACTGCCTTCACTAACACGCGCTGACCAGTGTGGTGAAGTATGGCCAAACAACCCCCGTGTCTGACACGGTGTGGCGAAGCCTTTATCCAGCAGTGGAGTGACTGTATATTTACAACAGTTTTGTCACTATACCACTAGATACGCCGGGAGGAACCGTCGAGCTATGTAGCTCTTTTTAACAGTTGTCCAGCGGGGATGGGTGAGCTAGCTAGTCGTGTTGGATTATTGTGTCACCATACTTCATCATGTGCCGGTCACTGCACCTTGAGCTGTTTGCATGATAGGTGCTATATAAATAAATAAAAAGGTGTCACTCGCTACTGATGTTAGGCCCAGTCAGGAGTCGACCTCAGTTACCAGGTTAATAGTGCCACCACCCCATCCAGTGGATTGACAAAGGTCTGTACAGTATTCATATGTAATAATAATAATATTCTATATTAAGCATTAACGACCTTAAAATAAATCTGCGTGTCCTGACAACACCGCTCATTGAGTGGTAATAATGGCTACGCATGCTTGTAGCTTGAGTCCGTGTTCGCACTTCAACTTGAGAGTAGTTTTAATTTACAACGAGCTCATACACCCGTATGCCTGTATAATTGAATACGCATTTCGGGGTGCGAGGAAATGTATGCGATTTGAAACAAAACACGCAAACATATTTCAATACATTTTACTGGCGAACAAAGAATGTAACGCTTTTATTTGCTGGCAAGTTAATTGAGCGGCAGTGTTTGCCCGCTGTCGTGAGGCACCCAGGGCTCGTCGGAGTAATCAGGTGCCACGGATTTCTAAAAGCCCCGTGGTTTTCAACAAAACAATAAGCGCCACTACAATGGGAATACATTTCGGAACATTATACTTCTGTTACCTGCAGCTACTTGGGTTCGTATATAAAAGACGTTTTGTGTTTAATTTTTGGATATAACTGTTTTCCTTTTCGACACCCGTCGCAACGCAATCATGCGCTCCGTTAAAATAAATGCAGCTAGCGTGTATTAAATGAGTTCAATTAGTAAGGACAGATTGTAAGGCTGCACAGGGGCAGTGGTGAGGGGTGGAGTGAAAGATGAGTAACACACGTAGGGGAGATTAAAATACANNNNAAAAAAAGAGAAATAACGATCCCCGTTAAGCTACTTTGAAGTGACGCAGAGCGATGGTCGGCGTGTATCGGCCGCGCAGTGTCAAAAGGCAATATTTTGATAAAACATTACGTAGCAGATACGTATCGTGATGTTCTAGAGGACAGCAGGGAAAGAGGAAGGAGGCCTCCGATTGCCAGAGTCAGAAGTGACAAGGAGGGCATTTGCCGTAAAAAAAGGAGGGCTCCCCCGTTTCATTACTGGACTTGTGCTGTCTTGTAGTATTTAATTATCCTGCTCATTCATCACTCGCGGCGGTGCGGCGCAAACTGACACATCACACGTGCAATAGGTAAACCGCTTATTTTCTCACATCTGTGCGCGGCTAGATGTGATGTCCAAAAAAAAAAGTTTACGACACCTCTACGTGGAAAAAAATATCCTTGTGCGGACGATCGTTTATTAAGTGTAAAAAGTGCCCTGTTTTACCCTCCTTAGGCAGCGATTTTGAAAGCAAAGCTAAGGGTCCGCTGTGTCAGACGCTCACCGAAGTATGCCTACATCGCTACCGTCATGTGCCCACGCTAAATCTGGACACAAACCCTGTTCAATCTTGGCGCCGCTTCAAACAATTTGCTCAAATCAAAGTGGCTCACCGCCCCGGCTCAGGCTGCAAATCTCAACTCGTCCAGTAAGGCCTTGTGAAACAATAGATCCCACGAGGCCTGACCATGGGATATTTGGGTTCACGCACATAGCCATAAGCACGTGGATGGGGCCAAATGTGAAAGGTGTCACTATGTAGGTAACAGCAGGGAGTGACACTAACCCTGCCAATGATGCTAATGATGATGCTGGAGACATGATATCGATATACGAGCTCGAGCATTTGCATGCAGGTGTGTGGATGCGTTTGAACACGTCCAGGTAAAGTCCTTATGTTCCCGCCGCCAATTAGGCAAGGTTCAAAGCATTGCCCTAATGAGCAGATAAATCTGGCCAATCGGCAATAACGATCGCTCGCGTCGCTCCCAAAAACACAATATTTTATGACTGCTTGGCCACGCTGCGTTTCTCTAACGTGCACAAACAGGCAATCACCCGTGGCCTTCTAATAAGCACTCGGGGCTCCATAAAATACATCAAATGTGCAGCTGCCTCGCTCGCGATGCAAGTGCCAAGTGCATTACTGCACCGGCAAACCCATTCCAATAAGCATCCTGTGTCGCGCGGATCCCGTCTATGAACGATCGCGACACGGAACACGTGCAGACGTCGTGACGCTGTTCACAGTTTTCCAGGCACAGCAAGAGCACGGTTCGTTCTTGCGGTTGCTGTTTTGGCGCAATGTTTGTTTTCTTGCTGTTGGTGAGTGATGTGGCACCATCGTTGCTGTGACATCACCGCTGATCTCTGCTGTGCGTAGCCAGTCAACGGCGTCAGCCAACTTACAAAACAAATGCCACCTTCTAGCCGTGTTGGTTATTTTGTTGGCAAACTCGTGCCTCGATCTGAATAGCGCGTGTTTGGAAACGTGCACGCAAAATGCCACTTTTACACGAGTGCCCCGTGTACAACATACTCCTTCGCCGTTGATGAATCAAAGCACAACATCAGCAACATTCACCGTAGACTACATGGCTACCGTGTCCAGTGTCCTTTCCAGTAACAGTTATTATGCTAAATTCGCACGCAAAGTGCCGGTCACATGATGGCACCCTATTAACGCAGCCCTCAATCTGATAAACTAATAAGCCGCCTCCACGGTAATTGCTATGAGAAAAAAGTTTCTAATCACGACTGACACAAAACATTTGTCTTCCTGCGTGAAAATTGAATCAAACCGATTTAATGTTATTTAAATAATGAGCCTGCGGGCTTAATGGCCGTGATTGCCTGGGCAGCTCGCACATACTAATGCGTCAAAACCGCAGTGAGGTCCCCTCCTCTCCGCGCATCGCTCTCTCCGTCTCGTCACCAGACGCAGTACGTTTGAGAGCGCGCGCGCGTTCGTCAAATTGGTTTAGTCAGCGATACCCAAAGCATTATCGCTCAGCTTTCCTGCACTTAGCCGTTAACTTCATACGTTTCAACGTTCAATTAACGGTTAGCAGCTCACGACTAAACACTTACGAGTCGGATCGAGCTTAACTTTGGCGGCGATACCGCACTAGTGATTATGGAGCGCAGTGGTATCTTCGACAGAGGAGGGTCCGCTCTCGTCTATTTTTTTTTATCCCAGGGTCACGACGCTGATGAAGACCCCCCCCACCCCCCACCCACTGACCAACTTTCCATCATTTTAAATAACGAGTTATTGGTGTAAAACCCGGTGCGCGGCGCTGAGCAAACCCCGAGACGTGTAATGGATTCTAGAGCGCCGTGGCTGCTCACGTCCAGATTCTCCCCGCGCAGTGACCTGCAAAGCGTGGCATTCGCAGCGAGAGCCAGGATTGTGTCAACTGTGGGCAATTACGCGACGGCGCTGCCTTTGAGTAAATATTTAAGAGACGTTCGCTCCGTGGCACATGCTGACAATGCAGCCCGGCTCGCAACGAGCAGCATTTTGCTACGAGTTTGAAGTGTCAGTCAGAGTGCCACCAGCACTGGCAGCCAGAATAACACTCTCATATACATTGCACCCACACAAACGTGCGTATGTGCGCACGTGTGTGTGTTAACGAGCACCTTAATAGGTGCTCGCTAACGGCACTTGCCCCTACAGTATGTTAAGGCTATACGTGGGATCTTTGGCTTTGTGTGTGTGTGCTGTGGTTAGTGCAATGCACTACACACCCGACGAGCTGAGTATGATTCCCCCAGCAACAGCCAGCATCAATGGTGGTTATTTCAACTGGTCCCAGTGCCTTCCCTAAGCCGGTTCAACTTAAAAAATGAGTACCTGACGCCGTGTGTAGACAAAGGTGAGCAGGCATGGTGCAGTAGTCACACCAGCCCTCCGTGAGCTGTGTTGACATTCATAGGTGCTTGCCAGCATAATAAGCACTGGTCCAGACAGCCTATGCAGGCTATAAAGGGGATCCTTGACTTTGTGCACATATACACGCAGGGGCGTATCTACGGAAAATAGCGCCTATGGCAAGCACTGAAATTGCGCCCCTGTCCAAACATCTGACACCCATTTTTTCGATAACTTCACCAGAATATCAGCTCAAAAATACAAGTTAAGCTCGTTAATCTTTTAATTAACACATTATGGCACTACCTGAAAATCATCTGAAGAAAATATTGTTTTCACTATCCGTGGATGGCTTGTCTGACTTTAATAGAAACTGCTGAGTGGCGCTCCCCTTCAAGGACACGTGCCATACCTGCCATACCTGCCATATCCTATATACGCCACTGTATACACGTGTGCTTGTGTAACTGCATGCATGTCAGCAGTGCTTGCGCGTGCGTGTTTGAAGTGGAAGAATTGCCACCCTTGTGGAGGCACCTAGAATGTCAGACGCAGGAATATGCACTTGAGAGAGAGAAACAAATAAACAAATCCGACGTTATATAAACGCAGGGGAAAAGACAATCTCAATCGTTTCAGTCCGAGAGAGAGAGAGGAGCATACATTGAGACAAGCAAATGGACCTCACGCACAGCAGCTTAGTCCGGGACGATGAAAGCGCAACAACAACCGATAACAGCCGTGACAATTACCCCGACAGAAAGTTTACATATTTCTCCACCTTAAAAATGTTGTGCCTCTTTTTTTTTCAAACGGAAGCGACGGAATGTTAAACACCGCACGTTGGAAGAAAACGAAGCACAGGTTCATAACACTGTGAGACTGTGATGAGAGTAAAGCTGCTAATGAAATGACAGTTTGGATCCTTGCAGCAGATTGCCACTGATTAATTTCCCGTGCGGGCGAGTCTGCGGGAGGAACGGTGGGAGACCACGCGTTGGACTTGACACCGGCGTGTTGCGCCATCCTCCCACTGTTGACCTCTGACCCTGGCAGCCATTACTCTTGCTGCCCCTAGTTCACCTCCAGCAATCTCAGCCTCGCTTTTTTTTCACTTTCATCACTTTCCCTCATTATGATGATGCGTGGGGCTGTGCAAATAAAGTACAGTAGGGCTACCTGTGCATGATGCGTACGAGTGGTTAAGAAATCAGCCCTTCCGTTTATTGATCAGGCCTAAAAAAAATATATAAGGAACAATCAATTTGAATAATTGCCTCTGCGCCCACTTCCTCTCCTTCTGCATTTATCGGATTTCATTTTAAGAATTGCAAGCGTGTATTAAATACATATCCCAGTATCAACGGCTCTAATTTTTTCACAGCCATAAACAGTCACTAGGTGAAAACTAGCTGACTTGTTACACTAGACAATTACATGGTCTCAATAATAACACTGCCAGAATATGATTACTATTATTAAAGTGGAATATTGTTATTTATCCAAATGGACAAATCATTTCTCGAACTCCAAGTGTGTTATTTTAGTATGACTGCCCAGACTTTCAAGGCTCCACAAATTAAGGTAACTCAAGGGCAGTATATGGTCCAATAACAAGTGATTGCTAAAATATATAGACATCAAGAAAGCGTATGAAGAAATGTTACACCTTCTAAATTATGGTACACACTTGAATATCGTTACAGGTGACTGAAAAAATAAATGAAGTGCAAAAGTAGGTAAAAGGGTGCTTAGCCAAATGGAAAATTAGTAAGTTTGGCATTGGAGTGAGTAGAATGTTTATTTGAGTTCACAGCCCACAGGGACATAACAAATATATGTTTAGAAAAAAGTAAGAAACCTACGATTCTGAACAAGGAAGAGCCCAAATGGGGACATTAGAAATGACATCGACCTGATTCGAATGGATGGAACCAAGATTGTGTTAGGCTTCTCTGTCCTCAACAACCTAATCACAGGAAGTGATAAACAGCTCGAGAATGCGGGCTGCACTTCGACATCGCTAATTACGGGCAAAACAGTAGAGGTTTGTTTTGAAAAGTCTGCTTAGAAGAGGCAGCAAAATTCAGACTAGCTATGTAACAGAATCAAATGTCCATATTAGATAAATGAAACCATCAACTTACAAGAACAGTATATTAACCACGTCAGATGTGTTGACAGCAGTCATGAAATCAACCAATGGGAATTAGCTTCACGAACTTACTGAAAGTCATGGAAAATATGGCTCAAAGTTCGACTCTGACAAAGTTCGACTCAATAAAACAAGTATTTGTTCGATGTACACAACTGGAAAAATATGACAGAGTTTGTGCAGTATACCTCGGATATTTGTTGAAAGCAGATCGGTATGAAACTTATAAAATAATGAGAAAAGGATTGAATGCAGGTTGGAGTGGTTTTAGCAAAGTGAACTAGATGATCAAAAGCAACATCACAATGGGCCTCAATTGGTGCATATTACCTGCTAAGAGATATGGACTGGAAAGATGGACACTGACAACAAATATACACAAAAGCTGAAAGGTACACAAAAAAGCATGTAGGGGTACGTGCTTGGAATTACACTGAGAGGCAGAAGAGCACATGGGTCGGAGAACAAACACAAGTTAAGGATATTGTATTGGCTGTTTGGTGAAGTATAGTAAATGGACTTGGGCAGGACGTGTCACTATGAGCGATAATGGACGATGGTCAAGGCGGGTCATGGAATGGCAGCTAAAGCAGCAGTCTCATCCCCGAGACAAAGACCACCGAGGAGGTGACGAGATGAGATGTATTGATGTTGCTTTTCACGGCTAAAGATTAGAATTGCCCTGAAGGGCTGCTCTTTCGGGATAGCTCATCTCATCTCTGTCCTGAGATGAGATTAATTAAGTTAACACCTCCCACCCCGCACAAGGGTGAAAGTTACTCATATTTCTTACCGATGTGATCATATCACAACCCCCCTTCCAACCTGTACTGTGTGCTTCGGTCACTTTCTGATACACTGAAGCCGGACCGTACCGGGTTACTTTCACCTCTGCCCTGCCACCCACGAGTGACCGTTATATTCACGGCAACGTAAAAAAAAGGAATTGGTTCTCGAACAAGAGCGTGATCCTTAATCGTGGCACTTCATCTGATCGTTGGGGAGAGAGGTAGGGAGGGAGGTGAATCATTACACATCTCACTCGTGGCCAGATCGCGCTGTTAAGAGTGTGTAGTACATATCCTCTGGTGGGGTCTGCCAGGAATCCGGGATGTTTGCGGCGATGTTGTGCAGCCGAAATGTCTCTCGGCACGGCGAGCAACGCACGATATGATCTACAATCCTTGGACGTCGTAGCGGCATGGTCAACAACTTTGATGCTCAAAAGTAGTCGAATATTTCCAGAGATATATATTTTCTTTAAAAACACGCGAAGCGAAAACACTGATAATTTTAGCTCTTATGTTCCAAAACAATTACGAATGCTAATAACATTACAACTGATGATACAAATAATAGTTTCCGACGTGTTTAAAATGTTCAATGTGTTTGGGAGGAAAAGCCAGTACAGGATGCATGGCATTGTTATTATCTACATTGTTGTATTTAGGCTTACTCACACACAGCTGATCTTACGTCCCATGCGCCGCGTAAAGAAGGCATCCTCTAAACATCTCCTTTACTCACTGTCTGCGGTTTTACAGCGCCACATGTGTGGAGGTGACAGATTTAACAAATGGCCCTTGACACAGTATCCACCTCAAAAAATTTACCAGGTCACGGGGTCAGAGTAACAAATCACTGCCTGACCTGCACAGACATCCAAATGCGGGGACAAAACTGGCACGCCCGGGCCAAATTTAGCCCCTTTTTAGCGATAATTGATGTTACTTTCGAAATCTTTGGAGGCACGCGGCAACAATACCAAGTGTATCTTGGCGGCGACGGAGGCACTGAACCCGCCGGCTGTCCGCACGTCACGCTCGGCTCCAGATGGCAGAGGCTGTCCCCGTGTCGCCACTCGGCAGCATTGAGAGTCGCGGCGCATTCACCGACGTTCTGAATGAGCCGCCGATATGACCAGCTGCGCGCTGTTCCGACAATGTGTCGCCCCGCTCCACGCCTGCGCCGGTTTAGGCTGCCCATAGCCACCCCACCATCCTTTACTCGGGAGTAAATAATGTATGAGAAATTGGATGAAGTACATTTTACACGATATGTAAAATTTCACGTTAAATCCCATTATGATAGTATAGGGGGTGCAAGGGATGTGTGTGTCTGTGGCGGGGGGGAATCCACGAAGTAGCTGATTATTTTAAAGGCACACACCATGGCAAATGCCATTTCATTACATTACCATAACCGCTCGTGAGCCACCACCGCCACCATAATAATAATAATACACGCGCCTGCACATCTCGCCACAGTGGCTACATCCACTTACAAGAGTACATGGAGAGATGCAGGGGTTAGCGAGCCGTGGCCACAGATAACGGCCGCTGTTAGGCCAACCATCCTACAGGTCTCTGGCCCTAAGTGGAACCACATGAGCTAATAAGCTGGCTGCTGGCCTAGGTAAACAACGCATTAGCAACAGGCTGTGAGTTCCAGCCCTTCGCAATTACCCACACCCCAGGGGTTGATGGTGGGAGGGAATGGAAGGGGAGGAGGAGGGCCGCGTAGCATTGTAAGCAACGGACTATGAGGACCAACAATAAAAAATAGGCGGCCGCCGATCCACCCGACAGGAATGCCGCAGTTGTAAAAATGCACACCCTGTCCAGAGGGAAGGAGCTTTATTTAACCCAGTGATGAGACCAAGTGGGTAATGTGATGGACCCTGGCTCGGCGGGAGGCCGTAGACTGAGCCGCGTCATCTTTTGCGAAGGTTTTTTTTTCCGCTGATGGCCCGGGTATTTTCTGCTCTCTCAGCACTCTGGTCTTGTGTATAACGCTGTTTGCATTCTGACCATTGTATGCGGTACTCCAGCTAACTGGCAATAAGCGTACGTATTTATATTTACCCATACGTGTGTGTGTGTGGTTTATTCTGGTATCATTAACGTGCTTTAATTACTCAACAAAAATACGGCACGAAAATAAAAAAGAGGCAACCTCGTTTTATCTTTGCGTTCCTTTTTTTTCCGGTCCCGGGGATTTTTTTGTGCTTTAATTATATTTATAAAACAAAATTAAGCTTTATTATTCAATGTACTTGAATGGAGAAGTATTTTTCTGGTATCAAAGCCGTAATTGCCTTTAAGGGTTGCTTTGAACTATTTAATTTAGCTTTCCCAGAACCCCCCCTTATTCATCAGGTGACACATAACATGCTTTGCAAACAGAGGGCACTTCAGCTCAAGAGTAGCTACACAAACACGGCGCGTCGTGCGCCGGTCGAGAGCGGTTTAGGCACTTCAAACGGGTGAAAGTGAAGCGTGGATGTGTGTAAACAGCCCAGGCTTCACACAAAAGCCTTCTTGGATTTTCTCCGCAGGTATGACCTGCCTGCCAATCAATTTGAAAGTGTTGCTGTCTAATGTACTTTTTTTTTAATGCGCCGTGTCAAGCGAGCTCACACAAATATGCACTTGTGCGCGCAAGCACGCGTGGTCACTCTTATTGTACGGGTCTTGATGCAGGTTGGGTGATCAAGCTGCTGCGTTGGTAGGAAGTAGTGCTTTAGCGTGTGCTGTGAAGAAGGTCCATTGGCCGAATCGTCCCCTGACATATATGTTTCTGCGTTATCGATGAGCGTGTTGTTGACTTGTTTGTTTTGTCATGCTGGTAGCGGTTCGATTGTGGCACAGCGGTTGGCGAACTGTGCTGGGAGTCCAGCCAAACAGAGTTCGATTCCCGGCCACAGCTAATAACATCAATGGCAATTGATATTCGACCAGCGTGGTGAACTATGGTTCAACAAACTCCATGGCCAACATGGCATTGGGAGGCTTGACTCAGCAGTGGGTTATCAAAGCGTTCGTAATTACTTAATACTCATTTGTATTATTAGTAGATACATTGTGAACATCCATGACATGATTACACACAATACACGGGAGTGAAGCTCAATAGGCCTCTCATTGAATGTTTCGAATGCTATGTTCAATGGAAGGACAGTGGTCAAGCTTCACTTATCTTCCGAGGGTCTCCTCTTCCCAATGACAATATGGACTGATTCTATGGATGTGTTCTTCTTCTTTGCGATTCTTCGAAGCACGATGGTCAGCCTCTGGACATCGTTGTCTTTTAAATCTGGACTTAAAATTTACGTGTTTGAGGTTGCTTATTTTATAGGTATAATGTTTTTTAATGCGGGTATTTTAAAAATATTTTATAGTTTACGTGTATTCGCGTTTTTATATAGAGTGCTTTGAGCTGACATCTCAAGACTGGCGCTTTTGGAAATCAAGATTACTGAATTATTGTTATGTTCTTTGCTAATCATATACCCAAAGGCTAAAATAATTGCCGTACGGTAATTCTAATTAGTAAGCCAACCATACAAACAAAGGAACACAAAGCTCCGCACAGATTTAAACATGTTATTGTAATAAGAAGGCTACGAGACGATTAGGCTACACTTGGAGTGACACACAGACAGAATATTTATAGATCTGAAAAAAACATACATAAATTAATTACGATATAATAATGGCCGCGAGTGATTGCGCGTGTGTGTAAGCAGAGCCGTGAACTTAATTTTACTTACTGAAGCAATTCTTTAAAATACAAAATACTCTCTGCGACGTATTCAAAACTACATAATTTAATACTATATATTTCTAAAGAGGCGATTGTTTCTATAGAACATTGCACATTTGAATGCTACTTTCGAATATCATGCAAATGCACGCAATTGTTCGACAATAGATGCTGCTTACTCGCAGTTCTAACCAGGCATGTCTTTTATTTATTTTTCATCCAAACATCTGTTTCTGCTGCCCATACAGCGCTCAGGCAACCCCACCTCGCCCCCCACCCACCCGGCACGGTCCCAGACTCTCTGACTCCAGCCTTTAACAACCGTGCAAAACAAACAGGGCCAAAAAAATAACAAGCAGCAGTGCGGGGGTGTCAGGATTTACGCAGCCAATGCGGTGTGACGTCTCAGACCAAACCAGCCTTCTGGCAGCTCCTATCCGAGCTTTAGAACAATGCGGAGCGATTTACATCCATCCATTCATTGTCAGAAACCGCTTAATCCTGTACATGGTCGCGGTGAGCCGGAGCCTATCCCAGCAGACACAGGGCGCAAAGCAGGGCGATACCCATGATGGGACGCCAGTCCATCACAAGGCCCCGATGGGCAATTTAGTCCGCGAGCCAATTAACCTATGCAGCAGCATGTCTTTGGAGTGTATAGAGCGTACAGACTCTCGGGGCAAAGCGCTGTTGGCGAGTGCCTATTACGGTTGACGTGAGGCGTGAAAGCAGTAGAGGGTGTGGCCAATACCAGCCCCGGCCGCCTTTGTCTCCCCGGTGTTGACGTGTATATAACACACCCAAGGTGCGTGCTAGGAGACTCGAGTGGCCGAGTTTGTGGAGCAGTGCTCTAACCACTGCACCATCGCTGCTATCCACAACACGTGCACAAACACGCAGAAAGACACGCACACCAGCGCTCGTTTACGCCGTTTCCTGCTTGCTTTGAAAAGTAACAAACACGTCAAATTTGAGCTGGAGGAGTTATTTTTATGAGTTGTTGGGCCAGTGTTAGCTGTATGTCAGATATGGGGCATGGAATTGTCATTAAAGGTTAACGTATTAAGCGTTTGACAAACCTCCTCCCTCGCCCGGTCACGTCCCTTCATGTCCATCTCTCCCCCTTATCTAATATCCGAGCCTCCCGATTTTGGGCCTGTGTGCAGAGCGTGTCACTGAAAGAGTTCAATACGTGCAAATCCAAACAGGAAGAACTCGCAAAACGCAGAAACAAAAAATATTATTAGACTTTAGGTTTCGGAGAGAAAAAAACATACAAAGATGAAACATGCAATGGGAATGTTTGAGGACAACAAACACTAGAACCCAAATATACATAAAGAGCAATAACAAATAGTAAAGAAGGAAGAGGAGGCGGTGGGGAGAGAAAGCTGCCTGCTCATCGCTTATGATGACCGGTGCCAAACATCTCCTCTAACACAGCTGGGAGGCCTCAGTGTGACTCCAGTAACACTGACATGCATATTTCCTGTACTTAACCCTTATCGGGGCAAATGTCCTGCGCCTGCACAGCACTGGGACATGATACGAAACACCGCTGCCAAGCTAACGCACCGTGGTTCCATGCCAGGGAGCTTTACTGCAACGGTGAAGTCGCCGCGCGCATCAACCAACAGCGCCGTGTCCGTCTTGTACTTTCAAAGAGACTCTTAGTCAGACGAAAGGAAGAGGCCCCGAAGGCGGTTTTGCTTCTAAAGCAGAGGATGGCTTTTGATGACAGCTCAAATCATTGCAGAAAGTTTATTGTGTGTTTCAGGCCGGGGAAAATAAACGGTCATTCAATACATGTAAAATGGAAAAAAAATACCCGCCTTCTTAAACTATAAACACGAGCTCAAGTGGGCAAAATGCATTGGTTCCCATGCAGTCCTGCGTGTGATTTAACCCTTGGCGAGAAAGACTTAGGATAACACCGCACTGCCACCCTTTATTTCAGGCTGTGCTATTTTAATTCGTTATTTAAATAACGTTGGAGGTGGCGGAGGGCATTAGAACGTACATGACGTTTAGCTAGTGAACACAACAGCACTTTTATCCGTGCGTTTTTTGCGTTTAAACGCGGACGATTCGGTTACCCCGTCCACGACACCAAACATTTTAAAACTAAAACGATTGTCCGACCGACGACCCTATACCTGCCAGCGACACTGCACACCAGCTATTCCTAAAAGACAAGAGTGACAACATTGCAGCCATCTATCCGCCAGAAGCATACGCAAAAAAACCACCACACCGAATGTTTATGCGGTCAGGAAAAGTGATTGTTCGTGCTCAAAAATAAAATAAGTATAAGGGAAAGGAAAGATTACTTTGTGCCAAGTTTTGTCTCCCACACCCCCGCACGCTTCGCCATTCGCCCTCCTCGGCAGCAGCAGCAGCAGCTCACGGCCCACAGCCTGCCATCCACTTCATCCTCAGCCTCGACTGCAAAGTAAATTACTCGGCACTGGAAACTCATTCATAACTCGTGCGGCAGCAGACCATCTGGGATCCATTGGCCGCTTGATGGGCCCCAAAAAAGTGGCACCCTCCCACCCGTCCACCCCTTCTCCTCTTCCTCCTCCTCTCTCCTCACCCCCCCCCCGCCACAAGCGTACCCCACAATCCACCCTCCAGCCCAAAAACTTCTGCCGCACATTACGTGCCCAGAAACCTGATCGCCTGCTGCCATTATTGCTCAGGGCCCTGCCGGTTACAGGGCCTGTAACGGACAATTCTTCAACCTGCTATCCTTCCCACGTGAAAATATATATAACTCTATGAGTTCAGTTGTGAAGCTTTCAACACGGATTTTTTTTCAGTCCCTTTTCTTTTTGCTCAATAATATGGAAAATATTAACATTCACCATGTGAAAGGAATGCTGATGGAAAAACGGGGGGAAAAATATATTTCACTGACTAAACCGTGCTCTGTTTTGGATTGTTTTTTATTGCCCTGTTATGTGCAACACAGGGTAGAGAAAATGGCATAAGTTATAGTATGAAAAAATATATATTAAAAAAGAGCGTTTGAGAAGTTACAGCATCAGCATGGGGTTTTTTTTCTTCTATCATTATAGGTTGGATACGATGTTATTATGATAAATCATTACAACGATTACCCCACCCGTACTCTTCCCATGTTCCCTGTAATAAACCTAACCAGCCACAAAGCAGCGATCGCACAGTTTAAAACGTGAAAAATGTTACAGTGCTTTCATTAACACAGAAAAAAAGCTTCGGTTAATAGAGCGTGATACTTTCTGCTTAATAAACACCGCCGTATAATACAATAAATTTAGGGATTTTTTTCTTTCTCTTGTTAAAAAAATGTATTCTGTTCGCCGATTTCCGGTTGTGGATTGCGTTACGGTTAAACAGTCGGGGTGGTTCTCACAGTTAGCCTCTCGTTCATTTCACATGATGTCATTCAAATCGTTCGCGTTTATTTTCGGGTCTCTTTTTGGCGTCAGCGAAAAAACTACCGCCACCACGACTAATCACTTCCAGCTGGGGCGGTGGGGAGACGCAACGCCGGCCAAACTTGTGTTCCTCTCCCCGCGTCGAGCGGCGTTCCATTGGCGTTCCATCTCCATGGTCAGACCCTCTCTCCCCCCCTCTCCCTCCCCGCTATCACCCAGAGAAAACATCACCGCAGATTCTCCTGCAGATAGACACTGGAAGTGATCCGATTGTAAGCAGATGCTGGCTCACAGCGGAACCACGCGCTCGCGTTTGAGAGAACGGCCCCAAACAGTTCGAGTCGAGGAGGATGACAACTGCATCCATCGGCATGAACGCCATCACATCCCGTAGGAAAAAAAAGATTCCTGGAAATACGGGTCTCAAAAACACTGCCAGGAAATTATGTCGACGTTAAATAAGTCGTTTTGTGTAAATGTAACCAGGTTTAATGACTCGACCGTAATTTCCAATTTCATCCAATATTATTTATTTTAACGGCAGTTCGCGTGTTTTTCACTCGCGATTCGTCATTTTGATGACACCGCGATTTATCGGCGACCACGTAAACATGTGCTATTCCCGCACGAAATTTGAAGTTAACATTGTCAAAGGACATGAAATGTACGTGGCGAATGTAAGACTCGGACATTCTATCTGGATTATGCCTTCATTACTCATTCCATACTTTCTCATGAGTTATTTTGAGTCATGGAGTCGAATCCTTGCTGCATCTTTCCCCGAAATCACTGACTCAGTCTTCATCGGAATACTTTCAACGCGCAAAGTAGTTGCGGTGCCAAAAATGAAAAGAGAGACTAAGCCGCAGCTATCATTTTCAAGGCAACTTAATCCTGACTCTCAAATAATGTTTAAAGAACTGTCTGACACACACACTCACACGATCAAAACATTCAACCAAGCAACATATGCACTATACGTGATGTTGGTAATCTAGAACTCACAGCGACGAGATATTTTATGTTAATAGGACACTCACAAAACTCACTCAACTACATTATTTCTAGCAAGAGTTTCGAAGAATTGGCAGAAAAAAAAATCTATGAAAACAGGAAACGGAGAAGATGTCCCGATTGTGTTCGTGCAGCTGTTTTAAATATTTTCGAACGGAAAGGCTTCAATAACATATCTCTTTCTGCTGATTTAATTCTAAATCGAGTGTAATGGAAGAATGTTGGTGGTGGATTGGCGCGATATCGTAGACACTGACTGAGAAAGCAATGTTGTTAATAGTGCATGTGTGGTATAATAAACACATCCTTTAGACAGCATTCACTGTCCACACAGTAGAGCACATACTGTACTAAGCAAAGTATAGTGCTGTACATATTTCCTGATTTTCTCAAACGTTTGGCTGAAATATAATGTTTAAATGTTTACATTAAATGTTACCGCAATGTAACAAATATTTGTTTTACATAAGAGCGCTGGATGAGGTATGTGTAATTGTCTAAACAAACAACAAAACAAGCTAATAGGGGGTGTGGCCTTTTGGAGTTTTGCTGTAGAATCCAAACTGGGAATCCCTCCGCTTGGATAATTATGTTTACCGCATGCTGCAATCACTCAATCAATCCAATTACCGCTGCTGTTATCTGCAGCCTCGGCAGGAAGACGCAGGGTGAGGGGGTTAGTGGTGGTGGTGGGGAGTAAAGAGGGGGGTGCTGGTCTTGGAGAGCGAAGAGGGAGGGGTGGAGGAGGTGCAGGATGGGCAGACAGAAAATTATAGGCCACGAAAAGCAGCTGTGACCAAGGAAACCTTGATGACGGATGGACAGACAGGCAGCCAAACTGTCGCCTATTCTGCCTCGCAGACAGACAGGGAGAAAGCAACAGGAAAAACATCCATCGAGTTAACGCAAGTGAGGAGACGCGTTACCCTACGTTGATCGAGACACACACACACACAAAAAAAATAACTTCTGTCAACAAATCCTTGCTGCTGGAATAAACTGTACCGGGACCCCGTGTTTATGAAACCATCGTGGCTAAAGGCGCTCGGGCGTGTCACACTACCCACAAGGCCATTTCAAACCCTGCGATTGCTTTTGCACGAAACATCCCTCCGTGCACACGCGTTGTCGTGTCCGTCGGGCAGTCAGATTCGGAGCTCGCTTCGCCTCTTAAGCGTCTCTCTATCCGGTACCCCGAACGATCATTGTACTTCCCCGCGGCTGCTGTTGAAGGTTGTTTTTTTTATCAGTAACCACCGTAAGGTTAATGTCAGCGTGTTCGGCGTCAATTCGTTTCGGAATGTGTCGTCCAACCGATACTGTCACATCTAGGAAGCTAAGTAGTGCTTAATCCGGGATTGTGCTTGGATGACCAATCAGCAACATTGACAGCAGGTGTTATGGACTGTGGTGGGCTTACATCCGTCATTCGCAACCGGCGAGTCGTGACCCATCAGTGGGCTGCAAGCGCCATCTAGTGGCCCGTGGAGACCAGATCCAAATGGGCCAAGTGGGCCTTGAGGTGCAAAAGGTTGAGAAACCCTGGCCTGCATGATGGGCAGCAGAGGGTAAAATAGCAATATGTATTATTCTACAGTACTTATATGCTCCCCTGTGCTCCACATTTTCACCACCTGAACAGACTGATGAAGTATGGTCAAAAAGACCTCGCAACTCCCACACAGCGTTGTGATACCGTCATCCAGCAGTGGATTGCAAACGGGCTGCACGTGTGTGTGTGTACTCTTATCTGCAATAGTAAATTCACTGGAAGTACTGTAAATTATTCTTTTTTTAAACGTGTTATCCAAAATGTTAAGGCACACAGCGAACTAAATTGGCTTCATGTGAGGCATGAGATGCATATCAATTAAAAATCTAGGCGCAGGCATTGACCTTTTTTGCTATATGTGTATCCTGTTTTGTTTAACATATCTCGGTAAGCCAGTTACATCATTAAATTCCCAACAATTTCCCCCGTAAAAAAAGAAAAGTATGCAGCGTTTCAAACTTCGCCCGGCGCGAGTACATTGTAAACACCGGAGCGAAGGTCTGTTTAGACTGTTTCAACATTTTTTCCCGAGGTGGAGTAGCCCCATTTCCATTTCCTCTGCGAATTAAAAGAAATTTGAGCAACCACGGGCTCCAGAAACTCGAGCAACCCCACTGTACCCATAGCTGTGCGGCTACTATCGCCGGGTATTCCGAATACCGCACCCGCAAAAGCGGGTAGCGCCAGGCTTGGCAGTAGGTGAACCCAAAGCCTGCTGTGGTGGACACGGTGGCGCGGTGAATAGCGCTGCCGCCTCACAGCGGGTTCGATTCCCGGCTCGGGTGCCTTTCTGGGTGGAGTTTGCATGTTCTCCCTGTGTCCGCGTGGGTTTTCACCGGGCACTCCAGTTTCTTCCCAGAGGCCAAAGACATGCTGCTACATAGGTTAATTGACCTGCGGAATAAATTGCTACAGGTACCCTGTGATGGACTGGCGTCCCATGATGGGTATAACCCTTCCTTGCACCCTATGTCTGCCGGGATTGGTTCTGGCTCACTTCGACTCTGTGCAGGATTAAGCGGTTTCTGACAATAGATTGATGGATGGAAATTAGCCCCGATGTTGTAATTTGCGTGCCTCTTTCCCGCTGGACAACTGTTAAAAAGAGCTACATCGCTCAACGGTTCCTTCCGAGCTTAAATACAAACTGACTGACTCGGAGGCACCACCCTCGCACGGTACGGGTTCTCTTAAGGTCACGACGAGCTATTCTCAGCGTAACTGTAAAACCAAAAATATTACAAGAACTAAAACCTTGGGCGGGGGGGGGGTAGGTGGTGTCGAACAAAGGCAGAATAATCAGGAAACCGAAAAAGTGAAACAAAAAAAATCACACACACACACACAATTACTTTGGAATTTTAAGAAACAATAGGCAGCTTCCGTTGCTAGTAAACACAAGGAGCAACACCCTCAGAAGCCACCATGTGTTTCTGGTCAGGAAATCAAGCATCAGATAAGGCCGAATTGTCAGGGGACTGATAATAGAGAAGTGTGCGAGGGGAGGAGGCGGTATGCGTGGACATGAGGAAGATCTCTGTCGAGAAGGCCGCAACCTGAACCCCACGTCCTCGCACAATGCCACGGAGGCCCGTGAGCTCATACCGAAATTCGTCGTCGGCTTTGGGGCCGATGCCTCTGCTTGGCACACAGTGGCAGAGCCCACACAAGGCAACCTTCTAAAGCTACTTAATTTCGCACATTAGTGATCATTCCCCGGCAATCTCTCGCATGCAAATGAGAAATGTTATTCCATTTGAAATTAGCCTCGCGATGACGGGTTCAAATTAACGCCTCGCGTTTCCGCGCAGATTTGAGCGATGAATATTAAATGTCGTATTTAGCGCCCTTTGTTCAATCCAAGTTGGCGAAAGAGAAACATTTAAATGATGTGGAAAACGAGATCAAATGGATGCACTACATGCGTCGGTTTTATTTTTTATTCGGGCCCATCTGTGCGCTCTCTGAGCGCGTCCAGATTGCACATCTGCACACCCCTGTCCAGTCAGTGCATTGTCTGTCTCCCCGCTCGCCTTTGTTTATCTGTCCCCGCGCCCATTTACGAGGAGAGGGAGAGACGAGTGATTGATGACCAAATTTCATTTAGTGGCCAGTGCCCACATCTGCTGTCTTAATTATCGGTAGCCCATCCCATTGACTACTTCCTGCCTTAAAGGTATATGCTGGTGTGGATACACGTAAACAAACGTTATCCGTTATCTGGAAACGTTGCACCTGGTATATTAGAGCCGGCGGTTTCTCGCGATTCAAAACCTGGTGTTGTGAAGATATTCTTAAAACCCAATAGGTTTCGTAACAGAATCGTGAAATCGTGAGGTGGCGTTACATGTGTATGTATCCTTGGCTATAGCTTCGCAGATTCAATGGGCATCTATGTGGGTATTTAGTCTTGGTTAATACCCAACATTTAAACTGAGCAGCTACATGTATGTGGAACCTTGGTTTATAGCCTAGCATTACACGAGGCAGCTATGGACTATGCTGTGGTTACACACTTAGCCCTTAGCCGATTCACGCATCATCCCAGCAGTGTATAGGTGTTGGTGAGGACCAGGCTCAGGTTGGCCTCCACTAGGTCATCGAGGTTCCACGGGCCCCCCTGTTTAGTCTGAACAGCATGCGGGGATCACCGTGGCGTCGGGCCAATTCCACACACTGGGCATCAGCAACGCATTTCAATGGGGATACCGGCAATCTGGAATTGGCCTGAATTGCCATTTTGGCTGGCTGGAATCAACAATGCTTAGCTAAGCTTCGGCGATTACATAGCTTAGCTAAGCACTTTGAGATGCTGTTTCAGTATTCGAGCGCTCAATAAATGCAAATATTTATCAATAAATGCAAATGTTAAGCTAGATTCGCTAAATTATTGAGATTAAATTCCATCATGCCGCAAGAAATTTCGTCGGCATTAAGGCTGTTCGAATACCATTCTAGAGAACGGATTTTCATCATGGGTATTGGTCCATAGACGAGTAATTATTTCAACCATGGGTTTTCCAAGGTGGAATCATATGAATCGACTTTGATTCTTGCAGGAATCAATATCCTCGCTATGTTGTATACTATGAACATACATGCACGTGTGCAGTGTGTCATTTGTGTTTTTCAAAAATGCCACACATGCACATTATTTATTCTCTCATTGAAACTTTGCGAGATTTGTTTTATTAAAACACACGCTGCTGCGTTTGCAAATATATTGGGAGTCCAAATACGTAAAAAAATCTTGCCATTGAATAAAACCTGTCACACAAATGTAATGTATTCAGAATGCAATCGTATATGGCTCTCATGCGATTAGCACCAATTCATAGGTAGGCATTATTCCCCACACTTGAAGGTCAATAGACATCTGTCAGTCACTCAATCGCACGCATGCATGAATGCCCAGATAAGCCCGTGTGTCGCTACCGTTTGGACAATCTCCAGTCCGCCGCTTGAGCAGAAAAGAGCAACAACGCCTGATCAAAGTGTCGGAAATGGTCCTTAGCTGACTCCCTTATCACGTCGTGCTCAAGAGCACCTCCTCCCCCACCGATACCACCACCGCCACCAAAGTCTGTCACGAAACCACCCTCACCCCTCCCCTCGTCCGTTCACCCCCAGCCCCCTCCCCCCAGCCTAAACCCCACCTTCTCGTCCAACCCAAAACATCCCGGGCAAACTGCGCTCAGGGGAAACGCAGATTCCCAAGGTGGGAGGAGCGGTGTGCTGTAAATAAATAGCAGGCGGACGGACGGCAGCGGGAGCCCGCTTGTGATTTGGGATCCTCGGCCTGCTATGTCCATTTGTGCTGTCAATCACCCTCCGTGCATGAACGCGGCATGAAGGTTGTTTGTGTGAAAAGTCCACCAGTGCCACCAGCACCTCCAATGATATAAATGGGCCCATGCCCATTTCAGTGGATTTCACCAAAAAACATTTCTGGCAGCCTACCGTTTTTTGATAGTACATGTCAACTATCCCATATTGCCCCGTGAAGGTGGTGTGAAATATTATGACTATGACTGATTTAAAATTTAAAAAATGTGTAATAGAGTTTATCATCTATTGTATTGGCTCATTCATGTAATTAATGTGAATAATTGTTCTATCAGCCCGAAGAAAAAAGTAAAACATTACAAAACCTCATTCCAATTTGGTAGCGTTTTGGAGGTCCTTAGCGTGCGGATCACATTAAATATTTGAAGCGAGAGCCAATCCACAGCATTTTCCCATAGCACCGAGGTAAGTGGGGTCAGACCCCTTCAGTCCCAACAACAGCCTAGAGGCTACCAGCCCCATAAGTAACCTCACCACCAACAAGCCTCTAGTGTCTGCTGCTCATTAGATCAGAATGGCCTCCGCTAACTCAGATCTGTGGGTCGCAGAGATAAATAAACAGGCATGGCTGGAGTGAGTGGCTTGGGAATTCTCTCATGAGGGATTAAGTAATGCCAGGACTCAACGAAGACATACACGGAGCTAGACCACAACTTCTGTCTGCAGTCACCGTTCTTTCCGTGCAGCGCACCTCTCCGCGCGTGTTCTACGGTCTCATTCGAACACCTCCGTCAAGCGAGCGAGACCGCAGTCGTAAAGTGGCTCGGTATGTTTCACGCGCCGTAAAAACAATCATTTTTTTTAAACGCTTTGCGTTTGGATTTTATTGCACCGAATTTGCACTGTCTTGTGCATGAAAACAGACTCAGGGTTTATTTATGGTCACGTGAGAGCCCAGTTGAAAGCTACGAGTGTCTATTTCTAGAGAGACATTGGTCACATATGGAAGGCTAAGAACTGAATCCGCTACAAACTAAATCTATTGTATTAACTCGTGATGTATATGTTGTTTGCGTTGGTTAGTTCGAACGTTTGTTGTGTCGCGGGAATACCGAATTCAGAGTTTGAAAGCTCTACTAGGTATTTTCTGGTGTAATAATAAACATCTATCAAGCATATATCTATCTACAAGGAAAAAAAGAGGTAGAAATGTTGAAAGGGCAATTCCGCAACATAGGGAATTAAACATAATGACGACAAAACAAACACTTAAATCCACGTGCAAACAAAACTGATTCATTATCAGCAACAGCAGCAGCGGTTATGATCAATCTACTTCTGGATGAGGGTCTCCCCAAGCCGCCACCATCCAGCTCGCTCCTAAGATAGGTGACAAGTAGCACGATGCCGACAGGACAGAGCGACTCGGACGGGGGGGGGGACACACCGACGTGTTTCCCAAAGCTTTATCTCGCCGTCAGAATGACCGCGGGCGCAGATTATCCACGTATGGAGCTCATCGCACGCACGCATCCAAAGACAAACAGACTGTAGAGTCAAGTGCTGTTAGCGAGCACCTATAAATGCCAGCACTTTTATCTCCCTAGTGGCTATGTTTGCACACCGCACCAGCGACTCATTTGAGTCTGAGTCGACCTTGGGAGGATGGCTCAGGACCGGCTGGGACAATCGTCAGTGGCGTTTGCCGTGAGCATGAATCGAACTCGGGTGGCCGGGTCCGTAAGGCAGCGCGTTAACCGCTGCACCACCGCTCCCCCTCTCCACACACATACACGTGCAAGCACGGTCCCCCACATTCTCGCGCGTTTAGGCCTCGCTGCGCGCGTGTGGCACTGTCCAGAAGGCACCCTCGGCCTGCCACTAAATGCTAGGTGTTAACTTTTGACCCGAGACCCGCGGGAGAGCGTAATGGGGTCGAGCGCTCGCCTACGAGCGACAATAAAAGCATTTCCACGGTCGCGGCGCACCTAGCGGGGACCCAGCCACCTCGCGGCGGTGTGATTGATGGAGGTGGAGGCTCAGCCTAATGAGTTTACAAAACAACTGGGATTCGCACTAATCAAGTCAGCGGCATGCAAGAGAGCGCGGGCGTGAGAGAGAGGGAGAGACACACGCGCGCGCGGACGGGGAGCATGAGCGAGTGAGATGCAGGCACGGGAAACGAGTGTGCGAGCAAGGCAAATGTGCAAGCGCTTGTGCGTGCGTGCGTGTGCACGCACGCACACCTACACCGAGGGCTGTCCCGATAAAGCATGGAACACAATTCGGGTAAAGTCACGTAAGGGCGTTGTGACCACGGTTTAAGCAAATGCTTTCTCTAATCAAAGCCGGAGAGAAATAGAGGAGAAAGAATTGAAGGTAAGGGAATTGTACGGTAATTTGGCTTTCGGCTTAATAAGTTGGCAATCAACTGGGACTCACACCACCATAAAATCTCATTGGTGTGTGTGTGTGTGTGCGCGCGAGCAAGCCTCTGCATGTTTGTGGGCGGGATAAATATAGACATATAATGAGACCTGGGATTGCGATTTGAAAACAAAGGTTTGATCAGTTGGATGGAATATGTTTACTAAACAACTGGCATTTGTGCACATGCATCAGGTCGCCGTAATGTTTACAAAAGCAGTGCGCTGTGTGCCGTGGTATAGGCAAAGATCAAAAGCGCAGGGAAATGGAAATATATCTTAGATGTTATTATTACATTGATCAAACTACAGGAACTCGCACACAAATGAATGACAATAAAAAAAATCAAAGAAAATATAGTTAGAAGCATGCGGTGTTTTTCATTTTCAGCGTTTTAATAAATCTGTAACTGACCCTGTCTAAACAAAAAAAAAAGAGATAACACGAGAAAGCAACACAATAAACACACGAATTTTAATGGAGTGGCCAATTATCCGCGCCGACTTTGGCGGAGTGGCATCATTACGGGCAGGGGAAGCCACAGCCAGCGCGGGCAGGTGAAACGCACGCCCGGGGCTCCCTCGTAATTTCACTGGACCATCGCTTGCCCCGGGAGCTCCTTCCCCCTGCCATCGGCGCAACAGAGCTGTCACATGAGCGAGCGTATGGCCACCACCGCACGGCGCGCTCACTCCCGCCTCTCTTTCTCGCTCCCGCTCTCTCCCACTCTCACGCGCACGCACGCACGCTCGTGAACTGCACCGATTATTTATGAGGGTAATTCCCGTCTAAACAAGCACTTACCGCGCGACGGATCGTGGGTCCGCGCGTTCACTCACCGCGCCTCTCGCTACAGCTCACTCCAGGCCCAAGCAGGCCGCTGACAAACTTATTAGGTCGCTTTGCCGGTCGGTTCCCGTGTTGATAAAATAGCGGTCGTGTCTCGCGCACCCTCCCACTCACCAACCCCCGCGCGGCGTCCGCATCAATATAAGCAAAGTCACGTACTGTACTGTGTGTTATAATCTCTATTAGAAACTCATTCATGCATTAACTTCCGGAAACCGATTAATCCTGTACAGGGTCGCAGTGAACCGGAGTCCATCCCGGCAGACACAGGGCGCAAAGCAGGGCTATACCTAGGATAGGCGGCCAATCCATTACAGGGCACCGGGGGAAATTTAGTCCGTAGGCCAATGTCTTTGGACTGTGGGAGGAAACCGGAGTGCCCGGGAAAAATAAAACATTAAATATAATAATGGTTAGAAATTGAAACAAACCATGGAAAATGCTACGTATTGTTGAATTTCATTTGTAAATTAATCTTCATAACGGGATTCGCTTAAAAAATGATTTTATTTTTCAACATGTTCCTCCGCTTAAAATAACGCGTACATATTGCGAGCCCTCTTGAGCACGGTCCATTGCTGCGTATTTGGCAAAACGCCGTCAAATGGCACTGGGTTCTGCTCACATATGGCCCGCGCACATAATTGTAAACACGCTCATACCAATACAAAACACACACAAGATATCCGGCGAGAGGAACAGCAGTGCCTGGGCCACTCTGGGGGGCAGAGGATCTGAACTGAGACATATTGATCCCATTTAGAGGCGGGGGTGCATAATTCTCTAATATGAAACAAGTGTAGCTACAACAATAAATCTCAGTCGCACAGCAATGGGTGGAGGAAAGTACGACGCGCGCAGATTTTTTGGCCAGGCCAAAACGGCGAAATCCCACCGCATGTGTTTTTTATATTTTATTGCTGGATCTGGCTCCCAGAGAAAAAAAGAAGAAAACGAAAAAAAACACACATACAACAAAAAAAAAATCTCAAATTAAAACTGCGTGTAGTGGTTGGAAAAAGGCGGTAAAACATTACGAGCAAAGAGTGTAGGAGGGGGGGGTGCGGT
>JAZEWU010000007.1:2203534-2213814 GCA_036362915.1 Geotria australis | reverse complement strand
GGGGAGGGGGAGCGGGGAAAGATCTTGAGAACAACTGTTTCAGTGACACTCCAATCATTTATCTTAATAATAACAAAGTACCCTTGTCAGGGTCCTGCACGTTTGCGCTAAAATTATTGCACACTGTAATGAAGTAAATTTATAATGGGCAATCCGAGCCAAAAAGACGAAACCATTGTAATAATACCAGAATTCACAGCGAAAGCTTGCAATTTTTACAGCGCCAAGTGCCGAAAAACGCAAATGTGCCAAAAAAACAAATTGTTATGTGTCCTTTGAAAAATTATGCTTTTTTGTGTGTGTTGTGTGCCAACGCACGGCTCTATGGAAACAGGCATGCAGTGGACCTTGCATTTGGCAGGGGGGTGTAGGGGGGCGCTTCGGTAAGAGCTGATTATATAAATAAATAAGCAACACACACCCACACAGCAATAATAAAATAACGCGGGTTAATTTGGCCATTCGGGTAAATGGCAGGCGGAGCTGAGTCCACGGATTTGGTTTGGGGGGCAGGAGTGCTGGGGGGGTAATTATGTGAGGGGAGCAGGTGGCGCGGGGCCCAGAGAAGTGGCCAATCTAACGAGCGACCGTCCAGCCCAACTGTGGCCCTCGCGAGGAGGAGCGCAGGGTGGCGCATTGTAAACCGACACTGCGGCGCCGCACTCACGCGCACACCACGGCTCCACCGAGCGTGCCGCGCCGCCAACGCTTAGGCAATGAATGTGGCACCACGCTCATACGCACACCAATTCTCCACCAAATACACCAAGCTGCCAATGCCTAGCCACCCAATGTGGCGCTACACTCACACACGTGCTCGTCGTACACCAAGGCTTCACGAAACACACCACGCAGCCAATGCCTAGCCAGAAAACGTGGCCGAGAGACGTGACACTACACGGGTACCGAAACACCTCCAATCATACCACACCTAGCCATGTAGCTATCGAGTATGCAGGCTGTGCGGCTGCACTGGGACTCCCAGGCCGGAGGGGCTCAGGCACGAGGCAAAAAATAAGAGGAAATCC
Source organism: Geotria australis (assembly GCA_036362915.1). NCBI lineage: Eukaryota > Metazoa > Chordata > Hyperoartia > Petromyzontiformes > Geotriidae > Geotria > Geotria australis. The sequence goes on along the minus strand of JAZEWU010000007.1, from coordinate 2,212,786 downwards.
AGACAGGGGGCCCCATTTCATTCCTTGCACAAGGGCACATTCCAACCACGCTACGGCACTAACCCCACAGAGGCATCTCCAAATGTACAAAACCATCACCGAAACATCTCGCCTTATACCACACTATCACCCAAATATCTCTAAATACACGGCACTATCACCACAGCATCTCCAAACACCACAGCAGCACCAAAACATAATATAAATATACCACACCATCACCAAAGCGTCTCCAAATACACCACACCATCACCAAAACATCTTCAAATACAGCCCAGCAGTGCCAAGTCATCTCCAAATACAGCACACCATCACCCACCACCAAAACCCCGACATATTTCCAGTTACGCGGCCAGGACAAGCGGCAAGGGTCGATCGTGCCGCATGAGAGACACTCATTAAGGAATTGGCTGCACTTCCCAAAACAGGGGCCTCCAATAAAGCCCATTATAATGTATATATTTTTACACTTTTAATAGGAAGAGGGGGAAAAAACGTGATGTCGAATGCATTTTTATGCAACCGCCCACGTAACGTTACATAAATATTGTGTGTAATACATGTGGAGTCAAATTGTTTTAATATCCACCCCCCCAGCTTTTTAGACCTAGTGAACATGCTTTATGTGGTGCAGAATTGTGTACGTACGGGTGAGATTTTTTTTTATGTAAACTAAAAAATACAATTGCATTACAACATATTTTTTGGTAATATTGTTTTTATACGTACAGTATATTTACATTAGAAAGGACAACTACTGCTAAGTGTTTTGTATGCTTGCATTAGCCTGATACATTGCCTATCGAGATGTGTGTAATTTCACACTGGATTTCAAAAGAACCATTAAACAGGGCAATTCTTTATTTCTTTTTAAATAACTACATTCGGCAAAGGAGAAATCCCTTAATAATTGATACCGTGTATGTAAATTAAATAATACATTGCACCGTTGTTTTGCTGTAAATGTTTAAAACATAGCTTTATGTGATTTAACTTAATTGATTTTAAATAAATGAAATCTCCTTTCGGAGGAAAACGGTTTCATTTAATTTTATTCCTCCGCGATCATCGCATTCGCCCGCATAAAAATGCTGTCCGCTTCAAGCCTATATTACGCATATTTAATGCACAATGTGCTTCAGCGGCAGAAATACATTGCCTTTTCCATTTTTCTTATCATTCCATGTTAAAATGAAAGAACCAGATGCCCCCCCCCCCACCCTCCACCGCTAAAGCAGCGGAAGTTCTGCAGAATTTTCCATGACTTTTTCTCCACCAACCGTCCCCCCACCCCCTTCTTCTTCCATGTGCTACTAAAAAGGAAGCCCTCCTGTCTGCCGAGCGTCTGATGCTCTCTGTAAATCACCAAATGAATCAATAGCCTCTGCCTGCCGTCAAGAAAAAAAAACATCCGTTTAAGGGTTCTCACGCCACAGGAGGCAGCGGGGATGTCAAAAGAAGGCAGAAATGCTTGTTCAAGCAGACCACAACTTTAAAAAATGAAGGCAGGCAGAGGGATGACGTGATGAAAAAGAAGGTCACGCAGGCGAAATGCGAAGATCAAAACAAATAAAGTAATGAACCGAGAAATTCTGAATATCACAGTTAGTGATGGGTTTCACGTCGCCAGTGTCGGTGGCCCCTCCATGGAGATTAAATTAAAATGACCCTTACTCATGTATTGATGTAGGATTTCACTGCTCGATGCGGGAGAATTGCTCTGAAGTGCTGCGGTTTCGGGATACCCGCATCGAGCGTACACGCACACGCCCCACACACCGACCCGAACACTCCTCCTCCCACGTAGGCGGCATCATCAGGCTGCTGACTTCATCGGGCCAGATGTCTGTTCATCAGCCAGAAGCCCGATGATGCGTCCAACGTGCGGGAGGCGAAACGCCACGAAAGATCGCAAAGAGGAGGAACGCTCGACGCGGCTATCCCCAAAACAGCAGCTCTCGAGTAATTTCCAATGACCGTTATCCCAAATCGGACAGCAGCGGGGGGAGGAACAAACATTTTAAAACGTGCATCCACACCGACTAAAGCGATCGATGCGGTAACGACGGCGTCGCTGTCCCTCGCGAGCTATCCCGCGGCGCGCGCGCGCGGCGGCGAAGAGGTTCCGGACACTCGAGACAAACGCGGGTCTCACAGCCGTACAGTTGAAACGCACGCGCCCCTACTGTATGCGTGCCATGTGTCGCGGGTCTTACCACGCTATCGTGTGCCACTGAAACCCAATCCCTTACTATCGGCGCTGGATAAGAACAAATCAGCTCGGCGCGCTCGCTCGCGCGTGCGTGAGAGATCACGTCATCCGCCGCGCCGTTGGCGTAACCCCCACCCGCTCCCCTCCTGCACGCTGGCCCACCTTCCTTCTCGGGCAAACTACAATCCACCTATTCAACGCTGGCCCCACACACCCAGCCCTATACCCAGGAGACGGGGAAGAAAAAGAAAGTTGGTTAGTGGGGGGTAAAAACTCAAGATTAATTTCCAAGGCTCGGTGAAAAATCGCTTCCTAGCAGACGCCTTCGGTCACGCTCCAATTGCGAGCCTTAAGGAGATACTTTATAAAGTGGGCACGTGGAATTTTTTTTTCTGGGGAGCACCAGACACTGTGGCCCACCAACCCCTGCACAGCGATATCACCGGGGGCCAATCACAGCGCTTGTTGTTTTTCCGTTTACCGCTTTATTTATGGCACCTCTCCTGACCTCGCAGGCTATTTTCTCAAGTTAAGAAAAAAAACACAACGTGACGATAATATTTGCTCTCTGTTTTCTCAAAGCTGAGATAATATTGTAATGATGGGAAAGTGATTTCACAAAGTTAAACGTATATATTTAAACCAATTCGACTTCTAATTCAGGATCTAAAGTTGCCGTTTTCTGGTAAATAATTCACTCCTCTCTCTCTCTCTACGGATAAAAAAAAAATGCAATGATTTCCCCGTGAACACGAGCATATTTGCACCCAAGAGCGAAACAATATATTCGAACCAAAAACCGCTCGACAAGAGGGCCCAGCAATGCAGCTCTAGACCTCATACCGGGGCAGCTCTGCAAAGCGTCCAGTCAATTCCAACTGACAACACCGAGGCAGGCAGCGCTGGCTAGAGCGCATGCAGTATCCCTTTAGCCCGGAAATGAGTTTAGCATGTGGTGAGGTGCGGTGTAGGTGGCACCGCTTGACATGGACATCAATCAACACTGGTGCGTGCATGTGTGAGTGTGTGCGTGCGCGTGTCAGCGGTCGGGGATGGAGGAGAGCAGGGCGCGCCAGGGGTTGACCGTTTAACCATCCCCTGCCGCGACTCCCGTCACAAGGAATCTTTTGTTACCCTTTGGAAGTCCTGATTTTCCAATTAGGAGTTGTTCATTCTTAATTAGGCGATTTCAGATATCGATGATCAATCTAGCGATGGTCGCTGTCGTCCAAGTTGTCAAAGAATCTTAATTTTCCTGCGATGATGCGTGAGTGTGTGTGTGTGTCACAGGCGATGGCGGGTAAAGCTCTGGCAATCGGGGGTAGAGAACACACTTGGCAGAAAAAGGAAAGAGGGCCTTGCACGAAACAGTAACAGACTCACAGAGATTTTCTTTTAAAGCTCTCATATTCGCCCCGTCTCAAACACTGCAGAAGCTTTTACGTGAAAATATTTGCAGCGGACTAAGCAAATCCTGCTGAGAGCATTGCCGCCCAATGTTTTGCCAAATCGTGTATGCATCCTTACCCCAGCTCTCGGATATTTCATAGCAGGGAGCTGGCCTTAGTTTGCCACTGTCAAAATGTGTTCGCCGGTGTCTTTATCAATTAGTAGAAAGGGGGTCATTCTAACCTGGAGAAGTAAGATATTCCTGTCACCTATGCAAACAGCTCAGAATAAGTAAATACTGTATTGCCTTACATATGATTTAAACACACACACACAGATCCACTGTGTTGCCTCATGTGTTCTATGCAACGTTTAGTAAAACTCATCACAATTGTGGGTTTCAACAAAGCACTTGTGCACACACGCACAAAGGCAAATATCCCCCATATAGCCTTAAAAGACTATCGGGGCAACTGCTGTTAGCGAGCACCTATGAACGTCGAGACGGCACACTCGGCGGTGGGTGACCAGTACCACGCCCGGCAAGCCTTTGTCTCCCTAGTAGCGATTTTTACACATCGCAGTAAGTACACATTTACGGCTAAGTCGATCTAGGGGAGCCCCAGAACCGAATCCGAAAGTCGTCACCGGTGTTGGTGGCTGGGAGCGGGACTCTAACTCGGGTTGCCGTGTTCGTAGCGCACCACGCTCACCACTGCGCCACCGCTCCCCACACACGCGCGCACACACACAGACACTCGCTCAGTCAGTTTTTATTTAAGCTGGAAGGAACCGTTGAGCGATGTAGCTCTTTTAAACAGTTTTCCACCGAGGAGCGGTAAACAAGTTAGTAGCTAACTCGTACTATACCCGGGATGGGACGCCAGTCCATTAATATAATAATAGCCTTTATAGAGCGCTTTTCACCCATTACATGGCACCGGGGGAAATTTAGTCACGTAAATCAACCTAGGCAGCTTGTCTTTGGACTTGTGGGACAAAACCGTAGTACCCGCGCTAAACCCACGCAGACACGGCGGAAAACACGCAAACTTGACACAGAAAGCGCACCCAAGCCGGGAATCGAACTCGGGTCAAACTTGCAGTCTTGCGGCAGCGCTCGTCACAGCGCTACCGTGCCGCCCCTACGCACCGCCGTGCCGCTCAAGTGAAACCCAGCAGACACGCGGCAGCTGTGAGCACCCCCGAGCAAGTGCCGGGGATTTTCCGACAGACCACACCCACGCGAATTGAACTCCACCCGACTGCAGGAGCCCCTATTGTCTAAAGAGTGTTGTCGCTAACGCCAGTCGTATCCCTCCCCTCCAGGCATGGCACGGGCAAGGGAGAGAGGGTTGGTGGTGGTGGTGGTGGGGGGGGGGGTGATGCGGCTGCTTCGTGGCCCCTTGGAATTGATACTGAGCTGTACTCACACCCTAACACGCCCACCCATCCCCCTCCACGGCCCCTGGCTACAAAATCCAGGCTTATTGTATGACCATCACCATCTGTGAATTCTGACATCACTGTGTGCTCCCAGCTGGACTGCAGCAAGAGAGGATTTTTAAAGGAACAGCATCTGCTATTAGGACCGGCCGCATTCACAATGATGAAAACACACGAGGCATTCTTCATCTTACGCGAATGGCGTGTTTGAAAATAATTGCCCCTAACCTTCATCTTCTTGCGTTTTGTAATCGTGTGGCGGAGTGCATCGAGCTGTGTGTTGTGTTGGTGCAATTATAACATAGGGGGTCCACTCAGTGATTGAATACAGCAACGAGGCTAATTTTAAAAACACACACATGCAAGGCCAGATAACTGCTCCCGGTTAGATGCCGGTAGGTCCGGGCGATCTCTGTTTAGATGCCGGTCTGTGTCCAGCGATCGCCACGGGGGAGTGAACGTGCGTGTGGATATCCGCTCGCACACACACACACGACCTGGGCTGGTGGCGAGTGAGAAGCGCACCCGGGGGGTGGTGTGGGATGGAGGGGGGGGTGCTTTCTAATCGTAAGGGTGCCGAGTGTCTCTTGTGTCTGTACAGTGCACCAAGCACCCTTTGCGCGAACGCTGAACTTGTGTTGCTCTCATAGTATACAGTACCAGCGGTACAACAGTTACAAACGGTAAAACAATAACGATAACACTAATAACAATAATAGCGACGACAGAAACAAAGAGCCGCATTCCAACAGCGAGCTCACAATCAAACGCCGCGCGGATAAGTAACACCATGACACAGTTGGGTGACCGGCATAATCACGCGTGAACATCGCTTAATATCGACACCACTACGCGCGCGTAAAACACGCGCCGCAGCCACCGACACAGCGCGGATGCTCTGCGTGCCGCGCGGACCACGTGATTTTGAAATTACACACATCGCCGTCTCGGCGACAAGTGGCGAGACGGCTCGCCTGCGACTACTCCAGATAAACCAGCAATTATCCCATCCCTAATTACGGGCAACCCCGCTCCGAGAGGAGGAAGTCAACTGGGGGCCCGCGTGTAACGGCGAGCCCAGGGGGGGTTGCGGGGCGGGGGTCGGGATGGAGGGGACTGCATGAGAGGTTCACGGGGCCAGGGACGTCCCACCGCCTCCCCTTCGCCACCAGCACGACCCCCGATTCCCCGGGGGACGGTAGAGATGGTTAGAGAGAGGGGGCAGACAGAGGCAGCGGCGTTCGGGCAGTGAGGGAACCGGCGGCGGCGGCGACCCGCTTACCTGTCTATTATCACCGGGTCTGACGGCGTCTCGTTTCTGTTTCCGCAACTCTTCTTGTCGCAGCAGCGGCTGATGGGGGGAGGGGGGGGGCGTGGGGAGGGGAGAGAGAGAGACCGTGTTAGACCAGGCGGCAAGAGTGGCGGCGTGTAGAGTTGCTGGAGCTCATTCCGTTCGTTTCTCACTCGGCGCTCTTCCACACGGGGCGACCGGATCAAATGCCCCGCGCGCACGTGGGGCGAGAGAGCGACGCGAGAGGCAGCGATGGCCCCCGCGTGACGCTCGTGTTATCCACGCTCGGGAAACTCTCTCCCGGCAAACTCGCCTTCCCGGCCGACTTGCTTCGTATCACTTATATAACGGTTTATGCCCGTGTGTTGGGACTCCTGCTCTTTCTGTTGTTTCGCTCATTTACCGTTCCGCTTTTATTTATTTTTAAACGAAGCAATGTTTTCATATATATATATAGTTTTGTTCTCTCTCCTGGTTGTTTGTGCCACGCCGCCGCCGATTGATATCGTGAAACGCGCGCCGCGGGGTGCGCGGCCTGTGTGACTCGGGCATTCCGGCGTGCCCCAGTGCACCCCTACGAGACAGAGAATAACGCGTGGCTTTAAGCGCCCCATAAACCCGCGTGCAGTCGCGGAACAAGAGCGTGGAGGAGGTGGGGTGGCGGTGCTGGCGCTGGGGGGGGTAGAAGCCAATAGCTGAGAACGGGATTTTGACCTCGTCCGTGGCCGCTGTGTGAGCCGCACAAGTGCCGGTGTTCACGTTGTTCATGCGTTCTGCTTCACGAGGCAGAGCAAGGACGCTGGCTGGGTCGATTTTCCCTCAGCCGCGCGGTTGAACTCCGGTGCGCGTAATTTTAAAAGGCGCACACACGGGAGGATCCCAGCTCGGAGCTTTGCTCGGGTCCCTGCAGCCGCCTCGCCTTTCCGGACGGATCCACACGCTCGCGCGTGCCCCCTCGATGCGCGCGATAGCGTCCGTCACACAATCTGATGTAGGTTTTCACGGCTCGATGTATGAAGGAGAAGAGAAGGAACGCTCGACACGGCTATCCCGGAAAGCACAGCTGTAGAGAGCAATTATCAGAACCCTATTTCGCTGCACGTGCGTCTAAACTACTGCACTGCCTCCCCGGGCAGCCGTGTCTGACTGAGACTCGCAGATGTGTAGCGGCGATTATAGTACAGTGATAGTACTATTATAATCTGAATCGTTCTCTCGTCGAATTAATACCTTCGACATTGATTGAATATGTGCGCGTTATAAATTTCAGTTATTATTATTATAATAATGATGATGGTAAAGTAGCAACAAAACATAAGCGGTGGGTTTGTTTTTCCTGTTGCTGTGAGAGCAGTTGTTGCTGGCTTGCCCTGGCTGAGTGACAGGGCCGCTGCTGTGTCTCTCCCTCTCTCTGCTCAGCCACGTCATCCCTGATCAAATGTGTTTTGCTTTGCGCGTCAAGGGGCGCGTGTTTAACCTTCCGGATGATGTGGAAAATATTCAGATTGATGTACATTGTCGGAGACCAGTGATTACGCAAACTTGCCAAACGACGAGTTATTTATTTTGTACAAGTCCAATTTAATACCGGTTGACTTCATATGCGTGTTTCAATACTGTACTACAATATAACCTACGCGCGTATTGTTCGCGTGCTATTGTGACAAAGATAAAGGCAAAGATTCCCGCTATAGCCTTAACAGACTGTCGGGGCAAGTGCTGTAAGAGAACCTATTGAGGCGCACAAGGGGGTGGGTGGTCAGCACCACGCCCAGCCGCCTTTTGTCTCCCCAGAGCTAATCTTTATACACCGCATCAGATACAGTACTCATTTGAGGCTGAGTCGACTTAGAGGAGACCAAGGACCGGGTTCAGATAATCGTGAGCGAGAATCCGTGAGCGAGACTCGAACCTCGGGTTGCCAGTTTTGCAGTCCAGCGCGCCAACCACTGCGCCACCGCTCCCCATCGCCAAATTCAACTGTACACACACGCGTGTCCACACTACACAGTGTGCACACAGTACCCACACGTGTGTACAGGATCGCGAGCGAGGCCCGAGCACGTCCGCAGATGCCTCGTGGTTTAACTCCACGCGATGGTAAATATCGAACGTAATTTTAAGATTTAGAAATTCCCCACAGCGAAATGCGCCGTCTAAATATTTGATGAGTCTCCACTCGAATTAGGCTTAATGGACGCGCGTGCACAAACTATGGGCGGCGTTGGGAGATGTGCCGAGCGGATTCGGCATTCCATTGCCCTGCATGTTGCTCTCTTTGCGAATCTCGACAACGCGAACATGCGTGGTAGGGTGGTGGATTTGTTGTTGTTTCGAGAATTACTGGGCACGTTTACGCGGGCCGAGCAGCGAGCAGAAATTAAGGAACAACCACCCACCACCCCCTCCACTAACAGCCGCAACCCCCATTGCCCGTGGGAAGCGAAACGTTGCGAAGGAGAGAGAAGGAACACTCGACACGGTTATCCCGTGCGATGAAGCTATGCTGAGCGAGTCTGGTACGTCGAGCCGCGACAAAACCTACTTCGGTACAAAGATGTAACAATTTGCACGTGTGACGTTGAAACCGCAACCCTGGTACTGTGTACAGTCAGGTGCTCAGCACCACATGGGGGGCTAAGGCTGCCCTCGTGAATCCACGGCTTGTCACTCCCTGGGTCGTTTCTTCGGAACAAACTGTCCTTATCGCTGAACACGTGTGTAAATAGTAAACACGTGTTACAGTCTGCCCGCGTCCGAGCGGCATTCGGCTGCTTGAGTTTTATAGCTTGTTGTTTAATTTTCTGTTTGTTTTTAAACAGCCTATGCTGTTTCCTCTCCCCCACCACCCCCGCCGCCCTCCCGCCCCCCAACTCGCCCCGCTTCCCCACGTCCATGTAAAGCAAGCGAGGTG
>JAZEWU010000007.1:2186342-2197549 GCA_036362915.1 Geotria australis | reverse complement strand
AGTCATGACAATAAACCTAGGCGGACTCTGGGAGGAAACCGGATTACCCGGTGAAAACCCACGCAGACACGGGGAGAACACGCAAACTCCACACAGCAAGGCACCCTAGTCGGGAATCGAACCAGGGCCTTCTTGCTGTGGGGCGGCATGACACAATCATTGAGTCATGCCGTATCGGTTTTCCGTTACCGCGTTCGAATGTGCGGATCTTGTTCAAAGCAATCCTTAATTTTGTGTGTGTATCGGGGGGGGGGAGCGGGGGGGGGGTTTGTTTTAACAGCGACGCGTTAATCGCTGGCCAGTGGCGAGCATCTCGCTCACATAGACCACCCGCCGCCTGGCCGGCAACACGGCCTTGGCACACCAATCGGAACGCGGTCTTCCTCCGCCTTTTATTATTTTTATTGTTAATTATTATTTAGCAGACGTCCTTATCCCGGACTACTTACATCATCACGCACAGACACATTTCGAATCGGTAAATAAATACCGAATAATGCTGGTTGCTCCTTCAGAGCTGTTCTTTCGGGATAGCCGTGTCGAGCGGTCTCCTTCTCCCCCTCGCGACGTTTCGTCTCCCACGTTGGGAGCATCGTGGGAGGCGAAACGTCTCGAGGGAGAGAGATCGCTCGACACGGCTATCCCGAAAGAGCACTCTTAAGAGCAATGGCCACCAGCGCTATCATCACTCCCACCACCACCACACCAGCATCGTCTACCACGACCACCATCAGGACAACCACCGTTGTTATCACTACCACAACCACTCCTGCAACCACCACCACTATCGCAACCACCATCATTTACACTCGCAGCACCGTCACTGCAATCAGAACATTATGCTTGCACTTCAGAGCTGTTCTTTCGGGATTGCCGCTCGACACGGCAAATCAGAACATTGCCTATAAGAACCACTATCAGCACCACATTCACCGACATAACAGCCCCCACCAACATCACTACAACCACCAGCGCCACCACGACCTCACCAGCACTAGACCAGCAACCATCACAGCCAGCACCATCATCGACCCAAGCGTCACCACCGTCACCACAATCACCACCGTGACCACAACCACCACGCAGCCTTCCTCCCTTGGACGCCCCGATTTCCAGGGGCCTATTCTAGCCAGGCGTTATTTCCCCTTGAGCGATTTCGCCACGTAAACGGAAGTAATAATTTGCATGCCTCTCCGGGCGATCGTGTGACCGCGTGTCGACACAGCTAACGCGACACAAGCAGGCGCATGGAACTCCGGCGGACGGCGCTGTGGGTCAATGTTTTCACATTGATTTCACTTCGTCCTTGATTGTTTACACGCGCCGCCGGGACAAATGTATCGGGTGTGCGGCCCCACGACAAGTTAAACGTTGAGAATCGCTCTGAAAAGCTGCTCTTTCTGGATAGTCGTGTCGAGTGTTCCTTTTCTCTCCTTCACGACGTTTCGTCTCCGACGTTGGAGGAATCGTCAGGCTTTTATGAACCCTTTAGCTAAAGCATTCAGAAACGTCGCGAAGTGGAGAGAGAGGACACTCGACATGGCTATCTCGAAAGAACAGCTATGTTGAGCAATTCTCACACATCGAGCCGTGAACACCTACATCCGCACAAGCTGGACTCTGTTCCATGACCAGAAACAGCCACGTCCAGTCCAGTGCGTGCGTTATCATTTACAAAGTGAGCCAACCGAGAAAACAACATGTATCCTATAATTACTATCATCATGAGCAACAGCAACAGCAGCCGTAGTCAATCCACTGCTGGGTGAAGGACTGACAGTTGCTCTTTAGAGCTGCTCTTTCGGGATAGCCGTTTCGAGTGGTCTTCTCTCCCGAAAGAGCAGTCCTTACGAGCAATTCTCACACATCGAGCCGTGAAAACCTCCATCAATACATTGGATGAAGGGACTCCCAGAGCAGCCGCCATCGCTCACGATGTTGCGATGTAAGAATAATAATAGCATTTTATAGAGCGCCTTTCACCCGAGGGTGACGGGTGGCAGCCAAGGAATCGAACGCTTCAGAGAGGAGGACCACCATCCTCGGAGATAGAGCTATGAAATCAGCTCGCGTGCAAGAGCTAGATAAGCGAATCATTAGTACACGAAATGGTATGAAACAGACTGTTGGGGCACGAGCACCTATGAAGGCCGCAACGGCACACGAGGCGGTCAACACCAGGCCGGACGCCTTCGTCTCCCTAGTGCTGATGTTGTACATACTTCCCCCAGGTACTCGCTTAAGGCTGAGTTGATCTAGGAGAGCTCCGGAACAGGTTCTGATTACAAGTTATTATTAATGATGATAGCGGTGGTTGGACATTTAACTCGGCTATCCGGGTTCGTAAACACACACACGTGTACACCTATACACACATTCACACCCAAACGTGCACAGCAATACAAAGATATCCCTTACAGGTAAACAGACTGTTGGGGCAAGTGCTGTTAGCAAGCACATATAAAGGCCGGAACGGCATATGAAGGGCTTGGTGCGGACAACACCACGCTCCTCCGCCTTTGTCTCTCTCTTGTTAATGCTCACACACCGCACCAGGTACTCATTTAAGGCTGAATCGACCTACGAGAGGGCCAGGACAGGTCCAAATATTCGCCACTGTTACTGTGCGTAGCCCAGTTGTGCTAATCACTGCGCCACCGCTTGCATTATAAAATATTAAACAGACAAAGATCCCCCGTATAGCCTTAACGGACTCTTGGGGCAAGTTCTGTTAGCGAACACCTATGAATGCCTGCATGGCATACGAGGGGATGGTTTGGTCAACACCACGCCCGGCAGCCTTTGTCTCCCCAGTGGCGATGTTTAACACATCACAGCAGATACTCATTTAAGGCTGCGTCGACTTAGGGAGGCCCAGCACCGGTTCAGATAATCGTCACTGATCTTGGCCGTGAGTGGGAATCGAACTGGAATAGCCAGGGTTTGTAGCTCAGCGCGCTAACCGCTTCACCACCGCTCCTCACACTATCAACACCAAAGACAAAGATCCCCGTATAGACTATCAACACCATACCCACCAGCACACCCAACAACCATCACAAATAGCACCATCATTAACAAAAATAAAGATCCCCCAAAAGCTTTAACAGACTGTACAGCTAAGTTATGTTAGCGAGAAGCACCTATAAAGGCCAGCGGAACACAAGAGAGGAGGGTGGGTGACCAGCACCACGCCCGGCCGCCTTTGTCTCCCTAGTGGCGATCTTTTACACAACACATCAGGTACTAATTTGAGGCCGAATCGACCTAGGGCAGGCTCAGGATCGGTTCAAAAAAGCGTCAACGGTGTTTGCCGTGAGCGGGAATCAAACTCAGGTCGCTGGGTTCGTAGCTCAGCTCTCCCCGCACCACCAACAGCCAACACAACCAGACTCATAATTAGCGCAACCGTCACGAACCATCACGACCGTCACCACCGTGATCACCATCACCACGCAGCCCTCTCTAAGCCGTCCCGAATCTCGACGGGGCCACTTCAAGGGAATCTCGATCCCCATCTCGCGTCGTTTGCCGAGGGACCGGTGCAGCTTTCAAATATTTGCCACCCGTTATTGGAAATCGTAAGTTGGGGTGATCGGTGTTTTTCGCCGCGCAGCGCGCTAACCGCTGCGCCACCGCTCCCACACCAATCACTAATACCCCCCCCCACACCCACCCCCCGCTGCCAACCACCACCCCCAACGCACGCGTTCAAATCGAACAAAGGGTTTAATCACACGCGGCCTTGTGATTGAGTAATCGACGGCAACACAAGTCGCGGCTTGGACCCCGCCGCGAACACGTGCGACATCGCCCCGGAGCAAAAGCCACCGTGAAATAGCGTGTCACGCTCTCGCGCTGTTTATAAAGAGGATTTATCTGCATAAAGAGAGAGCAGCAGCCGCGTGGCGAGGCCGGACAAGGTCGCTCTGATGCCCGGTGCGGTGACCTCTCTCACCTGTTTGTTCATCGAGTCGATGAGTCGCACGTACAGATCTTGTTCCGTCCGCACACCTGTACGGGCCGATAACAAACAGCGGAGTTTCTTTAAAAGTCTTCAGGATTTCTCACGCGCCGTTATCGTCTGTATGGGATAGAGTGTTTCCCCCCCCCCTCGACTCGCACGCGTGGGGTTTTTTTATCCCGCTCGCTTCGGTTTTCACCGCACGAGCGAACAATGATTAATTGGTTGATAATGCCTTAATATGTGGGGACCGCAAAGCTTGGGCAGTTGTTGGTGCAGGCTCATTGCGTGGCTGCCTTCCGACTCACACCCGCCTTGTCTGCGGTTCGTGCTCGCTCCTCTAAACTAGTTCTCTCGCTCTCAACGAGTGTGAGGGAATGCTGTGCCGTGACGGCGCGTGACAAGTTCAGATTATTGTTATGATCATTCATCATTACTCTCGCTGGACGGACCCACATTTCGAAATAACACTGATATGGACATGTCTAGGATGTTATAGACACGTGTATGGACACGTGTTCTAGACACATGTAATGTGATACGAATGGAATGTGTGAGCGCGTGTAAATCATAATAATCTGCGCTTAAAAATGAACCCCGCGCCTTCCTTACCGTTACTGTACAACAGCTGTAGCCGGTAATGAATTCCATTGTTTGTCTTTTCATTGTTGGGTTCCTTTGGCAGTAAATAGGAGATAAGAAAGTGAGAATAGCATTCGTGAACAAACGTGCACACAACTTGAAATAACTCGAGGTTCCAAAACAAGTCGGATTATTAATTTATTAGCGGCGGTTATGCGTGCTTAATGTCGTATAAGAAAATGCTTCTATCTAGGTCATGCGTTAAGCCGAAAGTTGAAACGAAGATTCATACTTTATTCTTCCATTATAACAGCGTGCATCCTGATGAAATATTTACAGACATTAATCTGCTGAATTTGTTGATAAACGTTAGGGTCTTACGCTGTACTCTTCAACTAATCGTATAACACATGCGTACGTTCTTACTTATAACTATTATATTACAATAATCCACGGGTTGCATATCGGTATAGCTTTGAAGCCTTGTGAGATGATCAGTTCAAGCGCTACGCGTAGGTGCCTGCAAACGTACTTTGTAATTTCCAAATACTCGCTGTGCGGAATTAAATCTTAACGTATACACATATACACACACGTACATGTGGCTCTATTCGATAAGCTGTAGTTGACTAAACCGACTTACCTAAGCAAACATGAATTTAGAAACAGACCTGCAATTTCATCATATTTTTAGACGAAAAACAGTCGTCAGGTTATTTAAAATTTATGTTGCTGTTTTCTTTTTACTTATATGGAAGCTGAGCGAATTTTCAGCAAAATCCCGCCGTGTTCAACGCTCAGAGCATCACTTGGGAATGACGTATCGCGCCCTGAGTTTTATCCGCAATCTGTCCCGTTTCTGCGATCCGGACAAACATCTATCCGCATCGTCGACACACCACATCAAGTATATGCCGCCTCTCTTGCAGTTGGTTTGGCTACTAGTCACGTGCTGACTGCAGTCTCATCAGTGAGCCGGAATAAATTCGGTGCGACACTAGTTAAACGCTTAGTACTGTATAGCTCTCTGTATTTATATACTGTTTCCAAACATTACATTACGTGAAACGTTTCAGTATACGGCACACCACATCCAGTATATGCATCCGGCTACTAGCCACGTGCCTGTACGAGTCTAAACACGTGAGAAATCAAGCCCCGGTAAGTAACTACATACACATATATAAGTCGACGCTCCAAACTCACGGTTAGTGACTAGTGACACCATATAACAAGCACGTCAACTCCTCGGGAGCAACAGTAAACGCAAGTGCCCCTTCTTTCTCCTTCACGACGTTTCGCCTCCCACGTTGGAGCCATCATCAGGCTTTCAAACAGAAAAGAAGGACCGATGATGCCATCGACGCGGGAGGCGAACCGTCGCGAAGGAGAGAGCAGATACACTCGACAGCTATCCCGAAACAACAGCTATGGAGAGCATTTCTCATACATGGAGCCGTGACAAACCTACATCATTAACAAACCTACATCATTAGCACAGTAAACGCGACAGCAACAACAACAGAAAAACACACAGGGCCACAAAATTGTGGCACCAACGTGGGTCACCGCGTCGAAGGGACAGAACGTTTAAGAGTTTGGGGTTGGGGGGTGGTGGTGTGGGGGGGAGGTTGAAGTCGCCACGGCCTCACCCGATCTTTCTCGACGAAGTCCACGAACGCCGTGCGCTCTATCTCCACGGGCTGGCCCTGACGGTCATAGAGCGCCAACACGAAGTGGAAGAAGTTGGACTTGCGCAGATTGGAGGGCGGCTGCTTCTCGAAGTGCGCCCGCGCTAGAGCGATGCCACTGCGCGCGGCAACACCGGCGGCACGGGGCAGCCATGCGGCCGGGGTGGTGGAGGAGGTAGTGGTGGTGGTGGAGAGAGGGGAGAAGGTGGAGGAAGGAAGAGCAAGTGTGTGAGCGTGAACGATGCACTTCTCGCGAGGCGCCACCGACTTATCAAACTTAATTAGACGCCTCGGGCTGAAAGCATCACCACCAGCAACTCCTTCAGCAACAGCAGCTACCGGCATAAATAAATATATATCGGGACTTCTTCTCCCACGTTCCCCTCTTGGCTCAGTGGCACCACGAAATCGTAGCCCCCAATTCTCCTCTATCACAGTGGCACATCAAACGCGTGCGAACGCTCTAACAAAACATTCTAGCTACTCATTTATTTAGATAGGTTTTGTGTGTGCGTTCGGGATGGGGGGGGGGTTATAGCATTTTGGTAATGTCAGCAGACTATTTAATAAAGGATATATTCTTGTCGACACTGAACGCAATGAGGTGCTCGGCAAATCGCACTCGCCCTACCGCACGTGACGCCGCAACGGCAGGATCTGTTGAGGGTATAAGTTCCGTCGGAACGGGCACAACTCGTCCATCAGCGTTGTATCCGCGCGGTGCTCTTTGTGACTAAGTTAATTGCGCACGGAAGGTCGAAACGCGAGATCCGCGTAGCGTTTTGTTCTAAAACGTTCCTTTAATTACTATTTCCCCGGTGCGAGAATAGTCGCGACTATTTTTCATCGCACGGCGTGGAATCCCGGGCGATTAAACACGCGCGCGTTTGTCTCCGTCACGATTGTGTACCTATATCCTTCGCCAACCCGCGCTGACCAGCGTGGTGAAGTATGGTCGAACAAACCCTCCGTGTGTGCTGGGGGGGAGAGGCCCCCACGCAGCAGTGGATTTGCAAAGGGCTGTACATTTATTTGTAGTCATATACTTATATACGCGTATCCTAGATGAAGTCCACAACGTACGCATCGAGATGCATCGGCTGTTATTTATTTAATAATTACGTTGCGATCAACGGGGGAGGCCGGATTGTTTTTTGGTCCTTCTCGCAAATATTGACATCCGGTCCTAATCTTTACTATTTTTGTTCAACTGCATCAACAACAACACCACCAGCACCAAGGCGTGCGGCGTTGACAACAAGACTGATGCCGCCCGCCTCTCAAGTTTCCCGGCTCTGACAGTCGCCGCAAGCGGAAGGACACGGGGACTCGGCGAGCTATGATGGGGAGAACCCGGCACGTGTCGAGACAGGGGGGGGACAACAGTCGGGACAAAGTGAGCTCGCTGGGACAGAGACATCACGGCAAGACACCGGGGCACGTGGTGGCGTTGTGTTGTTGGGCGGGACGTGGAGAGGACACGCCGGCTACACGGGGATATATACTGTACAGCGACACGAGGGGTGGACGCTGGCCGGATTGAATGGCGCGCTAGGAAGACGCGCAGAAGATACGAATATATTTGATGGGACGAGGATTTTGGGACACGGAGGGTGACGCGTCTGGATGAAGGCAACGACAGGCAGCGGAAGCCACGCGCAGCCAGTTCGGCCGCTGCGTTAATTCCGAATGCAGCGAACGCAATGACAGCGGCTGAAACATTATCATGTAAACAAACGACTCGTTATTAGCGTTGGCATTATCATGCACGCTTAAATCATGCCGGGCGCGGACAGGCGAAGCTTGTCGCACAGTCGCTGCGAGGAGACACCGTCAGTAAATCCCCACGTTGGTTCGGCGGAAGATGTATAAAGTGCGCGTCGAAAATAAATGTATTGAGATGTTTATGTCCATTTTCGTCCGGCGTTTCTCGGCAGCGTTTCCGTAGCACGCGCTCGGATAACGCTGAGCACGTGCGTGCGGTGAGCGATTCCAAATGTGAAGAAAAATCCACGTGAGTGAATTGTTTTCTATGTACATAACAACACATAACGCGCCGCTGTTATTCGTTAGGCATTCATTAAAATACCGCACAGAATGAATACGGATTATTTGATTATTCTTCAACGTTGGATTAATCGCAGGCAACACACAAGTTTTGTGTGCGAAGAGAATGGCGCGTGAGCCTTAAGCCGGCGTAATTGTCCGCGATGCTTAAACCTCAAAAGTTTGTGATGTTTTGCTCGATATTTAAAAACGTGGAAATGAACTCTGCCACGGTCGAGGGGGTGAATGGTCCAGTGCACCTTTGAGACGGAACTGTCGCATTAGAAGGAAGGTCACGGCAGCGGTAGCGATGTATGTAGCTCACGGTTCTCACACCGTTACGTTTAGAATCACGCCTCGAGTGCTGTTAACGGTAACTACTACACTGCAGGATAATTTGCTAGGAGTGAGTGTCTGCTTATGTCTAATCTGCCTTCAGCCTAAGCCTTAATCCGCACCTGTACTCAGGGTAGCTTCGTGCCAAATTCGCAATGTGCAAAACTTTAAATGCGCCTCTTACGCGTTGACATTGGGTCGCAGTATTTGTCCCGTTGTGCGACTCGGAAAACATTGCATTGCAATTTACACGACAAAAACCCATCTGATTTAAAAAAAACTATGTCACCCAGATATACGAAGTTGTAAGACATTAAAAGCCGCATTCCTTTTGTATTTTTAAACATTCATTACAATTTGCTTTTTCTTTGCTTTGACGCGTAAATTATTCATACACAAACAACTCTGCATTATGCGGATACATGGACGGCGGCCGGGTTACATGCGCTTTTATTTTTTTATGAAGTATTTCTTTGTGTCGACGTTTGCACTTATTGTTTTGTTAGCAGAATGTCGTCGCCTTTGAGGTTAACATGAAGGTACAGTTGCCGTTGTCTCTGTGCAGTGTCTATGTGCTACGTCCTCAAGAATGCATTCCTTCAAATAGGACTTAATAGACATTCATTCGCGCGATGAAACTGTTTTGTTGATTTAGCGCCGCTAGCGAAATATGTTTCGTATTATTTGTTCGTGAAATTACAAGTCAAGCATTACCAAATGTAGAATAGAGGGAATACGCCGTTCGCTGTAGCAGGGCTCAAGCAAACGTGTCCCATATTCAGATTGTAATTTTAAAACTAGCATATCCCTCGCGACAGGCGCGGCGTGCCCTGGGTTGAGAAGACAGTCATTAATTCAAATGCAGGTGCCACGCGGGGTTCACGATACCTGCGCATAGGCGTAATACCTCGTGCATACATCACTAAATTATTAACCGTGGACATTTAGCGTGTCTCCTATATTGGCTGGCAGTCCTACGAGAGAGAGAGAGATGGAAAACACACAGGAATATCGGAAGAGAATTTAATAAAAGTACGAGCGCAGCCTTTTAAAATGACCCGCAGTTGATGGAGCTGTTGGAACACACAAGGGCTACTTCCGCGGAAAAGAGGGGAACACGGCGAACTGGCGGGGATAAAAATATCCTGAAAACCCCTTTCAGGCATAAACGTGGGACGATCGAGCTACGCCGGGGTTCCACATCAGGCTCACGTAGCGGCGCAAGACAACGCAAGCACGTGCTGATGTCTCTTTCAAAAAAAGCCCGACACCGTACTTTTAGATGATGAAAAATAAAATAAAAAAATACCCTCCTTGCTTCTGGGAACTGCTGAGTGCCGTGCGTCGGGTGGGCGGATTGAAAAACGTCTCACCTCTGGGCCGCGGTGCTGGCATCCACCACGCCGGAATGCATCCAGGAGCGCACGGCAGGCATGCCGCCTCCCAGCGGCTCCTCTTTGAGCCCCGAGCCTCCCCTCGGTAGACTCTCTTGGATGCCGAACATGGAGTAGCTGAGCTGGCTTGCTGTTCTTGCTGGCTCGCTCCCGCTGGCTGGCTGCGCTCGGGCGAAACAAGCTGTGGGATCTGGCTGGCTGGTCGGAGGAGGAGGCAAGTGTTATGGCAAAGGACGCGGGAGCAGTGGATGGGGGACCCGGAGAGACACGCGATGATGCTGGAGTCAAAACAAAAAAAGCTTCAGCTGGGGCAACGACGCTGCCTCTTCTTACAAGCACGCCCGGACGAACGCTGGCTGGCTGGCAGGGCAGGCGGGCACGCTGGCTGTCTCTCCGGCTGGAAGAACCACGCGAGAGGGACTCCCGTTGACTTGCGCCAGTAAGCGTTTCCCTTCCCCTCGAGACCGGGTCCCCTTGTTTCTTTCTCTCGCTGCAAATTATTATTATTATTAAAAATTATTAATACGACGTCTCCGAAGAAGCGTCGCAGGCACCGGCGGCTATATAATATTATAATCAGGAGTGTTGTGATCCAATTCCGCGCTGCCTGCTTCAGTCACTCGGAATAATATAGTAATCCAGCGGGCGAGCGGTCGGGGAATTGAAGTTCTTCTTAAGGGCTGCTTTGGCTTCGCTCTGCCGGCTACAGCGTCATTGCTCCCCACTGAGCGATTCTGTGCGGGCGTGCGGTTCCTTCCGCGGGGTTCGGGCCGCGGGAAACGGGAGGAGGAGGGGAGGGGATATAAGAGGTGGGGGGGTACGATACAATTGCAGGGGAGGGAGAGAGGGCAGAGGGGGGATGTTAATAATAATAATAAAAAAGAAATAGGGGGAGAGGAAAAAAAAGACTCGTTCTCTTTGCTTGACGCCGAGTTAGAGTGGGGAGCACGTTCCAGCCGTAGCTGCTCCCAGGCGCTAAAACTCAGGACTGAGTGAGGCCCCGGGGCCGCTGCTGCCTTAAGGAAAAGGGACGCGGGCCCGGAGCGAGAGCCACGTCGCCCCTCCCCGTCCCCCCCCGCTCCTCTCCCAGGCTCCGGCGTCTCTCCCTGCAGGAGCGGCGAATCCCCGCGCTGGGCGGGAGGGGCCTGGCGGCTGATGGACAAGAAGACCCCGCGCGTGGGGGGCTGCAGGAGG
>JAZEWU010000007.1:2149660-2161496 GCA_036362915.1 Geotria australis | reverse complement strand
TGTGTGTGTGCGCGCGTGCGGGTCTTCCTGCTTCTTCCAGTGGGGAGAGCTTCGGCGTGCTGGCGGTTGGTTGCGCTGCGTTTCGAAGCCGGCCGCTCCGTGTTCGATCTCACCGCCGGCGAATGTCTGAACCGGCGCCCGTGCGTAGGTCGGCTCGGCCTTAAACGAGTACCTGGTGCGATGGCTGGACAGAACGGCGGCAACAACACCAACCGTCGGCAGTCGGCAGACAAAGGCGGCCGGGTGTGGTGCTGGTCACCCACCCCCTCGCGTGCCGTGCCGGCGTTAATATAAGCTCTCTAACAGTACTTGGCCCCAACAGTCTGTTAAGACTATACGTTGGAGCTTTGTCGTTTGTCTACTTTCATTGTGTACGTGTGCGCGCGAGAGCCACCAATTGTGTTAATACGTGAAACGGAAGCATACACAAAGGTGGAGCTCTAGTTTTGTTTTGTTGCATTGAAACAGGCACGTGGAATTTCCACGCACGTTAGTACACATGCATGTATGCGTGAACGTTTTAAAGTAATGCACCAACTATGTATCGATGTACGTTTTCACGGCTCGATATATTATGAGACTTGTTCTGAAAAGCTGTTCTTTCGGGATTGCTCCTCTCTCTCCTTCACGGCATATCGCCGTCCACTTTGGAGGTTTCCTCAGGCTAACGGTGATCATCAAGCTAATGACGATGCCTCCAACGTGGGAAGCGAAATTCCGCAAAGGAGAGAGGAGGAACGCTTGACGCGGCTATCCAGACAGAACAGCTCTTGAGAGCACTCGCTATTGGAATAAACCACCGCTGCGTATATAGATCACTGTTGACATTTCTTCCGCAAGAAATCTCACACAACATATCTAACTCGTAATATTGGTTAGCGTGGTTGGGGAGAATTCAAATAACAAATTAAATATCGCAAATGCCATGCGGTCAAGCAGCGTCAACACGATGTCAAATAGGGGTTTAAGTCCGCTTGACAGACTTTGATATATTCTCACGTACATAGATACGGACAAAGAGCCGCCTTATAACCTTAACAGACTGTAGGGGCAAGTGCCGTTAGCAAGCACCTGTGAAAGCCATGGTGCGTGCGTGGCCAGCACCATGCCCGGCCGCATTTGTCTCCCTCGTGGCGATGTTTGCACACCGAACCAGGTACTCATTTGAGGCTGAGTCGACTTATAAAAGGCCCAGTTCAGAAAATCATCACTGGTGTTGGCCGTGAGCGGATATCGAACTCGGGTTGTCGGGTTGTCGGGATCGGAGCACAGCGCGCTAACCGCTACACCAGCGCTCCCCACAAACATAGCCTCAGTTTCACATGCATTCCATCTCAGCACGAAAGTTTTTG
The DNA here is from genome assembly GCA_036362915.1 of Geotria australis. Lineage (NCBI taxonomy): Eukaryota > Metazoa > Chordata > Hyperoartia > Petromyzontiformes > Geotriidae > Geotria > Geotria australis. Next base: position 2,160,144 of record JAZEWU010000007.1, on the reverse strand, counting down.
GTGTTACGGTGCCCTTACTGCACATTCGCCACTCCATAATATTCGCAACATAAACCGCCCGCTAAATATCGAGTGCTATCGTAATCCATCGCAGCGTATGAATACAATACAATACAGATGTTAAGGGATTTCGAGATAAGCCTAAACAGATCCCTGATACTTTAAATGCTTCTTGCTCTCAAAAATATTTGACAGCTCTTCGCCGATACACGTGCGCGTGTTCATTATCGTGCCCTGGGTCTGACGAAGCGATATCAACGCGGGAACGTGTTGCCAAAATAACAGGGCTGCTCGACAGACGTTGCCCAAGGCAGGGCTGAGGGTAGGGAAAAGCGGGACCCGAACCGGGCAGATTTCACATCCGCTACGATCGGATTGACGCAGTAAGACGAAGCGACTGACGACTCAACGCCCCCCGCCCCCCTCTCCACCCCAACTTGCAACTGAGTGGGATGGACGTGATGGATTAGAATTGTGAAGAGTCACCAGTGGCCCACTCGGTTTAAGGGAGTTCGGGTCGGAGTTTTGTTATGAACGAGGTTAGTACACATTAGATATGCACGTACAATCAAAAAGGTATGTAGCGCATGCCTTATGAAGACACCAACTTATTCTTCTAGGGGCAGCGCGCAATGCACATCACCACTACCTATATACGCTGCGCCTTCACCACCTTTACCACAACCCGTCGTCATCACTGCAGAAAGCATAGACACAGCAGCGTCCTTCTAAGACAAGGCGAGCGCGGTGCAACGTATCCACAAGAACAGCGTACTCATGTAATGTAACAGTCTCAGCACGCCTGATGATGCCTCCCACCGTGGGAGGCGAAACGTCGCGTAGGAGAGAGGCGGGGGGTTGGGGCGGGCGAGTATTGGCGCACGATACGGCTGTCCCGAAAGAACAGTTTCGGAGAGCAATTCTCAAACAACAACAACGACAACAACAGCAGGGAAGACTGGAGGCGCCACAACGTCCCTTAATCATTTAATTTTTGTTCCTTTGGTTTTTATTGGTTGTTTTTTCTTTCTTTGTTGACGTGCCCGTTCTGGTCGCGGCCCTTGTGACCCTCGGGTGAAAGGCGCTACATACAATGCAATTATCATTATATTGTTATTATCCCCAGCGCCGACGCGTGCCGCACACAATTATAATTCACATTCTGTGAGCGCCCCACGTGTCAGGCCAGGAGACGGTGAAAGGTAATAATTAGTTTGATGAACGCGGCCGATAGACGTGCCACGCGCAGTCAGCAATTCATCTCGCTGCATGGAATTCGCCGCGCTTATGTCGCGATAACCGATTGCGTTAATTGCGCATAACGCGGTTATGTGTGGCTAAACGGGCGCCGCGGGTTTGAAGGTCTAGTTTAACTTGTCGCGCTGCGGTCTCCCCTAATACGAGCAGATACTGCGTGGGGTTTTTTTAATGTTCGATTTGAGTTTTGCCGATTGAAACAGCGGTGTTTGGCGCTCCGCTCGCAGCGACTTTTGGGGAGTAAAATCAGCAGCACTCCGCACTAACGGGCTACAAAGATAAAGACCTCCCGTATAGGCTTAATAGGCTGTAGGGTCAAGTGCTGCTAGCGAGTAGCACCTACGATAATATCACTATCGGATGCCGTGTCTGGCGGGTAGGCGCCGGCTTACCGCGTGACTGACACCCTCCACCCCCTGCGGTTTCCTAGCGCCTCTAGGTCGTTCCCTCTTCGAGTGAATACTTTCGAAATTGAACGAATATGTGAGACGCGTTTTAGATTTTACTTAGAATTATATGTTTACATTATAAAGGCCTACACGGCACACGCGAGGGGGTGGGTAGTCAACGCCACGCGCGGCCGTATTGTTTCCCCAGTGGCGTTGTTTACACAACGCACCAGGTACTCATTTGAGGCTGAGTCGACCTAGGGGAGGCCCACGAAAGACCGGTTCAGAAAATCCTCACAGGTGTCGGCTGTTCCCGGGAATAGAACTCTGGTGGCCAGGTTCATAGCACGGCGCCCTAACCGCTACGCCACCGCTCCCCACAACAAACAGGCTACCAACAGCTAAGCACACGCAGTTACACGTGTGTATATTGGTGCCTTGTCAAAGGCGTGTTCACGTGTACTTCGCTATTGACGCTCATACATACATCTATTATATATTTCTGACCCAACCATTACAGGTATTAAAGTGTCCCAACACGTGTATTATCACGAGCGGCCTTGATCAATCCACTGCTGGATGGAGACCTTCCCCAAGCCGTGCAGTCTCTGACGGTCCTGCGATGCAACACTCGGTCTAGCTCCTGGACACGAGTCGATCTCATCCCTGCGCGCTGAGCGATCTCTCGGCCGCGTTCCCTTCTTTAACCGCGACTCCGTCCTCAGTCTCGACCACCGCCAGTTATCACTTAGTGTACACATCTCTCCGTGCTTCTCCGCGCACTTTTCAGCCAATGATCAATGCTCTTTGTCAGTATCTGTGATCCATGTCATAACAGGTACTTTGTCCCGGTTCAACAGGTTAATTTTAAATACTGTTACGTTGGTTTCCGTTGTTAATTGTCAATTTACAAAAGTTATTTTTTCAGCAACACGTGCGTAACGTTTCATAAACTAGGCTTCACCAATCGCCGTGTTTATTGAAGATGTTACGATAAATAATATGTTTGATTAAATTCATACAGACCGCATTGCAGACGTAGTTGCAATACGTACGTCCAATTGACGTCGCTATTATAGCCTTTCGATCTTAATGTGTCTTGCGTTCACGATCAAATTAATAGCAACGCATCAATGACTAACAAGTTTGTAAATTTCCCCGCACACGCGGCGTGACAGTCAGATCGCCGCGTAACCTGACGCACGCGAATCACCCCCGAGGCAGTCAAACGTGTCGACATTGAAACCGCCGCGCTCTTCACTTGACTGTCAGTCGCCCGCATCAACAACGGTTCAGCGTGTCTTCTCGCAAGCGGGAAGAGGAGTCCGCGGCTCTCATCGTATCTCTGACCCGTATCTCTCTGTTCCCTCGTCCCCTCCCGGGTCATTGCGACATCAAGCGGGGGTCAGCGTCCCTCACCGATAGATCATCCGCCTCCACGGCGGCGGATTAGGGCCGCAGACAAATTGAGTAGCCAATCAAGACACCAATCAAGACACCGCCGAAATCCTGAGATCCGTAATTACTACACATTCAAAGATGAGATTAGCCTCACATGTGGAAGTTTTAACCTAACGTCATAATTAGCGGAACGCGATTTTTTGTTGGCGTAATTAACTCTGAACAGAATGCTGCAAAGGGCTTCCTTTGCCTATGATTATGTCCGGGGGCGGGTTTGTTGTTGTTATATATGTTCCGCATCGTAAAGGATCGTTCGCATCTTCTCGCGAGTTACAACTCCAGCGTGGCGTATCTCTGTAGCGATGTGGGTTTCCACGGCTCGATGTACGATAATTGCTCTCCACAGCTATTCTTTCGCGATAGCCGTGTCGGGTGTTCCTTATCTCTCCTTGGCGACGTTTCGCCTCCCACGGTGGAGGAGGCATCCACGGGCGTCTGAACGGTTTAGCTGAAACGTCGCGAAGGAAACACTCGACACGGCTATCCAGGAATAACAGCTATGGATGGCAGTTCTGATGTATCGTTTACACGCGGAGAGTCGTTGGCAAGCAAAGAAAAGACCGAGCGACTTGTCGGTCGCGTTTTGCGTAAAAATAAACTCCAATTGGTCTTTTTTTTCTTCCAACCAAACAACTCTGCGCGTTAGAACCCAGCGCTGGAAACCTAACAGGGAGAGCGGTGCGGTCGTCATGCCCGCGTTACCTCGCAGCACCTTCCAGCTTGAGGATGGAGCTGCGTGGTGGTGGGGGGAGGAGGTGTTTGCGGGTGGGGTGTAGGTGGTGGGGGGTAGATTTGGTGGTGGTGGTGAGGGGGGTGGGTAGTGCTGTGTATCCGTGGCGCGCGGGACAACCGCGCCACCTCGCGGTGCAGCCGCGTCTCGTACGCTCGCGACACCGTTACTCGATCCACCCAAGCCACCCAGCCACCTACCCACCCATCGTCATCCTACCATCCACACACCCCACCTACCCACCCACCCACCCACGGCCTCCTTGCTCACACCCAGCCATCCCAGCCCCGCGCTCCTTTTAAGCGAAATTGATGAACACAATTTACGATGCGTTTGGACAGCGACGCTCCCCGCGTTTGATGAGAGTCGGAATTGTTGCAATGATCCAATTACTTTGCAAAATGACAGTTATCAGCGCGCCATTGATTCGGGCGGGAAGAGCGCGCCCCTCGCCTCTCTGGATGCTGGCGGAAGGCAACTGGCGGCAGTGGTCAATAAGAAATATGTTGCTCCTCCGTCACGTTTAGTACGAGCAATCGGCGAGCGCAAACATTCACCCCATACAGCAACTATAAAAGCCGCATGCGGCACACGAGGAGGTGGGTGGCCAGTACCACGCCCGGCCGCACACACACACACACAATCAGCACACCGCGTTAAATCCACCGTTTGTTTTAACGCTTTAGTCAATTTTTATCTTTCAAACATCACCTTGATTCGAGAAGAGAAAAAAAAACCGCCGTACTCCCTAGATTACCTCTAACAGTATTGGGCGTGATTGCTCTATAAAGTTGGCCACTTGGTTTCATGCAGGCATTGAAATGAAGCCACAGGACAGATTCATTACGAGCAAATTGGACGATTAGTGATATCAAAGGGGCCCAGCAAGCATATGCCGATAGCTCCGCAATGTGTCCTAATGCCCCAACGGAGCCGCGTCGTGTGACACTCGCTCTTATTGCTAAACACTGCGTTTCTGTTTAACAAAAAAAAACCACACCATCATACAATTAAACAAACAAATGAGTCGCGATGGAAAAACACAGTCGCTGCTGGGGGTCTAAAGGCGCATCCTCCTCACCAGCTGCCTTAATTGACATCGCAAACGTTGCGACGCGCGTTCCACTGGCGTCCGGGCACATGTCATCTAATCGAATCCCCGTGCTAAGTGTGAATAAATCCACGTTTAACTAGCCTAACGCGCTACCTCTAACCGCTCGCTCACAGTGCACGCACGTCGCATATTTATTTTGAAATAACAGTCCGGGCTACCTTTCGGGCAATTTTAAAAACAAACAAAAAATACGCTTCGCCTCCAGCGCGGGCGGCGAAACGTCGCGACGGAAAGAGAAGGAACACTCGACACGGCTATCTCGAAAGAACAGCTATGCAGAGCGATTCTCAAACATCGAGCCGTGAAAACCCATACATCAGCACGTAAAAAAAAACCCGAGCGAAAATATGAGCGAGGTGTTAAAGCATTGCCAGTCCTAAGATATCCCCACTAAAATTACCACCCAGCCTCCCACGGGTGCGAGTGGAGTGTCTGCCACTTCACAGAGGGCCCGAGGGCCCGCGCCTGAGCCTAGGCCTAAGCCCGCAGGCCTCCCCAGGGCCTGCTTGCGCCTGACAGCTGAGAAACAGCCCAGCAGCCGCAAGGAAGGCACAAAAACCTTCTGAAGTAGCCACACAGCCTGCCCTAATGGCCACCTAACACCAAGCCTTTACGCGGTCTATTAGCCTCTACCCAGCCACCCCCTTCATACCCTTCTCATCATCTCCTCTCCATGCCAAGTTTCAAACGGGATGCTGCTTCCTCTCAGCGCATATCGCTCAGGACTGGCCATGCCCACGCTTTGGGCCACATCAAAGTGCCACGACTTGTTTTCTTTCCAGAGGTTTATGTTTTCAGAAACTTAAACCTGCAATTGCCATCCAGGGCTGTTGTCGAGAGAGATGTTGAGAGTTACTGCAGAGGTGGGGGGGTGGGGGGGGTGTCTCCAAAACCTGAGGTGGCCTAACGCAGGCCGTTTCAGAATTGCCAGAGATGCGGCAAAAGGGAAGATGAGATTGACATTTCAAAGAAACCTCGCCACCTCTGCGTTTGTACACGCGAGGGTTTTCCTACCGTGCCATACATGCGTAGAATATACAGAAATAATATTTACAATTGTCTGTTCACGTATCTGATAGAATAGCGTACACTCAATCCATCCATCCATACTTTGTCAGAAACCGCTTAATCCTGGACAGGGTTGCGGTGAGCCGGAGCTTATCCCGGCAGACACAGGGCGCAAGGCAGGGCTATCACAGGGCACGTACCATCAATCGGGTTCAACAAAAAGAGGTGGGGGGAAAAAAGTAGCCAAATAAATACCTGCCAAAACATTACTGGTCATATGTCATGCCAAAAACTGTTGTAAAAATTTTAATTATGAGCAAAACAGAACACAATAAACACCGCTCACACACGAGGGCACCGTAAACATCCACGGTTGGTCTGGACCCATGGGGCAAGCTAGCGCGCGTGTGCGCGTGTGTGTGTGTGCATGTCCCAAGCTGAGCTATGTCACTCAGTTCCATGCATTTGGCCTTTAGGGCTTTGAAACCAAAACTTCCTGGCCATTACCGAGGGTCCAGGCAGGGGGGCTGCATCTCCAGAAATGCAGAACATGAGATCACAGCAATTCGCTAATCTCCTTGCACAGAAAACGTGTGCCGCTGCATTCTTTGTACCGTGTCATTTAGTAGCATGCACGGCACAGATATGATATACACGCAGTTGTGCACTGATTCTGCATGGGAAATACGATGGAATAAATACACTTCGGGTGATGGCACTAAACGCGATGTGACACATCGTTATAGAAGAAAGTCAGTGAGTTGGTTTGGTTTTTTAATTAAGCTGGAAGGAACCGTTGAGCTATGCAGCTATCTTTAACAGTTGTCCAGCGGGGGAGGAGTAAGCAAATTACAACATCTCAGGGCACCGGGGCCAACTTAGTCAGGACAATTAACCTAGGCAGCATGTCCTTTGGACTGTGGGAGCAAACCGAAGTACACGGTCAAAACTCACGCGGACACTGGGAGAACATGCAAACTCCAGACAGAAAGGCACTCGAGCTGGGGATTGAACCCGGTACCTTCTTGGTGTGAGGCGGTAACGCTACTCACTGCGCCACCGTGCCCATCATAAGCTCATAAGAACCTGCTGTATGCAAAACATTTTAATTACATATGGACAATAGTTTACGTTCAAAGTCCTCAATGTATCATCACTGTTCAGAAGGCAGCTAATCGTGTAATGCAGCAGGGCACTTTATCTGCATGGTGCTCGCGAATTACTGGCTCCTCCAAGAAAGGGTTACGAGGGCAAAGGTGAAATCCCTTCCATCTCGTTTGAAATATGGACAGTTTGGAGACGTAAACGACCGCGGTTTGTAATTTTGTATCAAGCCTTAATCAACACGTACATTGTAAACGCATTGGATAATGTACACAATTTGTCAACATTACGGTTAAAACACAGCACGTGTGTCAAGTTATATAGTGGGGTAATGTGTTTTCAAAATATATTACCGTCTCAATCTTTCATCGCCAACACAGATACACACAGATACAAAAACAACAACAGACATATACAACACAACACGTTGCAGATAAAAACTATTCAGAAGCCTGCTGATACCGCCAGGGTGGGGGAGGCGAAACGTCGTGCAGCATAAAGCGGGAACACTCGACACGGCTCTCCCGAAAGAACATCTCTGAAGAGCAACCATCATGAATCGAGCCGTGAAAACCTACATGAGTACATTGCTCAAATCGTCACCTATTATATACGCGCATCGTTTAAGCGCGGCGTTATTTACACACGTGTTGATTTTTTTTTGTTACTTATGCACGTGGGTAACCACTGTGCCAAATGCAGAATTACGTTCACATCTATCTATCTATCAAACTCGGGCTTCTGTAATCTCACCGCTACGAAACTCGCTAGGCGTATAGTTGCTCACTGGACAGTGCGGTGCTCGCCTATCATCATCACCCGTGCTCGCTCTTGTATTCACGGAGCCGGGCACACCGAGGTTCCAGGGCAGTGAGCTTGCTCGTCGCTACCGTGCCCAATCAATGAGCCTCCCCGCGGCGCGCCAGGCGCTCAGCCCACGGCGCCGCGGCGCGCAGTTCAAAGCCGCGTCACGCGCCGCGCAGTAGCCACTTGCTTTAAGTCACCGTGAGCCAAACTCTCTCTCTCGCTCTCTCCTTACGCGGCGAACAGTCAATATTACAGGCGAGCTCCACTTCAACACACTTTATTAAATAAAAGACACGCACGGAGAGCGAGAGAGACGGGGGGTGGAGGGGAAGAAAGCGGGAGCCGTTGTTTTCACACTTGTATGACGAGCCTCGGCGCTCGGTGACAGATAAGGGGTGGGACAGATATTGGCTTCCTGTCTGATACAATCTCACCTCGCGTTCATTCTTGCCACATCTGGATGGGATCACGGGGAAAAGAGGAACCGGGGCCCGCGCGTGACTGCTTGAGGGAATTGTCGCCTTCTCGTGCGATTCAGAGAGCGAGAGAGAACGCGCGACGAAGGTGTCGCGCCCCGCCACGGCGTTAATATGAATATGTTGATATAATTGTTTCGAAGCGAGTCGTTCGACTGCGCCGCGACCCCCCCCCCCCCTTTTGCAGGTGACAATTGCACCGTTAAGAGTGCATCTCAAACCGCGTTCGGGCCCTCCCGTGCTGCGCCCCGTGCGCCGGCACCAAGCCGGAGGTGAGTGACCTATCACGCGACGTTCGCCCGTCATCAGCGCGCGTTCTCACACCTATCAAGCACATCCACACATCCGCGAGATGTAAAAGGTATAGTCCTCTTGCACGTATGGTGTGTGTGTGTCTGTGTGTCGGGGGGAGCGGTGGCGCAGCGGTTAGCGCGCTGTGCTACGAACCCGGTGACCCGAGTTTGATTCCGACGCTGGTGACGGTTTTCTGAACCGGTGCTGAGCCTCCCCGCCTGGGTGGAATCGGCCTCAAATGAGTACCTGCTGCGGTGTGTAAATATTGCGAATCGGGAGACAAAGGCGGTCTGGCGTGGTGACGGACGAACACACCCCCTCGTGTGCCGTGTCCGCCTTTATAGGTGAGATAGATAGATGTTCATTACAGCAGAGAATATCCAGTGAGCGTGCACGTTTTGAAAGCGGGATTCCTACGACACAACAAACAACACCAAAAATAACTATAGGTGCTACTCGCTAACAGCACTTGGCCCTACAGTCTGTAAAGGTTATAGGGGGACCTTTATCTTCGTGAGTGAGAGTGTGCGCACGTTTTATTACAGTACTTGCAGGACGTGTTCGCATTAGCGAGACGCGCGGCATTAAATGTAAACATGTTATACACGCGACCACAAAACACATGCGCGCGTTAATTGACGTTAAATAAAAGTGATCGGACATTTCTGCAGCCATTGAGATCAAGATTTCCCCCAGCCCCAAACCCCCGCCACCCAACTACCCCACACGGCTATCCACTCGCCCTACGTCCACAATTCCTCTCACCCACCATCCCATCTATTTGCGTGTTTGTTGTGTCGCAGGAATCCCGTAAAGAGCTTGCAAGCTCACTGGGTATTTGATGCTGTAATAATAAACATCTATCTATTTTGGCAGCAGGGTGGTGCATTGGTAACATCGGTGGGTGGCCAGTACCACGCACAGCCGCCTATGCCTCCCTAGTGACAATGTTTGCACTCCACACCAGGTACTCATGTAAGGCTGTGTCGACCTAGGGGAGGCCCAGGAGCGATTTCGAAAATCATCACTGGTATTGGCCGTGGGCGGGATTCGAACTCGGGTGGCCGGGTTCAAAGCGCAGCATGCTGACCGCAACACTACCGCTCTCCCTGCTCACCCAACTACCACAGGTCACCCACCCCACCAATCATCCACCATTCCTCACACCCACCACCATCCCTTGCGCCCAGCTATTTATCCACCACTCAGCCACCCGCCATTCGCACAACTCACCCCCCCCCCCGGTTACTGCTAATCAACCCATCTATCCACCTCTGCTTGCGGCTGCCTGGCTGCACACGCAGTAGCTGCTGTTGATGATGATGATGATGCTCCGTGTATGGTGGTGGAGAGCGGGATGGCCTGCTTCTCAACTCCCCCGAGGCGAGCTTCGCCTGAGACGCGTGCCTCCCGCTGCCCGGGCGGGAGTAGGCGGAGGGGTGGTGATGGTGCCAGGTGGTGTGGCGAGGTGGTGTGGTGATGGTGCCAGGTGGTGGGGCGTGATGGCGCGGTGTGCGGTGGGGTGACTGAGGCGGTGAGCAGCGGCGCGAGGAAGTCGCTCGTGATGTTTTGAGGTGACGAGCTGCCGAGTGCAGTGGTGTGCGGTGGTGTGTGTGGTGGTGCTGGGGTGGTGTCTATGATGGTACAGGGGTAGTGTGTGCGATGATGCGGTGTGCTATGTATGATGGTACAGAGGCGGTGTGTGCGGTGGCACGGAGGTGGTGTGTGTGATCGAGTTAGGTGGTTTGTACGATGGTACAGAGGTGGTCTGATTGGGTTGAGCGCTGGTTTTCGGAGTGGAGCGGCATTCTACCTGGAGCGTCTCAGCTACACCCCTTCCCCCC
>JAZEWU010000007.1:2110646-2145661 GCA_036362915.1 Geotria australis | reverse complement strand
AAGGCTACACGGGGGATCTTCGTCTTTGGGGGTGTGCGTGGAAAGTGTGGGGTGCTTAATGTGAGTAGGAGCGAGCCGGTATCATCGCCATGCCCCCAGAGCTCCGGCGGCTCTGAGCAGCGCGCACTCACGCGGCCACCACAAGAAAAACCAGTGTAATTAGGGCAAACGAGTATCGAACCGGGTAATGTATCTCGCGGAAGCCAATAGCGGCCAGCCAAGCAGAGCTAATGAGATTGATAGGGACCCAGGCGTAACAGTAACACGTAACATACACGTGGACGCTCCACCCGACACGGACCGGGCTGCGAGCGACAAATCGCTATTGACACCGAAGCAATTATCTGGCGACCTCGTGCAAACCGGCAGGGTCGGACATTTTCAAAATCATCAGTGTGACGGAATTAAATTATCTGATTTCAGTAAGAGCGTTTCTTGCGACGCGCGATATGTAAAGGGCGGGGTGGGGTGGGGGAGTATGTGCGGGGAATGGTATGTGGGGGGGTGGTCCAGTGGTTAGCGCGCTGGGCTACGAATCTGGCGAGCCGAGTTCGAATCCCGCTCACGGCCAACACCAGTGACGATTTTCTGGGTCTCCCCTAGGTCGACTCAGCCTCAAATGAGTACCTAGTGCGGTGTTTAAACATTGCCACTAGGGAGACAAAGACGGCCGGGCGTGGTGCTGGTCACCCATCCCCTCGTGTGCTGTGTCGACCTTCATAGGTGCTACTCGCTAACGGCACTTGACCCTACAGTCTGTTAAGGCTACACGGGGGATCTTTGTTTTTATGTGTGGGGGGGGAGAATGAAGAGGGGGGTAGAGTCGAGTCAAGTTTTAATTGAAGGCGAAGGCGGGGTCACGCAGACACGCGTGTGATGCTGCGGCCTCCATCCATTCATTGTCAGAAACCACTTAATCCAGTACAGGGTCGCGGTGAGCCGGAGCCTATCCCGGCAGACACAGGGCGCAAGGCAGGGCTATACCCATGCGCCCTCCGCCTCGGAGTAATGAGAGGGACGGCTGTTGGGATAATTCATATTTGTACGTTCTCGTCGTGTGGACTCCGCAATCCTTGGGGTCGTTGGAGCTGAATATCATTCATTTGCGGTCAAGAGCCATTATTCAAGTCCGTGGTATTTTTTTGTGTGTTGGCGTACTCCAAACAAATGTGGCTTGGCTTCTTTTAAAGAGCAAAAAAAGGAAAGGCATAGGCCCGCGCGTGTATTAATCACACTTGGAATTCTCAAAGCATGAGCAGCATTAACTCAACCAAGGGGTCATGTGTAAGTGTATAAGCTGCAAACAATTGAGAAGAATAATTCAATTGAGAAACCTGATTATGAGCTTTTGGCAGCTTGCTTACAATTCAGGGGTAATTGCGCTATATTAGCTGTACCGAGATGAAATCATGTTTCGTTTTCATGCACTCGGTGTACAAACTATACACACACAGATTATGTGAACACAATACGTTCCATGCTTTGGGTGAATGTACAATTATAGCTCATGCATTTTCTATTGTGAATTCTCGAAAGTATGCAATGAGCATTGTGTGTGTGTGGTGATTTTAAAAAAGCAATGCAATAACTTTTTACGGTTGCCATCTTCATCAGCTCTCGTTTATTCACTGCTGGATGAAGGCCACTCCACGCCGTCTCCATCAGTCACGGACTTGCGATGCTCCCGTCTATCTCACTCCCACCCGAACCGATCTATAATCATTGCACAACCCAGCTCGGGTGCCTTTCTGTGTGGAGTTTGCATGTTCTCCCCGTGTCCGCGTGGGTTGTCGCCGGGCACTCCAGTTTCCTCCCACAGTCCAAAGACATGCTGCTGCATAGGTTAATCGTCCTACGGATTAAATTGCCCCTGGTCCCCTGTGATGGACTGGCGTCCTATCCTAGGTATAGCCCTGCCTTGTGCCCTGTGTCTTCCGGGAAAGGCTGCGGCGCACCGCGGCCCTGTACGTGATTAAGTGGTATTTGACGATGGATGGTTGGATCCTTCACGGTGGTCGTCCTTTCATTCACGTTTTCCTCCTTTAACTGCCATTCTGTCACCAGTCTCGTCCATCAGCCATAATTTATTCTGGGAACGTGTCCTGCCCAAGCCCGCTTAAATTGTTCAACAGTCACTACGATGTCTCTGACTTAATAATGAATCTCATTTATCTGATCCAGGTGTTTCTCATTCTGTCTCCCGGTGTAATTTCAAGCATGCGTCTTCTTTACTTCTGTACCCACGTTTCAGTGACCTCTATGAAGTCTTGACCAACTACATTCAAATGCATGTTCTGTTATTTATCATAACAAATGCTGTGTAATCTTATAGATAGATGCTTATTACCACAGCAGAACATACCCAGTGAGCTTGCAAGCTCTGGAAGGGAGATTCCTACGATACAACAAACGTACAAACTAACCAACATCAATCTGGCAACGGGTTATCAATTACACTCACAGTGTTGACATTATCAACACACCACAGAGCCAAATCATGAGTTAGGGTGGACAAACATTTTAAATTATAATCCCACTTGATGGCAGCTTTCAGCCCGTAAAGCTTCAGTAAACATTCCCCCACCCCCCCGTGGAAAACTTGCTTGGACGCACTAATACCCACAGTGTTCTGACAAGCCATTGGCGTAGGTAGGTCGGGTGGTGCCACAGTGCGCTGTGTTATGCACCAAGTACCTCAGTTTGATTCCCAGCAACGGCCAGCATCAGTTGCGAATAATATATATCGGCCCTGCCCTCCCACGGTGGCGCGGTTAGTAGCACTGCCGCCGCAAGAATGGCCTGGGTTCAAATCCCGGCTCGGGTGCATTTCTGTGTGGAGTTTGCATGTTCTCCCCGTATCCACGTGGGATTTCGCCGGGAACTCCGGTTTCCTCCCACAGTCCAAAAACATGCTTCTGCCTAGGTTAATTGGCCTGCGAACTAAATTTCCCCCGGTTCCCAGTGATGGACTGGCGTCCTATCCTGGATATAGCCCTGCCTTGCGCCCTGTGTCTGTCGGGATAGGCTCTGGCTCACCACGACTAAGCGGTTTCTGACAATGGATGGATGGTCGTGCCCTCCTTTAGTTTACACCAACCCGCACTGACTAGCATGAAGTATGGCCAAACCTCCCCATGACGAACACGGCTGTGCATCCATTTGATATTTGAGAAAAGCTGGAACGATGGTCGAATCGAGCCGTGAAAACCCACATCAGTCCAAAAGCTGAAATTTGTATTAAATTGATCAATCGTGTTTGGGTGTACACCTCTAAGTTGAGCGCATTATTGAACTAAACCTTATCCCTGACAAAACCAACTACTGAGTATTGTATGCAGTTCTTATTGACCTGGATAAAAGACATCTCTTTTTAATGGCAAAAATCATCTGGACTGGATTTTAAATAAATCTCTTTATCCGTTATGATGTTGGCTCAATTATAATCAAAGCCCCATTTTTTAACTATTCCAAAATGTATATACATGCAATCGCTTTGCATTATCCCGTGTTTTGTACATTCACCTGGTCATCGGCATTAACCGCAGTGGCAGAACGGGATTTTATATTTTACGCGGAATTATCCAGGAATGAAGAAAGGCATATCCCTTTGTTTTGACAATTAATGTTATGGGCAGTGGGAAGTTTTTGTGCTGTTTTACAGTGAATTTTCGGGGACCGTGTGTGAGCCGAGCTTTGGTGCATTTTCCCTCAGCATCCAAATCCTACAGGGATTTTAAAAAAGTTATTTTCGCAGGGAGACTGATTTTAAACAGGTTTGTTTTCAATTATCGGGGTATGTGTCCCACGATTTCCCGAGGGAACGGCAGCCATTCCGCTCACGGATTTAGCAGAAATGCCCAGATGTTTGCTATTACTGGCCCTGCCGTTATGTCGCAACTCGTGGCCTGCACGGCCCTCCCCCTTCGAAGACCCCCGACCGAGCGAGAAGCTTAAACTGTTTACAATTTTGACCACAAATAAACCAAAGCTCACCCTAAGCAATACTCGCATAATGTCGGATTGTTTTTCTGGCATTAACCACAGCATACATAAGGGCTTGGTCTTCATGCGACACCACTCACGCGTCCGTACGAATGACGACTTTCAAAACGCGCTGCACACACACACACGCGTGCTCGCTCACGCACCGCCTTATCCCTCCCCGCGCCACCCAGGGACCCCCAGGAAGGCACCGCCTTTCAATCGGAACTCCCCAAACCCTCCCAAAACCCAAACCCAACAAGATGTAAAGTTAATGAACCATTAGCCGTGCCACTGATCAACATGCCGGCCACGCGAGCTGATTAACCACTGCTCACGGGTAGATGCGCCCCCCCCCCTCCTCTGCTCGTGATAATTCGCACGCGGGCCCAGGCGGAATGCCGCTCTGGCAGAGAGCATCTCGGGGTGCAGAAGCATCATCAGCAGCAGCAGCAGCAGCATCATCATCGGCAGCATCAGCAGTGGGGGGGCATTGGCCCCCTGTACGGGCAACGCGCGGGCAGGCGGCAGGGGCTGTGGGAAGGTCGGCGGAGCCGCGCCTGGGAAGGGAAGTCGGCAGTTTGGACAGCTGCGCCCGATTTCTCCCCATGGTGCGCCCGCGTGAGTTGTGGGTGCGTGTGTGGCTATTCGTGTGTGTGTGTGTGTGCGTGCGCGCTAGTGTCCGTGCGTATGGGTGGGTGTGTGCGTGCGTGTGTGCTTGCGAGTGTAGGTGCGGTGGCGTTCTGGAGAGCGCGCTGGCTGGCCAGCCTAGCGGTCTGAGTTCGATTCCAGCTCGTGACGCATTAGTGTGGCGAATATATCTGAGGCTGTGCTGGGCCTCTTAGGTTGACGTGGTCTTGAATTGGTGCCTGGTGCGGGTGTACGCGTTAGCACCGGGGATACAAAGGCGGTTGAGTTTGGTGCTGGCTACATCAACACCCTCGTGTGCCTTTACAGGCAGCACTTGCCCCAACATATTGGTAAGGCTATACAGGGCAGCTTTATCTCTGGTGTGGGCATGTATTGGCGTGCGTGTATTTATGTATGCCTGCACATGGGTTTGCGTGTGTACATGTGCGGATATGTATGTCAATGAACGTGGGTGTGTGTGTACGTATGTGATTTTTGATGCGCGTGTGTGTACATCCGTGCGCGTGTCTGTGTGATGCACGCCGAAGTTTGTGGTGAACCCGGTGACCCGAGCTCGATGCCCGCTCATGCCCAAAATCAGTGACGATTCTCAGATCCAGTCCTGGCCCTCCCATAGGTTCACTCAGCCTCATATGAGTACCTGGCGCGGTCTGCCAACACCTTAATAGGTGCTCGCTAACAGCACTTGACCCCGGCAGTCTGTTAAGGCTATACGGGGCGTCTTTGTCTTTGCACCCAGAAGTCCACGGCGCCGGAGAAACTCGAGGGTTGGTTAAGCAGATGGGTCAACGTATGCGAGTGCATCGGAGTGTGATGTACTAACATTGAGACACACAGGGGACATGGGGGGAGGTTGGTGGTTCGGCGGGTGTATACCTTTTGTTAGAGGAAATTAGTTTAAGCCATACCTACATGCATTACACACAAACGACAACAACAGAAGGTAAATCCAGAACCTTTGCAATAATTAGGTCTTTACATATTAGTTCGGACTGCAGGCTTAACAAATGCAATGTCAATTTGTGAGCACCAGAAATAGACTGCTTCATTGTGAGCCTCTGCATTGCATCAGGAACGAACCCTCGTGTGTGTGGTGGTGGGGGGGGGGTAGACGCTTTAATTTTTGATTAAATCAGGGGCCAATCACACACTGTGTGGGTGCATGGAAGTGCATGTTTGTGCACGTGTATGCATATGTAAAGCGGGGGTGGGTCTGGCTAATCTCTTCTTGGGATTTGATTTTGTTGTTGGTGACCTGCAATACGAGTCTCTCGTACGTTCACAAGGATCAAGAGCAATTTAAGGTCATAAATGGAACACTAGGTTAACATTGTGTTTTCACAATGAATTTCTCCACTTAATGGATAGTTTAAAATGCTGAAGAAACCACACACACGCGCGCGAGCAAGCTCGTATATGCCTCCTAAGAAATCAGCGAAATAATGTATTTAATAAATCTCATACAGCATGGCATACTTTAAAAAAAATGCAAAAAAAAAAATCCACTGCATGGAAGCACTTAACCTATAACGGTTGAGGGAGGAGGTCGGAAAGCAATTGTAGCCAGGTTTGGAGGGGAGAGTAGGTAGGGCGTAAATGGGAGCGGGTTGTGGGGGGGGTCTCGGGAAGGGTGAAAAAGTTGTGGGGGGCTGGTGGGGGGGGGGAGGCTTGTGGGGGAGGGGGAGTGAGTTTCAGAACGCTGCATATTTGGTCCGTGCGCAGTCGCTACAAATGTGCACTAAGACGGGGCGATTCCAGTCCGCAGCTGGCGGTAATGGCGGGTTCAGCGATTACGTCGAGACGTGTTCTGGCAAGGGCCTCCAACTCCTGTAACAGGAAGCTAATCAGAGCCACGGCACCGCTGCTCCGTTTGGGCCAGCGAGAGGCGGTCGCCAAATTACACAATAATGGGCCATTGTTCTACGCAGGGTGGGGTTTGGAGCGCTGGGACGCATAGGAGTTCCCCCTCCCCTCTAGCCTCCCCCCACCTCCCTCAGCTTTCATTATTCCAGCTTATTAGCTGCAGTGGTGGCCACTGGATCAGGTTTTATAAGGTAATGAGATTTATTAGCACTGCTGACCTGCAGATGTGCCGCAATAAAGCCGCGCACAGCCTCTCAAATTATTTCTTGAAACACGCGCGACCCACCGAGAAAGGCAAACATCCCGCGTTAACGCGCCGTTTGTCTGTCGGAGCTGTTGGCTCACTTGCCGTGACCCCGCTGGCCGTGACCCCGCTGGCCGTGACCTTCTAAAACTGGGCAGAAAAATGGTTTTGCGCATCCACTGCACTGCAGCCATTGTTGTTGGGGCATGGCACGTGTGGCAGAGATTTCCGAGAATGTAATCGTTTTCTTTTTAAAATAATGTTTAACGACATCTTCATAATTATTAGAGCAATTCCATCGCATTGGACACGTTAGCCTTTTGTTGTAACATAGTTATGTGTTAATAAGGGTGGATAAGTGGACACCGTTAAATTTCGCTGAGAATATTAATCAGAAAATAAAAGACTGGCTCCGAGTATAAATTCAGCAATGGATGCCACGGGCACATTTAATTCTGAAAATAAGGCAGTGAAATAACTTCTCGACCACGTGAATTGCATTAAACCCATACAATTAAACCCCCTTAAAAAAAAGATACGGATTAATTTCCTCTATGAGCTTTCGAATTAAATTCTACCGTCACCTAACTGATTCTGATCGACAGCTGCTGACATTACACTAATTTGATAAAAGGCCAATTCATGCCAGAATGCCACATCTCAAACACTCCGCTCTCGATGCAGTCTCACTCCATGGCAGGATTCTCTCTCTCGCTCTGCACGCCGCCGTCCCTTCCTTCGAGTGGCCACACGCCGCACCGTGTGAACGCGCGCTCGCCTCCACACGTGCGCCCCTTTGTGAAGGCGCGCTGTCCGCCGCGTGTGCAGGACTGCCCAAAGATCCGTAAGCCATGATGAGGCCGCCAGTGACAGGTTGGAAGGAGGCCAGGCCCTGCACGTGGCCCCAAGGGGGCCAGAGTTGGGCGTAGGGTGTGTGGGAGGCGGGGAGGGGGTTGGTTACTGAGAAGGGGTTACCGTGGCTAGTGACACGTTGCCTGTGCGAGAACGCTGACCACCTTCGCTGGACCTCCGTGGGCGCACCCCCTGGGAAAATTCCATCAACGTTATTTTGATTAATTTTGGAGCTTTCTCAGTGTTTAGCTTTGTTTTTCATTGTTTCTCGTTGTCGGTGAATAACTGTACGGGTTTTTAAAAAAAGTATTCACTGTTACGTAAAAAGAGTATTCCCAACAGCAATATCTTTATATTTACTTTTTTTCTGAAGTGTTTTTCTCCTCCTTGTTTCCCATGTCCGCTTTGATGCTGCGTGTCCTTTCACATTTGCGTTTTCATTTAATCATTAAGTTCTGAATTCCCACCCTTTCGTTCTCCCCACCTCCTGCCTAGTTTCTCTTGATTTTCCATCGTGTTTCATTCATGTTATTCTTTCAATACCTATGGTTTTTTAGGTCCCGTGCTTTCACCGTTGCTGACACAAGCCAGGCGCAGTCTAAACCCTGCTCAGGTCAGAGACAATTAAGTTCTACATTACTGGGCTTTTGGAAGGAGATGCCAGAACCTTCTGTGCAGGAGTGTTATTACAGCCAATTATTTCAGCTGTTACACTGCTGCTCTCGTTACAGGCATTTGAAACAAAGTTATTCAGCAGCAAACCCGCCAACAGCCACGGTAAAAAAAAAAACATAAATCATAATTTGACCAGAAAAAAAAGAAATCTCCTGCACCGCTGCAAAATCTTTGACTCACAGATTTCGAGATCGATTTGTTTTCAAGCTGGCTCTTGTTGTCGCGAGCAAGCGGCGACACTGGGACACCGGGATGGTTCGACGTGTGAAGGCGACGGGGAACGGCGGAGTGGGGGGGGGAAAGTTATGGCGATGTGCAAAGGGCGTAGACGCATAAAAAGGCAGATACCGTTGCACATTATAAATATCCGTTAAGTAATACGGTTATGAGATCATCCCCGGGTTGTCACGCTGCCATCTTGTTTAGCGTTAGTCGTGCTCCCATGGCGACTGTAGCTGAGCGGACAGCTGTCAAACGGCGAGGCATTACAGCTCTCCGCCTCACACATCTGCCCTGCACCAGATGGGCCCTGCCGCACTTAAAGATCCTAAGAAGCGCACATCCCTGCTTCCAAATAAAAAAAAAACAACACAATTTTTGAGTTACAAGATATATTTTAAAAGGCGCCCTCGGTTTTTTTTTGTTTATTTCCCAGCGCTATAAATTATTCCTCTTGTCACCCAGAAATGTGATGATTACGATGTTTGTTGTTTGATGCTATTTATTAATAGTGATGCACTTTATAACGCGCGCAAATTTCACGCCTGGTTGTGGACGAGATACGGAGACGGAGGTGTGGAGCCGAGCTCAGTGTGGGTTTCGCATGTTGGAGTAAGTGTCGTTTGAGTCGTTTTTTGAAGGTCGAGGTTGTGGTCGTTTGTCGAAGGTGTTAATGGTATCGTAAGTAATCGCACACGCAGATTAGTAGAATCGGTGGAAGAAAATGATGCGGAGAATATTAATTTAACGGGGAAAAATGTGGCTCTTTTGTGCGGTGAATAATGTCCTTTAACAAATCTTGGTCACGTTATCGAGTCATTGTGACAGTCTCAGTACTTTATTGTAATGATTGTTATTCCACACTCTGGTGTTCTGTACGGCACTAAAATCAAGCAAGATATTGATACGCTTGAAGTAGTCATGTCTATCTTTTCTTAAATAGTTATGCGTTTTCTCAACTTGTATCTTCCAACTTTTTGTCGCGAAAGCAAATTAAGCAAGTAGTTGTTGAGTGTGCCACCGTGCCAGATTGTCCATGGTTCCAACGTCTTAACTCTTGAAAACCCTTCACAGAAAGCTTTGAGATCCCACAATCATCATACCAAAGCACACCGGGGCAATGTTTACAGAATCCGTGACGTGAATTCACAGGATCAAACTATTCTGCCTCGGTGACCCCAGCTCTAGCTTCAACAGTTGACAATGAGGCAATGAAAAGTTAGCATTAACAATGGAGACATTATTTAGTTAACACAGCCTTCATACATACAACCGCACGGTATAAAACTCTAATGTTTTAGGCAGTGTCCTTTTCTTTCTGTTCCAAAGAAAGGCCATGGCCTGAAACAGCCCGTTATTCCGTATAATTGTACGCCATAAGGCAGCGTTAATGATGAATGCGGTGAGTTTCGCCCATAATTTGTCCTCGCGCGCCACTGCCAACGCCAGTCGCTTAACTTTTGTTTAATAACATTAATAGTTCCTTCTTCTTAACACGACCCAGGTCTCGTTTTTTTTTTGCAAAAAGAGCAATCATTACGACTCCCCCAAGTCTTCACCTGTGTTCTAAATAAAGCAATTGGTTTAATTGATTTGACAGGTGCTTATAATTGGTGCTTTAGGTAAAACAACAACTCATCAGGAAGGAAGGAAGCGACGACTCTGCGCGGCTGCGCGACGTGCACAGAGCCATAATTCATGCTATAAATTACGGTTCTAAACTTTGTGCTGTACTCTTTATTGCTCGCCGTAAATTCGCGGTGGGAACCGTACAGTAAACCCAAGGAAAGGTGGGNNNNGGGGGGGGGGGGGACCGGGGGCTCCTGGCAACTCATTTGAGGTGTGCTTCACGGCAGCGACAGCAAACTTCCTGCAGTCGTTAGAACATTAAGGAAAACACATAAAGTTGCATAAACGAGGGACGTTTATTACCCGGCAGCTGTTGCTAAGCGAGAGCCAAATGCCTCCGTCGTAAAAGCTCAGATTGGACGGGGAGATTGGGCACCATTAACGCCATTCCTGGCATGAAATCTCACCGCTGATTGCAACCATTGTGCACTGTGGCAGCAGATGGTTAAAGCAGGACTCCTACCCTCCCATCCCTCCATCTCTCTTTTCATCGTACCCGGTTTTTTATCTCTTTTTTTTCACTTTGCTTTTTTTAATTGACAAAAAAAATTGTCTCACAATATTTAGCATTTGTTGCCCCGCAGCATTCCAATGCAAAAAAACGAGGAGAGGTTATCTCTCTCTCTTATTTCTGTGCAATTCAAGTTGTGCCCCGGTGCAATTGGGTTCGGCGTAATGCGAACGTACGCGGTTTGTAAGCGTTACACAGCCAGAGGTGCGTCCACGTGCAGCGAAAAGAGAAAGCAGAAGTGAAACTGTCCGAAGAGGAGACAAAGTTAAATGCACGGGCTTTGCCGCTAGCCAGGTAAAACCTTGGCCCGACTAAATTGCCCCCACTGCCCTGCGTTGGACTGGCGTCCAGCCCTGGGTATAGCCCTGCCTTGCGCCCTGTGTCTACCTATAAATGATTAAGCGGGTACAGATAATGATGATGATAACACCTCGTTGGGGTTGGCAGAGTGGCGCAGTGGTTATAGCGCTGCACTATGGAGCTGGAAAGCTCAGTTCGAATCCCAGACCCAGCTGGCAACAGCATCTGAACCTGTCCTGGGCACCCCATTCCGCAACCCGTATTGATCAATGTGGTGACGTATGGTCAAACAGCCCACGTGGCAGACATGGCATGAGGAGGCCTACATCCACCAGTGGACTGGCAATGGCCTAATAACTATTATATTATCAAGAAAACACAGCTTACATGTATTAAATCCATATGTCATAGCAGGAAACTTGACAACTTTCCTCTTATAGACAAGCCTTACTTTGTTGCTTTTCATTATCAAGTTCATCTTCCAAAAGCTCTCCAATCTGATCTCACACTTAATTTCGTAATTTTAATCCAGATTTGTCTTCAATAGCTTGCCCACGATTATGATGAACACAGTGAGACCAAACATATATTTTACAAAAAGAGCGATGGGTCAAATAACTGCATCAACAGACCCAAACATTTATACTAAAAAACACTCAAACCGGATTAATACGACAAATATGACAAATTGGGATATTAAAAAAACACATAAAATTAGAAACGTGGGGAATACACAATTACATTCGAATAAAATCACAATATAATCATCTGCAATGTAAGGTCTTGTTTGCTCGTATTTGAGGCCTTTAGAGGCCTGGGTGCACTGGATATTCAGCAAGGTCAGTCAGTTAGTCTTTATTTAAGCTGGAAGGAACCGTTGAGCGATGTAGCTCTTTTTGCGGTTGTCCAGCAGGGAGGGATAAGCAAGTTACAACATCTCAGGGTACCGGGGGCAATTTAGTCAGGACAATTAACCGAGGTATGGTTAATCAGGGGTCTGTCTTCTTCTTCTTTGCGATTCTTTGAAGCACGATGGTCAGCCTCTGGACATTGTTGTCTTTCAGCTCGGCCTCGAAGTGTTTGGTAGAATTCGCAGGCAATATCAAGTACTACCTGACAGGGATCGCGACGTGAACGCTTCTACCTTGACCCCCAGGGGTCTGTGATATGTGCTGACTGTGACCTCCTGTGCGCACCCCAATCTCGGTGACGGTCTTGTGGTGATCGACCGTTTACTGAAGTGGTCCCTCAATTGTGGAACTCCCTGCTGGTGCCCCCCCCCCTCCTTTACTGATGGCCTTCCGAGGTTGATGTTGATTCTACATGCTCCTTGTATGATGAGAATTGCTATTAAGAGCTGCTGTTTCAGGATAGCCGTGTCAAGCATTTCTCTCTCTCTCACTTCACAACGCTTCACCTCTCACGTTGGAGAAGCCTCACGGTATCTCCAGGTTGTAGAACTCCCAAACTCTCCGGCGATCAGTCTCTCGGGGTGTGTTGACATCTGTACTGATGTAGGTTTTCACGGCTCGATGTAGGATAATTGCTTTTCAAAGCTGTTCTTTCGGGATAGCCGTGTCTCTACTTCGCGACGTTTCGCCTCCCATGTTGGAGGCATCTTCAGGCGTTCTTGACGTCTGAGTGAGTCCCGAGTGGATGCACTCAAACCTCAAAAACACCTCGAGGAAAGTCTTCACTATTAGAAAAGGTGAATGTGGGTTCATTTAAGGAATTAACGTTTTTCTCCGTCCTGTTTTGTGATGTGAACCTCAATCAGTCAGTTTTTTATCTTAGCTGTAAGGCACCGTTGGGCTATATAGCTATGTTTAACAGTTGTCCAGAGGAGAGGGGTAAGCAAGTTACAACTCAGGGCACCGAGGGCAATTTAGTCAGGGCAATTAACCTATGCAGCAGCATGTTTTTGGACTGTGGTCGGAAACTGAAGTTCCCGACAAAAACCCACGCAGACACGGGGAGCACATGCAAAATCCACACAGAAAGGCACCCGAGCCGGGAATCTAAACCAAGACATTTTTGCCGTGAGGCACCAGCGCTACTCACCGCATAGCAACCATGCCGAACCTGATTTGTGTTATTTCAGTCGTCCGACGTCTATTGCAGTTTGAAAAATAGAGAATAACTTTTCTGTCTGGTTTCAATCAGAACATTAATTCTTTTTTACACACACAAAATCTACACATGTGTGAGTGTGTGTGTAAATATACAAGGGTCAGTCAATATTTTTTGAGAATAACACACTGAAAATGTTGCATCAGCTTATTTGAAGATTTATTTGAAAGCTAAATCGTTGCATATCACTCACAATAATTGTTGTGGTGTGGGGGGGGGGTGACTGTTTAAATAAAGTAATAACTATGTCAGTGCTTACGTTTAATGGAGCGGCAGCTCAGCAGTTAGCGCGCTGCTCTATACGCCCGGCAACTTGAGTTCGATTCCGTGCTATGGCTAACATCAGTGGTGAGAGTTAAATATGAACTAGTGCTGGGCCACCCCCCCCCCTTCAGCAATCAACACTGACCATCATAGCGAAGTATGGTCAAACGGCATGGGGAGGTCTTATCCAGAAGTGGATTTGATAAAGGGATATAAATTATGATTATCGTTATATGATGACCGTTAAATGTGTTTTCAAGCTTTCACTATTCCTCTGATTTTATTTATCTTATTTGATTTGTCCATCACTGAAAAGTTCTGCTTACGTACAATAACACCGCCGTAAGTGCTCATGCACTAAATCTAACGGCGGCTTAACGTTTTACGGCTTTGCGAAACAAAGCGCGCTCAGTTTCGACGCACCGCGTGTTTTTCATCGTGCGTGCGTTAATTCGCCGCAAAGTTGTCACAGTGTTGTGATTTTTCTAAAAGCTCTGCGTGCGTGGGTGTCTCGCTTACAACATTCCAGCCGAAGCTGTGTGGCCTCATTTATTGAGCAGAGGTATAGAGGAGCAAGCGAGAGTGAGCGAGCGAGAGGGAGGGAGAGGAAAGCGTGGCCGATGAGACGATAGGAGGCTCGCCAGCCGGGGGGAGAAAGACGCTGCGCGAGACCCGGACAGTGGGACCGTGTGACAGCCCGCAACCTGATCACCAGATGTTATCAGGATGTCGGGTCAGGTGACACGGCTTTCCCAGGCTGCCTGTTGGTCTCTGTTCAACATGTGACCTTTGATTGACAGTGCAGCGGTTGATTGACAGCCCAGTGGTGCGCCTGTAAGCTCCGAGGGGATTCTGTTTTTGGCCCAAAATTAAAATCGCGCTCTTGGTATATGCATGCGATATTGGGGCGGCTAATGTTTTCCACGATCGCGGCATAATTTAATAAGGATCGTTTTGGCATCTGTTATTAAAATAAAATTCCCCCCTCATCCCGTGAATAGTAATTTTTTGCCGAAAATTGAATGCCAAAAAAGTTATTAAACTTACAACAACAACAAAATACAGTGACATTGCATTATTGTTACTATTATTACTTCATTATTTTTTATTATGAAATGTGTTTGAATAATAATCACTAAATGGCGAAGTAATATAGAACGGCTCTGATTTGAGAATTTAATCCGTCGCATTCTTTTTCCTAAATCTGGCTACATTTCAGCCAAATTATACACTTAATACGCACCGTTTTAGATTTAACTTAATAATAATGATTCATAAAATGTTGTTATTATTAGTATTATAATTTTAAATACCGCCAAATGTATAACGCGTAATTTTCTTAACGAGCCGGTGCTTTTCAAAACA
Organism: Geotria australis; assembly: GCA_036362915.1. NCBI lineage: Eukaryota > Metazoa > Chordata > Hyperoartia > Petromyzontiformes > Geotriidae > Geotria > Geotria australis. The sequence goes on along the minus strand of JAZEWU010000007.1, from coordinate 2,130,977 downwards.
GGGGTGGAGGGCGCGTGTTATGTTACCAGTCCTGAGTTTGGTTACCTATTGTGCAAAAATGTTTAAATTCGCAGTGCGCATATTCCGAAGGATCTCTGGGTCTTTCATGAATCTAAATATAACAAATGAAACGAGCCGTTGGAGAAGCGCAATGAGGCGAGCCCCCTCGTGGATGTCCCCTGCGCGTGGCCGTGGCCGCGCATCGCCTCCATCCAGCGCGGCAGCACCATCGGTTTCCTTTGTGCTCCAGTACAATCTGTTTAGTAAATATACGTGGATTTAATGGTCAGCGTGGAAGTTGTAATTAAAGCCTTTTGACAGTGTGTGGTGTGGTGTGTGCGCGCGCGCGCGTGTTTGTTTGCCACAGTCGCAAGCCCATTGGTGTCCCTTTGGGTTGTCTTGGCCAAAGATTGACATTGGCCATGGTTGCCCGTGCCTTGTGCCAAGAGGGCCTGAGTGAGGCAGTCGTGGCACCAGCAGTTCTCCCGGCCGTGGCGGCGGAATAGCCGCCGGTAACCGTCGCACAGTTTTCCTGCGGTTTAAAAAAATTAAAAGAATACTTAGGGGGTATTTGCCGAGGCACTTTTATTTTTTTAACAGACCAACGGCCCCACCAAGTGTGCGTTTAAAGACATCACACGGAGCGAAATGTTTACCTCACGGTGAAAGGACTAAAAAGGTGTCGCGAAACGACAACCGCAAAATCGTCGCGTTTGTTGGTGACATCGCCAGATTCTCGGATGCCGGGCTAACCGCAACTGAAGCTCAGATGAGACGTGTCCCAGCGTAGACGATGTATCTATCGCGGTATCGTGACACCGTGCGCTGCCAATTAAATAATTGAAAATAATTACATTAAACCCCCCCCTCCCCAAAAAACCATGCTGCTGGTGCATTAAAGCGCATGGACAGTAATTGATTTCACTTGTACCGTGCCAGGGTAGGCGAATGCGTTTCCAACCCTATGCTCAGGTTGGCATGCAGGCCGAGCCAGCATCAGGTTGGCATGTGGAGGCACAGGGGCTGCATTTGATTTCCGGACGGGTGAAATGGGTCAGTGTAGGCCTGGTGCCCGGAAGTGTTTTTGCTGCACCCCACAGCACAGACTGCAGAAGCCAATAGCCTCCGCTAATCACCCACCTCACCCGCAGCCCCGCTCGCCTGCCCGCCAGCCCACCCGGCGCCCCTCACCGCCGCACGGCTCCCTCACCCTTCCCGACAACGACGTGCTCACACGTGCGTTTCTGAAGGAATATAAATATCCGAGGGGAGGGGAAAAAAAAAAACCGGCTCAAGCCATTGCCATTTGCAGAACTTTCATCTCAAGGTCATCTGCAAACTTGGCTCGAGCTGCAAATGTGTGTGTGTCTCTCTCTCTCTCCCCCCTCTGCCTCTCCTGCTCTTTCTCTCTCTCACAGTAATTTGTTTATGCCGCGAACAGAAGTTTGCGCCCCCCTCGGACGCAGCAATATTCCGTCTGCTGCCGACCCTCACCGCACATTAACATGCAAATGAGATGGCGTTTTTCGCGGTAATGCATATGGAGGGTGACGGAAAGCCAGGCTGAGCAGAGCTCTGATTTGCGGCACGGATGACGGGCTGGGAGACATCAAGTCGGCGCTCTTTCTCCGTCGCTCGCGAGCAGCGTTAACCACCAAAGAGCGTTAAAAACCCCGACGAATGTTAAACAATGGAGCCACCTCCGACTCTGGCGCAGCGGTCAGGCGAGCCGAGCGGCGTCTGCGGCGGAGCGTTGGTACGCGTCCAAATTGAATCCGCGCGTTACATTTTTCCCGCGATTTTGTTATCAAACCGTTCACCCCCCCCCCCACTCTCTGGTAACGCGTACAATGTTAGAAAACGTTGCGAGCATTTTCAATCGTACGAAAATGACGAACCAAAAAAAAAGGCTTTTGAAATATACGAGCTGGCATCTTAAGTTTACTTTGAATTGAACGGGTACACGTACCGCGGCGTCTTTCTCTCGAACGGAGATTGACGCGATGCGGGAATGCATTGTGTTCTCGGTAGATGCAACAATCTTACGCATGCATCATTCCTTACCGTGCGAGCGGCCCAGGAAATGAAGACGCATGACTTTAATGGGGCAGCTTCATCGGGCTCCCTGACACCACGTCACGGACAATCTGCAAGCTAACAAACCCTGCCTGTAACTCATGTTGAGCTCCTAATGAAAATGATCCGTGAAGGCTGCATCAGTGCATTCTGCAAATGCCTAAAATCTCAAGCTTGATCATTCAGAGTATTGCATATACAAACTAGGCAGACCAGGACCACGTCGGTAATCCCTTTGCATGCAGTGTCACATCAATCGCGTTTTTTGTCCTTTCTTAGAAACCGGCGTGCATAAAGACACCACTGAGAGCACAATCGCAGTAATGCTTCGTGTCACCTGCGTAGGCATTTTAATCAATAAATAAATCATTATCATAAGCATGCTGCTGGTCATTTGGACATGCAGGAGGCAAAATGAATTGAACACTAACAAAATAGGGTGGCTGCCTTGGGTTTCCAAGCCACCGATTATATTTCTGAGCGTCTATTAAACAAAATTAAAACTGACGCAAACCCGACTTGCGTTTCGAACACCTGTAAGGTGTGCAAAGATGCGTCTCGATGCGATATAAATTAAAATACAAGCATCTCGTTTAAAACCCACACGTTCGATCACAAACAATTTCAACCATAATTGTTACATTTCTCATCAAACATAACTGGCTTTTTTTTAAGTGCGAGAATTTTTCACTTTACATATTACAGCAAATTTAAAAAAACCCATTTCGTCTCCAGAGACCAAAACCACTGCAATCCTCGATGCCTTGCCACGGTTTAACTTTAAACTCTTTCGGCGCAACAACGAAAAAAAACCTAAGGCGACCGTGGAGAGAGAGAGAAAAAAAAAGATGAATAAAAGGGAGACTTGCCTAATCTCTTTAGCGTGCTAGGGAACAGATGCGGCGACATTTGAAGCCATCAGTGCAGAAATTGACGGCACGCGGTCCCTCGCAGCCACACGACCCCATAGCGGATCCAATGTAAATTAATGGAGTTGATAAACCACTTAGCGTTTATGGCGGCCAACTGCTCTGAATCTGCCCAGCCCCTGGGCTCCGGCGCGATTAGCCCCTGCGTAACGATCGCGCTGGCTCCCGCAGTCTGTCGCACACGGACGCGTGCGCAGGAATTTAACATTTTTGCCCTTTGTACTCTTGTAGGTTTTCACGGCTCGATGCGTGATAGTTGCTTTTTAAAGATGGTCTAACGCGATAGCCGTGTCAAGCGCTCCCTCTCTCTCTCTCTCTCTCCTTCGCGACGTTTCGCCTCCCACTTTGGAGGCATCCTCAGGCGCCCGGAGTTGTGAGTGTGTGGGAATCAGAACGCCTGAGGATGCCTCCAACGTGGGAGGTGAAATGTCGTGAAGGAGAGAGAAGGAACACTAGACACGGATATCCCGAAAGAACATCTATGGAATGCAATTCTCATACATCGAGCCGTGAAAACCCACATGAGTACAATGGGACTAGTAGTTTCCACAGCCATACTTGGAGGTGTTTCTGGGTGTGGTGTGACTGATGCAGATATGCTTCTCAGGCCGCTGGTAAACTGGAGGACTTGGCACGTGACTAATAACCACGATCATAAGTGAGAGGAATTCTGGACGTGGTGTACTGGGTGTGAATATTCCCAGACAGACCGAGCGGAAATTAATCCCCGGTTGTTATTGTTGTGAATATTTGAACATTGAGGTTGTTTATTTTGTCATGAAAAATTAGCGTCACACATCACATTACTTTATTGTGGAAAAGAGGCCAACGAACCGCAGCCATCCAACTATGCGTTCATAAACACCTTTTTCACATGCGGCATTCACCTAATGGAATTCCTTGATAATTAACTTAATGCACTTGGCAAAAGCTAAATGGGAAGAAATGTGTTGGCGACAGTTGAAAACTTAAATCGCGCGACACACGCTCTGTCGGCTTCTCCCGCTCCAATTTGGGATTTTCGTGATGAAGTGGAACGCGATGGCGGTGTCAGACGGCGGAAGATAAGAGACAGAGAAAGCATTGCGCGCGCGCAGTAACAAACGGTGTTCCTCGCCGCGTGGACACCGCATCGATCGCTCGGCTAACTTATAAACGACCGGAGCCGACGAAATACAGGAATTTAAAGGATTTAATCTTAGCGCTGGGCAGAGCGGTAGCGCAGCTGTGAGCGCGGTGACACGCAACGAACCCGGCACCCTGCGTTTAATTCCCGGCCGCGGCTAGCGTCGGTGGCCACGGATTGCATAAACTGGTCCTGGGTAAGCTCTCACCTTTGCGATATACGCGACGCGCTAACCGGCGCGGTGTGGGGTTCTCGAAGCGGAGGAACGCTCGCCGCGGCTTTCCCGAAAGAGCAGCTCCCAAGAGCAATTCTCAATTGTAATAGCTATCCACCAAGACCCATAACGACACACCTGGACAGCCTTTCTCTCACAAGCAGGGTTGCTGCAGCAGTGCCGGTTTCAGAGATTTGATTTGTCGAAAACAAAACGAAACCCCTTCACGGATTTCGACGCTGCCTGCGATCTGGTTTAGCGCCCGAAGTGAGCGGTCGAGTCGCACGGCAAATCTTACAATTATTAAGAAGTGAAGGGATTCATACGTTTCATTGCCCTTTTTTTTCGGAGGAGGGGGAGAAATACTATAAATGATTACCAAGAGCACCCTATCGAAATTAACGTCCTACCAGATGCCAGTTTTAATGGTTTGGCAAGGTATCTGTCAATCCGCGATTAGTATTCATGGATTTGCACCGCGGAGTACGCGGGGAAAGAAGAGTCGCTTGAGCTCTTGTACTTGGCACGGAACGGAGCAGCGATGGACCTTTTGTGTCACTGCTGAAGCGTGCAAAAATGAAGAGCATCAACTCGGTCCTCCAAATGAGGAAATAAAACTTTAATCTCTGAGCCTTGCAGGTAGCAGATGGTCTCGGCTGGCGATGAGTGCCCCATTTCCCCCCCCCCAACCCTCTCCGCTCTCTGAACTCCTCCGATCGAAGCATCTGCTGCATCTCTTCATTACTCACGGCAGCGAGGCGGATAAGTATCATTGCTTACCGAAGATATGACATTCCGAGAAATTTGTGGCGCCCGAAGACGCCCGCCGCTTAAAGAACGACGCCGGAATTATTGAATGCATCATTATTAAAAGTAAATAAAAGAAACGGAGTGAGCAAACGGGCCGAAAATAGCTCGCTCGTTACTCGCCGCGTTTTGCCCGAGACGCGCGCCGGATTCTTCGCTGCAACTTTTAAAAGTGTTCCGTGCGTTTCCACTTCCTGGCGTGAGGAGGCAATGAAATGTGGATGCAGCAAAAACATCCCCAATCTCCGAGCGTCCAATAATCGCATTAGCTAGACGTATGCCCTGATCTGAATAGTTGGTTATAAAAGTGGATAATATTCCGCTGCTCCTGTCTCGCCAGCCAAGAAACGCCGAAAGAGAGGCCAACTAAATTCATATTTGCACCGCTTACTTACGCCAAACGCATCAGCGTCGTTATCTTTGGAAAGAGGCCACCGCGGCGCAGTTGATAAACTGAAAATTTGCAATAACAGCAACAATGGGAATGCGGAACAACAAAAATGAAACGGCGGGGGCGGGGGGGGGCAACTGATGAATAAAAAGCGACTGCCGTACTCGCTAGGAATACTATTGCGGGCGGGCGGGCGGACGAGCGGGCGTTCTTCCACCAGACGACAGCCCCGCCGCGTTGGTTACCGCGTCGCGGGCACTTACAGAATGACTTGCGGCGTTGCGCGCGGCCCGTGTCACGGCCGAGGGTCGACCCGTTTCAACTCGCCCCCCTCAAATTCACAAGGAATTAGCTTCACCGGACGCCCCACCGCTCGTCCCCTGGTCGCTGCGCGCGTTGTTGGTAGTGAATGCCCAGCGGTGTGCAGAGAAAGAAACACACACAACTGGGTACCTCTCCGGCACGAGTTTGGCCAACTGGCACAACGGAGTGGCTCTCTAAAAAGGCCCTGTCTGCTTCGTCTTAATGCCTATTAAAAATACGTTAACACCAAGCAGTGAGCAGATGCTCCCTAGTAGGTTTCTAAATTACCCTTCATTACCGCCGCTAACTTTTACCCCGTGCCCGTACCGCTGCCGCGTCTAATACATCCTGTCGCTATTGGATGTAACGGTTTGAAAAACAAGTTTAATATTTTTTTGCGCGGATATGTTGCTGCCGGCATCTGATGATATAACCCGCGCCACCGCGTAAACCCCAAACTCCTAATGCATGCATGCAATTACGGCGACCCTTTAATAAATGCCACTGCCGGTTAAAGTTGATGGCTGGATACAAATGCACTTACATTTAATACATCAAGGAAGCATCCAGCACTACACAGGGCTTCTGGCAGCCACTGCCAATTTACAGAAAGAACGCGTCTGCCCTTACAAGCAATGCATTCGGCCCACTTTCAATAATGCAAAATGACATCACATACAACCTTACGCTAATCCACATGCAAATGTGACCAACGTATAGGATCCAACGGCAGTGTCATGCAAATGCACGGGCAAGATTTGCATAACTTGTGCCTTATTGATAAAGAGGGCGTTCAGGTCCGAAACAAGAGTCTGGATATTTTTTTGTCAATTATACCGTTTTCAATCGCAAAAACACAGGTCTCTAAAGAGGTCAGCGCATGTTTTGTGAAGACACTAACAATGTTTTCATTTGAAACCAATCAGGTGTATGGGGTAGCATGTTTTTTTTTTCTTCTGCTTAATGTATAATTGGGGGGACACAGATATTATTCAGATGTTCCCCGACTCTACCTTTAGGACACACATGCATTTAAAGTAATGCGGTGTCCTGATTTTGAAACAAGCCAGTCGTGACAGTGTGCTCTTGTGACTTGCGGGGGGTTGCGGTGGGGGGTAGGGGGGGGGCGTGCAACCGGGTCAATTCTGTGTCCCCCGGTCCTGCGATAGATGCTGCGGTTATCTCAACCTTCACCCCCCACTGAAACGCTCCCCCCCTCCCCCGGCTCCACGCCTCCCTCTGCCAAAAGACTAGCGCGACCATAAAAAAAAGTTTACGCGACAAATGTTGATGCACGACACAAACATCCATTGGCACGTTCTTCCACGTTCATATATTCAGTTTAATTCCACTTCATTCGTACGCTTGTTGTGTCGCAGAGATCTCGCGTCCGGAGCTTGCAATTTCACTGGGTGTTTTCTGCTGTAATAATGAACATTCATCTCACATTTATCTATTTTCAATGTGCTCTTAGGAAACCCGTGACCCACTCACTCAATCTCACACCGGATCTCAATAGCAAAGGCGCTGAGCCTTAGTGGTGCTTCAAAGGGTGACCACCAATGGATAAAGCAGGTGTTGTAGGCTTCTGTTGGGCCACGCTGTCACCTGAGGGCAGTGCAGCAATATCATATCAAGGAGGCTATGCAGTTGTAACATCTGCGTCTCACATAAAGAAAGTGCTGCCCGTCGCCGTTCTATTCCCGCCTTGGTCACCTTTCTGCGTGGAGTTTGTGTGTTCTTCCCCTTGTTATGAGTGGGTTTGCTCCAAGTTCTCCGGTTTTCTTCCACAACTAAAAAAAACACGTATTAATTGGCCAATAACAACATAATCTATAGGGTGCAATGTTTGGCAAATGTTGGCGCCAGCTAACCGCGTGGCTGCCTTCCCTGCTCCCCAACCCTCTCCGGTTTTCTAGTGTCGTTCTCTCTTGGAATTAATATCTTCGAATCTGCCTTTCATGAGGGCCCTTCATTCTCTGGGTCAAACTAAGAGCAGAGGTGAAAGCATGCCGGTACGGTCCGGTACGGCGTACTGGTAGGAAAGTGGCCAAAAGCATTCGGTACAGGACAGGTGGTAAGGGGTGGTTGCAAAACGACCGTACCGGTAAGACATTTAAGTTTCGTTCACCGCAGATTAAGGGCGAGCGTGTGTTTATTTTTGGTCCTTCAGTACTCGCGACTCTCCATGTCTCTCACGTAAATGTTTACGTGCTTCAAACTTCAAATCTCCAACACGCCGTTCATTCTCTCCGGACATTCGATGCACCACCACGTGCTCTGTTTGACTGCGGTGCGACGTTCACGCGTGCTGCCCCGGCTGTCTTGTTCCCGTTTCTTGACTCTGTGTAAATGCATTTGACCTTGACTTAACGTATCCCGCGTATGCTGTAGATTTGAATCGTTTGCTGTGTGCGTGGTTGTCACGCGATTGCCGTGAGGACGGCGTCGCCACCTGACATGCGCTGGGCTACAAACCTGGCGACCCGAGTTCGAACCCCGCTCACTGCCAACGTCTACTCAGCCTCTAATGAGGACCTAGTGCGGTGTGTAAATATTGTCACGAGGGAGAAAAAGGCGCCCGTGCGTGGTGCTGGCCACCTACCCCATCGTATGCCGTGTCGGACTTAATAGGTACTCGCTAACGACGCTTGCCTCTACAGTCTGTTAATGCTATACGGGGGAACCTTTGTCTTTTTTGCCACCTAACGTCGGCCCTTGCAAACGACTTGTCTTAATCTCTAGCCAGGTTTTTATTTTTTCAAAGTACAAAGAATTTAGAAAGTCACGGGATATTGACAGTTGCTTTTCAAATCTGTTCGTCAAGCGCACCCTCTCTTTCCTTCGCGGCGCTTCACCTCCCAAGCTGAAGCAGAGAGAGGGTGCGCTCGACACGGCTATCCCGAAAGAATAGCTTTGAAAAGCAACTATCATGCATTACTTGGGTTCGGGTCAGCTCACGCGTGCGTTTACTTCTCGCTTTCAACAGTCGCGACTCTCCAACTGCGAATGGAATTTCGCATGATGCCCGCGTTCGCGAGTGTGACCTGCCAATTCCTCTAAACGCGCAAAAGCCACTGCTACAGCCCAAGCGAGTGCCATAAACAGCGCATATTTTTTGGCAAGGGCCCGATTTAATCAGGACAGCGGCCGCGATAGCAGAGGCATTTCATTTCGGTTTTTTTCCTCTCCTCCTCCTCCGCCCGGCTTTACGGGTTTTTAAATCTTGTGCTAATTGCCGGCGCTAGTCTCGCCCCGTCTGCCACCCAGATGCGCGCTCCCGCGACACCAAGGGCTGCATTGCAAACACGCGCGCGCGCACACACGCACACACGCACCTACACACACACGACGTGCACGCGCGTACACACACACAGATACACCTACACACACGTGCACACACATACTTAAACTACAACAACCCACCCACTCACTGGTCGTTACTGAGCGGCGGTGACGCCACCACGGGGCTGGTACCAGGCTGGGTACATTTTGAGGCCACGTGAGGTGTCGAAGAGTCGATGGCAAGAGGTCACAGAACAGACCCAGGTGCCATGGGCTGACTAAGATGACTGTTGTTAGCTTGCACCACATGTGCTCCCCACTGTGCCACCCTGCTGCGTTTTTGCCGCCCAGCGCTCTGCTCGTTGTTGTGAGCGTTGCTCCTCTGTCCTCCGTTGTTGCTGAAATGCGACTGCCCCTAACTGCCCAGTAGCGTCCCTCAAGAACCTCTTGCACAGAGCCCGATCTTGATACCGCTGGTACCAGTCAGCGGCAAGTCATATGAGTTCCACATATTTTTGTACCGAATCTATCAATTTCTTCTCTCGTCCGTGCCGCGCTTTTTTTTAGTCCCCTGGCTGGGCGTGCAGGCTACATGACCCAGCCAACGCAGTCTCGGCTGCTGGAGGAGCTCACCGATGGGACTGTGTTCAGATCCTTCAGGGATCTGTGAGCTCCTCATACAATCCGGTCTGCTTAAACCCAGGATGAATCGTAGGCAGGCTAACCTGAATGTTTCAAACCAGCGCAGAGCTTCCTTTAGATGGCGAAGAAGCGACGCTCACATAACTGTGGCAGAGAAGACTTGGAGCTTTGTGCGAAGTGATAGACCATGTAGCTTCCACACAGCGTTAAGAAGACGATGAAAAAGAAGCCGATGAATAGGTAGCGGAGAGATGGGGGCATTTAAGGACATAACAGGCCCAGGTAGGTGCGTTGTTTTTGTAGGATTGCTAACAAGGCCAGACCACTCAACAGTATGCTCCAGATTTTGCAGTAGCGTCTCCAACTCCAAACTAAGAGAGGGAAGCAATTACCAGATCATCCTCACACGTAACATCATTGACCAATTAGGAACCATCCATATTTTCATCTGTATCAGATTAAAATTGCTCTGGCACAGTCATAGAAATCGTCTTGAACTACGTGGAAAAACATATACCAGATAAGGTAGGAGTTAGAGGACATCCCTGTTGCACGCCCGTGTGAACAGGGAATGACTGACTCGGGGCCACGCAGCTTTACCCGGGTCTTCCCACCTTCATGGAGTCCTTAACAATTCTGAGCAGAGAGTTCGGGACCCCAAAAGCATAACCCAGAGCCCTGGCCTATTGATGGAATCAGAGGGCTTGACCACGTCAATAAAGCAGAGATGTAGGTCCCGTTGAAATTCCCTACACCTCTGCTGTAGTGGACGGACAGAGAATGTGGTGTTTGTGCAGGACCGCCACCTAGACACGCAAAAAGACACACAAACAAAGATCCCCGTATAGCCTACCATACCTTATGGTAAAGTGCCGTTAGCGAGCACCGATAAAGACCAACATGGCACAAGTGGGGGTGAGTGGCCAGCACAACGCCCGACCGCCTTTCTCTCCCTATTTGCGATATTTATTCACCGCAACAGGTAATCATTTGAGACTGAGCCGACCTTGGGAGAGGTCCATCACCGGTTCAAAAATTAACTGGTGTTGGCCGTGAGCGGGAATTGAACTCGGGTTGCCGGGGTTCATAGCGCAGCGCGTTAACCACTGAGCCAACGCTCCCCACAACACACACAAGTGTGCATAGGAGGACATTCAGGTGGCGCCAAAGGCGAATTGTCGTTGCAGGGTCTGGGAGCACAGTTCAGAGCGCGCGGCACCAAGGCGCATTCGCGTCCATCTAAGCGCCATCGGCTGCCAATCCCCCGCGCACATACACTTGAGTCATCATCAGCTACGATCACTCTACTGCTGGATGGAGCCTCCCCACGCCGTGTCGGTAGTGGGAGTTCAGTGCGTGATGCCGGTAGTGTTGTGGTTAGCGCGCTGCGCTACAAACCTGGCCATCCGAGTTGGATTCCCGCTCCTGGCCAACACCAGTGATAATTTTCTCAATCGATCCCGGGCCTCCCCTAGGTTGGCTCAGCCTCAAATGAGTAACTGATGCAGTGTTGAAACATCGCCACTAGGGAGGCAAAGGCGACCGGACGTGGTGCTGGCCACCCACCCTCTCGTGTGTCGTGCTGGTCTTTATTGGTGCTTGCTAACAGTATTCCAACCCACAGTCTGTTCAGGCTATACAGGGGATCGTTATCATTATGTTGTCCGCACTGAGAGTACCGGGTTCGAATATTTCATAAGCACAAAATGTATCTGCACAACACCAAGACTTGCATGTCTTATTTCATCTTTACTTCCCACTTATAGATTAATCTTATGAAACGTCAGCGAGCCAGCAATGTTCCCAAAAGGACCTCGGAAGAAAAAAACCCAGGTCAAAGCAGTCATGTCATTAGAAAACGTCATCAACAAGAGACGTCAGAAGAACGCGTAACACGCTTGGAACAAAGTCGCCCGTAGGGCGGGTACTCTGCGAGTCATAATAACAACAACAGTATTACTCTTATCGGTTTGGAGTCAGCACGCGATTCTCGGTCTGACGAGTTCCTCATCAGTCACAGAGAAAGAGAGAGAGAGAGAATTGTCTCGTAATTACGGCAATGTTTCAGAGGCGTGCAGACACGGGTCTCCAGAAACCGCGAATCCCGCACCCGGAGACGACGCGAAATTTTGGGGCCATTTGCGCTGATTTATTTATTCCATTTGCCGCTGTTTTGGGTTGCCCCCCGCCCCACTCCCTCCTCCCCTCTCCGTGCCAAAAGCCTTCTGCGCTGGAAGCTCGCCGCGTCTTAAGCGCTCAATTAGTGACGAGGCGCACGGGGCCCTGAGCGCGGATCCGTGATTGAGCCGCGCTCACGGCTCCGCGCGGGAAGTTCACGCGACGCGCGGAGGCACCGGTGCCGCCGCGCTTCAGACACAGAACGAACGCGCTGAAGAAGTTGTCTCCAGCAGGGTAGGGCCGCGACGCTCTGCTCCGAGAGTTCTGGACGCGACTCCCGTCCACGAGCCCTCCTACCCTTGGCTAGGCCAAGGAAAATGAGCCACGCCTGTAGCTTCTCAGTTGGGTTATTACCGTCCATCAATCCACTGGCAGAAACCGCTTAATCCTATACAGGGTCGCAGTGAGCCGGAGCCTATCCCGGCAGACACAGGGCGCAAGGCAGGTCTATACCCAGGATGTGATGCCAGTCCATCACAGGGCACCCGTGGCAATTTAGTCCCATTATTACGTCGCACGATAATAGTGATACACTTTATAACGTGGGTAAATGTCACGCCTGGTCATGGACGATAGACGGATACGGAGGCGTAGCGAGGAAACCGCAAAGAGGGGGGGGAGTCAGCCAAGCGGTCAGCCGGCGCCAACCCGCCCCACACTGCTTTCCTATATATTATGATGTTATCGGCCAATTTATTAATGAGTGGTTTTTTTTTAGTTGTGGGAGAATTCCGGAGAACCCGGAGCAAACCCACGCAGAATAGGGGAAGAGCACACAAACTGCACATATAAAGGCGCAAATGTTACCACTGCGTCACGATCGTGAGGGATGGTGACGGATTGGGGGAGGATTTCATCCAGAGGGGGGATTAATGATTGCTGATCATGATGATGACTCCGCTCCTGACACCGGCTCTCGATGCGATCCGTCTCGTCTCACTTTATTCCCCTCCACGCTCTCTCCTATTATGCTCAAATTCTCTCCACGCTCTCCCATCTCATCTCGCTTTACCCCCCTGCACGTGGTCTCCAATGAGAGCGACATATTTGATAACCCACTCGGTCCAAACGGTTATCGGATACATTTCCGTCGTTGGCCACATCCAAGACAATCAGAGCGGTAAAGTTACCCCTCCTCAGGTGGTATACGGACAAGTGAAAACATCTGCTCCGGGCACGTGTTCTAGCAAGCCGGCTTTCCATTTGCTGGTCGAGTGAGCAATTTCCTCTCTGTTTCAACGTTGGCATCTCACAGTACTTGTGTCTAATTTTAATAAGCGACTCCTTGACACGCACATTACGGAGCTGTGCCCAATGTGCACAACACGACGCGCGAACCTCTCGTAATGAGCGGAGGAACACGCGGACAGTCACGCGCTGTGCCGGCGCGCAATTACCCCAAATCTAACAACCAGCGCTCTCAATCTGTTATCCTCATCACCAGAGTTTACAAATTAAAACGAGTGGTCTTTCATGCTCCATCGACGCCTTGCCACGGGCAAGTCCCAGGACATTTGCATTTTCGAGCTGGTTTTTATTTTTGTATTCTCGTGGTTTTTTTTTGGAGGAAAGCAGGGAGGGCTTATGCGCGGACACTGCTGCTACTTGTATATCGTTTTACAAAATGCTGGAGTTTAAAAACACATAGTTACGCTGCCAACTTGAACATGAAAGGTTCACAAAGCCACACGCGTTTTTCAAACGCCAGCTCAGTTAAATCAAATTTTGAAGTAGAGAGAGAGGGAGAAAAAAAAAACGGACAAAAAAAAAACCCCCCCACCGTGACCTGGGGGCATTTTCTCACAAATTCCACAGATAAAAAAATATGTATCGCTATTCCAGAACTCCATCTGGAAATGTATAGAGTCGAGGCCGCAGAACAACTCGGCCCTGGGCTGACTTTCCCGAGTCTCCCTCGGCGTCCTTGCGCCGATGACAGCTCCACTCCCCGGCTTCAAACGGGACCACATGCAGGGGTCGGCGAAGCGAGCCCCACGCACAGAACCATCCCCATGCGCCGCGCATTATGATTTACGTCGCCACCCCCCGGATCGCCGCCACTGAAACTGCTGCTGTTTCTGCTGCTGCTGCTGCTGCTACATGGTGTGGCAAGAAAACCCGATGCGCGCAGCCAGCAACCCTTGGGCGCACTCAACAGAGGCGCTCAGAGCCAGCCAAGCCATCCCCAGCGCCCGCTTGCATCCAAGCGCACTCAATCGGCGCACTGCGCACAATGCTGACTTTGTATGGCGCACGCGTTAGAGATGCTGGCTGGCTCTGGTTGCGCCTCCTCTCTCGCCTTTGTTTTTTGTTTGGGTCCCCGTGCTTGTACGTTCTCTCACTCGCGCGCGCGCACAACAAGCACCTGGCACCGCGCGCGGTGTTGTGTCAGAGCCGGACCGCGCGAGTAAATTAGGGTTGCGTAACCGGGAACCTGCAGCTAAACTGCGGATGTGTGTGTGTGTGAGAAGGTGGAGGTGTTTGCAGATAATCATCGTCAGTCGGTACACACACACACCACGCATCAACAATAACGCGTTCGAGCACGGATAACATCAGTGGCGAGTGGCATCTAAACCGGTTCGAGACGCGGTGCTAACCACACCATCCTCTGCTAAGCTAATTGTCTCGACTAAACTGCCCCCGGTGCCCTGAGATGTTGTAACTTGCTTTACCCCCTCCCCACTGGACAACTGTTAAAAATAACTACATAGCTCAACCGGTTCCTTCCAGCTTGAATAACAACCGACTGCTGCACCTCCAGGGTGTGTGTGTGTCTGCGTGTGCGCGGAACATTATGGAGGTATGTGCTCATCATCATCATCATCCAGGCATCCAGTACAGGGCTGACCTTGGAGGGAAATGGGGTCGTTTGCTCTCCGTCCCGGGCTACCGCCCCCTCCCCTCCCCACCCCTCCACCCCGCCTCTCGTGTCGCCCGTCTGCGGCCGAGTTCGCTTCACCCACCGGCAAGCGAGTGAGGCAGAGGAGAGGACGCATCTGTTGATTATAAATTGTAATCAGATGCAGGACGTGACACTCGCCAAGCGGCGGGGTCTGACGCCTCATCCCTCCCCGTACCGGAGCGCTACTGTTTAGGCTGGCGATGCCTAATTAGCTGGGGAGGCGTCCCTCCGTGCCAAAAGACACCGAAAAATCTGCCAACGCGCCCGCGCGTACGCGTTGCCCCGCGTGAACGCGAGCCGCGGGGCAATTGCCAGAACGCGCGCTATAACCTCGCAGTGCCATCTAGCGGGGCGGGTCGATAGGTTACCCAGAGAGAAAATAGAGAGTGTGTGTGTGTGGATGTTGTGCGGCCCAGTGGAGTGTCCACGGCGTCAAGGCTCCCAAGACTCGACGCGTCACGTGGCCTCAAAGTGCACCTGGTCTGGCACAAGCGCCGTGGTGACATCACCGCCACTTAGTGGCGAGTGGCGGTTGTTGTTGTGTGTCCTGTCATCTCAGTCAGTCAGTCCGTGGCATCTGGCTCTATCCCGTGACCTCATGTCAGCGAGCCTTCGACACTTCACGTGGCATCGAGGTGCACCTGGCCTGGCACAAGCGCCGCAATGACGTCAACGCTACTAAATGGCGAACAGCGGTTCTTGTTGTGTGTCCCGTGGGGAGCGGTGGGGTAGTGGTTAGCACATTGCGCTACGAACACGGTGACCCGAGTTTAATTCTAGCTCACGACCAATAATAGTGGAGCATATTTGAGCAGGTCATGGGCCTCCTCTAGATTTACTCCGCTTTAATGAAGTAACAGGTACGGAGTGTACATCAGCACTCGGGAGACAAAGGCGGCCGGACGTGGTGATTGCCGCCCATCCCCCTCGTGCACTATGTTGTCCTTTATAGTTGCCCACTAACAGCACTTGCTCCAACATTCTGTGAAGGCTATACGGGGATCTTTGTCTTTGCATGTCCCGTGATCTGTGCTATGATTTATATTTACTTCATCGCTGTACTTTACTTGTTTTGCTCGTGATGACCCAGGTCAATCTCGCAATTGAGACCAAATGAAAGTTGACACTTGAAAGTGCACCTAGCCTGACACAAGTGCTGTGGTGGCATCACCTACAGTTAGTGGGAGAATGGTGGCTGTTGTGTGTGTAGCGGGGAGTTGTCGGTGCAATGCTTAGAGTAACTAGCCACAAATACGGCGCCATAAGTTCGATCCCCAGTCGCGGCTTCATCAATGACGAGTGATATGAGAACTTGTGCTCGTTATTCACTTGCCCCAATTTGGACACAGAACAGCTGAACAGCAGCCAAATAACCTGACTAGGAAAACAACAACAACACTTACACACAAAGGGACTCTGTAAAACCGTAGCGATGGAAATGTGTTGACATGTAATAGCTTGAAGTTGAGACGAGGCATTTATTAGATCATTGGTTCCCAACCCTCTGTCGGGAACCGCTCGTGTAGGTTCCACAAGGCCGTGGGAAGTTTGTCTCCAGAACTGTACGGGATACGGTTGTATCCACAAGACACAACATCATCAATATCGGTGCCCGCTTAATCCTGCAGAGAGTGTTGTGGACCCGCAGCCTATCCCGGCAGACACAGGGCACAAGGCAGGACGCCAGTCCATCGCAGGGCTTACGGGGACAATTCAGTCAGCAGACCAATAAACCTAAGCAACATCTCTTTGGACGGTGGAAGCGAACCAACGCAGACACGGGGAGAGCGTGCAAACTCCGCACAGAAAGCAACCCAGCAGGGGATCAAACCCTGGGATCTCTTGCTGTGAGGAGACAGCGCTACTCACTGCGCCACCGTGCCGCCCCCTTTACGACATATTGATGTAGAGGGTTGTCGATAGAATGCCAGTGTTGTTACCGAGCGTATTCTTAGTTTTAACACGGGATCGCTGGCACTGCCTTCCAGTGGGTTGTGGGCGTTGTATGACCATACTTCGCCACGCCAGGTAGTGCCGGTTGGTGTGAATAGCAGAGAGCACATGATCGGTTCAGATATCACGCACCACGTCACCATGTTAGCCGTGGCCGAGATTCGGACTCTGGTCGCCAGGTTCAGAATAGTGCAGTTCGCTAACCACCCTGCCACCTTCCTACCCCGATTTCATCGTGATGTATTTTATAAAACTGTCGTTATATACACGAGGGAAATTGTGGCGCAGAGAGTAGCGCTGCCACCTCACAGCAAGAAGGTTCTGTGTTCGATTCACGGGCCAGGTGTCCTTATGTGTAGAGTACACACATTTACCACGTGTCTGCGTGGGTTTTCCCACGCAATCAGCAGGCCAATTAACTTGGGTGAATTGCCCTACTGACTAAATCACCCCCAGTGCCCTGCGATGGACTGGCTTCCAATCCTGGGTATGTCCCTGCCTTGCGTCTTGTGTCTGCCGGGATAGGCTCCGGCTCACCTCTACAGGATTAAGCGGGTACTGATCATGAATGAATGCATTATACACCCGCCTACTCAGAGCTTTAACTACTTATGGAATATTTTCCTGGGCCCTCCAACCTTCGATCTCCACACAGGTATGCTATCCCGGGTTGCAGGTATATATAGGTTTGTGTATATATATATACGCACACTCAGATGCGTTGCAATCTCTTAGAAACATGCAATTTAAACGAGTTGTTTATCGTGAAATTTTAAATAAAAAATCAGTAGAATTTGTATTAAATATTTTACACGATTATACACATTTTACTTTTAAAAGTCAACTCCCAGCAATAAATCAAAACCATTGCACGAGTTTGATTTGAAATTTTTATTTGTATTGTTAAATATAGCAAATGTATATTGCCTGGAGGAGGGTTGTCATCCGAAACGTCGAGCGTTTTCTTTCCTCATAGCGGCAGTAAGAAGAAACCCCTGTTATTGTTTTCAATTAAGCTGTTATGCTGTTATTGTTTTTGTAAATAATGTTATCGTATGCACTTTTCAACGTACATACACAACACACTCACGCATTGTCAAAGGCATCGCAACCACCGCCATCAATATCCTTATACACGATCACTGACGTCACTTTTATAAGTAAACAAATCACCTGCTGACGATCCTCCTTCGGCTGCGTTGGCAGTGGTGCACAAGCACAATCAACTTAAACAAACTCAACACACTCGCAAACAACGCTGCCTTACAACAACAACACATGATCGGTTTCGGGCAATGACCCTTCTTCATAGCAGAGCCATAATCCGATACGTCGCCTGATATAAATATGTATTTGAAGGCAGTCTTTGTCGACGAGCGAATTGGGTTAAACGTTTACAACAAGACACAGCGTAACGAAAACAAGAGGGTTGTCGGGCATCGACGATGGGATGTCGAGCGACGCGGAAACCGCACGCGAGCCCCGTCACCCTGCGCTATGATTCACCCCGTGTTCACACTCCGGCTCTTCAATTTTCGTTACAGGTCGATATACAAGGTGACCCATTTGCAGATACCCCATTTAAATGAATAGGGAGAGATTTGATAAAGGTTAAAGCGGGTTACTTTCAGCGCCTGGCTACACGCTTCCCGTCAATCTCATTATCGCTCACTGAAGCGTTTATTAGCGCGCACCTGTGTCACACGCAGAGGCTTCGTTTTTGACGATGTTCAAGCACCTGTTGCTGAGAATGTACGGAGGGTCAATTTAAAATCAGTGGGGTATCTATAGTTGGATCATCCATTTTTGTTTGTTATTAAATTGGTTGTTCAATCGCCGTTTCGACACTGAGCGTGATTAGGAAATGTCAGCAAAGACACGCGCAGCTAACGCGTCCTATCGTGCTGTTGTTCGGAACTCGACACAATAATCTCTGATCGGTAGAGACTGTGTAGGTATGTATATGTGTTGGGAAATTCTACATAACAATGAAACTATATGCTAACAAAAATGCTTATGGAAAAAAAAGTACACGCAAGATTTTACTTTTGCCAAGTCCTAAATTAATTTTAACGGTCTCGAGTGAATGCATTTATTTCTCTGTTTAATCAAAAAGTAAATTTTGGAGACGGTGACAGCCCACTGAGACTAACGGCCTTCTCTCCGTCCAGGAACACAAACAACAATACAGCCCAATACGCAACAGCACGACGCTCCAACGTGGGAGGCTAAACGTCGGGAAGGAGAGAGCTGGAACGTTCGACATGGCTATCCCTAAAAAGAAGCAATTCTCATACATCGAGCCGTGACAAAGATTAATCAGTACTTTACAAAGAGCCGTCATTTTATTTCATCAACGTAATTTCAACAAAAATGAATCGGACCACAATGTTCTTTGCGCATCGACCAACGCAGCGCTGCGTGTGTTTTCGGGAGCGTCGTACAGCCCTGTGTGTTTCGTCTGGTTGCCCAGCGTGT
Organism: Geotria australis; assembly: GCA_036362915.1. Lineage (NCBI taxonomy): Eukaryota > Metazoa > Chordata > Hyperoartia > Petromyzontiformes > Geotriidae > Geotria > Geotria australis. The sequence continues at coordinate 2,111,690 of JAZEWU010000007.1, read as the reverse complement.
CGTTCGGCTAGATGTCCGACCTTTCGCTCCACCTCACTGGGTGCTCCTCCAACGAACCGAAAGTTCTTCCCTTTTCTTTATCACCAAGGCACGTGCCGCGAAACGCCGGACATCACGCCGTCCAACGCGCGGTACAACCCGAAAAGACGCATCAGAGACTTAAACCTACATTGCGCTCCGGTGCTGACGCCTCCTTGCACGTTGAAAGAAAAAAAACCGTAACGATAACAGTGACAGATTTTGGTGGAGGCTTCCGCTTGTTTGAAATGCGCACCGCACACGGTGCCGCGAGCGTTTGTTAAGGACGTTTAAACAAGAGGCGCAGACCTCCTCCTCCTCGCTCTGAAGATTCTGTCCGTTCCCTGGCGCGCACGTGCATCGGAAAGAACGCGGCGTGCTGCGCATCGCTCGCAAGCGCGGCTCACGCTGTGTGTGTCTGTCTGTGTGTGTGGGGGGAGCAGTGGTATAGCGGTTAGCTGCGCTACGAAGCCCGGCGACCCGAGTTCGCTTCTCGCTCAAGCTCAATACCAGTAAAGATTTTCTGAACCGGTCCCACGCCTCCCCTAGGTCGACTCCGCCCCAAGTAAGTACCTGGCGCGGCGTCTAAACATCGCCACTAGGGAGACAAAGGCGGCCGGACGTGGTGTTGTTGGCCACTCACTCCCTCACGCCTTCAAAGGTGCTCGCTAACAGCACTTGCCCCTACAGTCTGTTAGGGCTATACGGGGGGGGATCGTTGTCTTTATTTGGAGGTGGTGGTGCTAGGTAGCGGGTGATGACGGTTCCCACTCAGAGGCCAAAACAGGGCCCGCTAAAGAGGCCACTTTGACCGTTCGTCTCCCGCCGGGCGGGGGGGGGGTGGCTCAAGCTGGCCACGGTAAGCTCCACCATGCGGCGTTGTCGACGGGACCCCGAACCGAGGGGGGGCGGTCAGCCGATCTATGCTGCCCCGAGGCGCCACCCGCCAACCCCGCGCGCGACCACAGGGCGCCTCGTTACCAACAGATTTCTCAACGCGGGAGGGTGGAGGTTGGCTCTGTGAAG
>JAZEWU010000007.1:2088847-2107117 GCA_036362915.1 Geotria australis | reverse complement strand
TTTGCCCCACGACCGATTGACCGACTGTGGTGAATTTGTTTAAACTGCTGGGTGGACAGAGGTGTTTGGATAAAATGAACTCTGGGTTGCGAGGCAAGTGGGGGGCACGGTGGCGCAGTGAGTTGCGCTGCCGCATCGCAGCAATAGTTTCCCCGGGTTCGATTCCCGACTCGGGAGAATTTCTGTGTGGAGCTTGTATGTTAATAATAATAATAATAGCATTTATAGAGCGCTTTTCACCCGAAGGTCACAAAGCGCTGCACAAGGCCTTGTCCGCGTTGGTTTTCGCCCGGGACTCCGGTTTCCTCCCACATTCCAAATACACGCTGACTGCATTGCTCCCGGTGCCCTGAGATGCAACTTGCTTACCTCTCCCCGCTAGACAACTCTTAAAAAGAACTACATAGCTCAACCGGTTCCTTCCAGCTTCAATACAAACTGACGCACTGACCAATAATCATTACACCGTTATATGACTTAGCGTTCGATTAAGTCCGCAATGCAGCTGACGATGGGTTGGTGCCGACATGTACGGGTCGATGTTTCATCCGTTTCTCTCTAAACCGACACCCACTCGTTTCTAACGTGTAACATTTTCCAGTTTTCGCTGTGTATGTCTGTATATAAGTAATCATAATTTGATAATCTTACTCGGCACCTATAATATATTCACCCGGCAAATCTCAAAGCGCTCCGTGGATTCACTTACCAGTTACATTTAATTACGTATGATTTACAAACTAAATACCAAGAACTGGATCATTAATTTGGAACTGGTTGGTGAGCGTCTAAATTTATATTTCTGCATTAAAGTGGATTAAATATTAACAGCAATTGCCTCATTCCATTTTACATATTATTTTAAATATTGGCCACATCAAGCATAAAAATACACGCTGCACTGACAAAGAGAAAACGACTGTGAGCTTAATTCTATACGTAGGCTTTCACGACCAACGTTATGATTCATAATTAATTTCCTTTTTGGTTAGATTGTGAAAGGTATACTGTCAGATTTTTTTTACCATAACCCTTCACCACTCGGCGACTTGATTAGATTGGCTCTGTTGGCTAGTGGAGGGTGATACTTTGAAAAAAACAATACCGTTAAACCTACACGATCTAACGAAACTAATTATGGACCGAAAGAATGCACAAGCAAGCATAGATACATGCTTTGTATTACGGAGACAGAAGGAGAACATGGAATAGGAAACACAAATGTGACATCAAATCGACTGTTGTGAAAAGCGGATTTGGACAGGACACATCATGGCTAGGAGGGAGTGTAGTTGTGGATAAGATTGGTGACGAAATAGCAGCTGAAGTAAGGAGTGAGCCCGATAGAACCACTGTGGGGATGGATACAGCACGGTAGCGGGGCGGGGGAAGCCACCATCCAGAAAGGGAGAAGCAATGGCTGATGACGATGTGTTGGGCAATGCAGGATGTATGTAAGGACGGGACGGAAAATAGATTTGAGATCTCCAGCTATTTCGTTTTGCACTCTTATGCGTAAACGTTCTCCATACGTTCATATTTTCCCCAATACGAAAACAAATATTGGTCAAATATCTGTGTCAAATATCTGTGTCAAAGGCGTATGCATTTTCTCATCTTTGCAACATGTTTATGCCACAAACAGCTCAGTCTTAAAGCCACCCCGCTCCCCGATATTTGGAAATTTAAAACATCTCTGGGAGCTGTTGGGGTTTGCGTTGGTGTGTTTGTTGGTTTAGATCTCTTCAGATTGCGGAAGCCAGGCCAGCTTGAGCCCAGTTAGTGCTTGGATTGGAGAATGCCAGTGAATACCAGGTGTTGTGGGCTTGCGCTGTGAGGTTTAGATAGATAGATATAAATGTTTATTATTACAGCAGAAAATGGCCAGTGAGCTTGCAAGCTCTTTACGGGATTCCCGCGACACAACAAACACGCGAATTGACAAACATAATTACAGATATAAATATCACAAATGAACACAACAAAAACTAAAATAAACATTTACACACAGCATTCCACATAAGTGACCAAATAAATAATGCATCCATCCATCCATTTTCAGAAACCGCTTAATCCCGTACAGGGTCGCGGTGAGCTGGAGCCTATCCCGGCAGACACAGGGCGCAAGGCAGGGGAACACCGAGGATGGGACGCCAGTCCATCACAGCTAAACATTGCGATGGGAATACATTATAAGTAGCTTATTGCAAATTAAGAGAGCAACATTTACAACAGATGAAAGTGCAGACATGTGTTTAATCTATTTGTGTGAAGCTTTGAGTGATATCCCCTCATACACATTCGTTTTCTCCATCTTCTCCGATTTCTCAATTGATAAAAAAAAACCCACCACCAATGTAGAGCCCTGCTGTAAAAACACATTAAGATCTAGTCAGACCGTTTGAATGCCGACTAAATAATAAAAGGAACATTAATACTTATACCTGGCAGTTGGACACTACTTGACAAATAATAACCACAACTGGTCAGCGCAGGCTCAATGAAAGGGAGGGGACAGTGCAACATTGGGAGCACAGACAAGTTGTAGTGACTGCCAGTGAGCTCGAGCGAGTGAGCTATATACGCATGTGTTGCTGGCTGTGTATAAATATGGCTCGGGGCTCGTGTCAACGTGGGGCTGCCTCGTGTCCCGTCGCGTTCCCAAAGAGCCAGTCGCAGAGACGGCGGCGGAGACACGGGCACAGGGCAGACGCCTGGCGCTGTTTGTGCTCTGTTTAGTCTGCTTTAAGTCGACGTCTCTCATCGAGACCGGCTTAATTGCGTCCAAGCCTGCAGGGTTAAGCGCCCAGTCGTCGGTTATCAACTTGTCAGCCCAACAAGCGAGACATATGACTTACCTTCACAGACGCTGCGTACACTTAACACTCCGCTAGTGTTGTTGAATGTTAACACGGGGGGATTAGTTGTAAGCACTAAAATGTGCTGTATATTTGGGAGGAATTAAGAAAGTGAGATTAAGGATGCCTGAAAAGTGAAAAATGTGCCCACTTGTGTAAAACTTCTCAGAGAAATGCCCTTTGTGGAGTGGTGGTGCAGCGGTTAGCGCACTGTGCTCGGAACATGGTTACCGGAGTTAAAGTCCCAATTGCAGCTAACATGAGCTATATCTGAACAGATCCTGGGACTCCTCTTCACTGACCAACGTGGGGAAGTATGGTCAAACAAGCATCACAACTGGGACGGTGGGTGAATCTTTCAATCTGCGAACGGTGTATTGACAACGGGTTGTAAACACAAAAGACCTCAATCTAATTGGTCTGGAGGGCCAATTAACTCACAATGAGTTTGCCCAGTCTAACCCTAGATAATGTCTCGGCCTGCAGTGCCTGATCGCGCGAACTCCTAGTGAAGTGGAAAATAAGCGGCTGTTGAAAGAGCAGTCGTTTTAATATCGCGTGGAGCTCAATTTTTGCATCACAATTTATCCACGTCATGAAAACAGCCCAGACGCGTCAACCCTAATGTATGTTTTGACTACAGTGACTATGGGGCCACGCGCGCCGACTACAGTTACTCGGGCATGTTTTCCACGACCTTTTTAGATGTGGGTGCACACCCTATCGTGGTCAAAAGGTCGGGTACATTAAATAATAAAGCGGGCCTTTTGTGTTGCACCTCAATACAGGGGCGTTAAGAGTAAGATGCGAGCCAGATACATTCACCAACATCAAGAAACACGTCACTTAAGCTCAGACAGACACGTTTGTTCATGTGAACGCAATCTTTATTTCACGCTGAAAACGTCAAAGGTATGTACGTATGCAGGTAGTGCCACCTAGTGGCTAGTGGGTATAACAACCAGAGCAACACAGTAATTTGGCCTCGCAAGTAAACACAAATGACTGGAGACATACAGAAAAGACAAATGAAATCCACAACTGTGTACGAAAATACTTTTAAATTATAAACGTTCCAAAAAATGTAACTTTTTAAATGCAATTGTAAGCAAAAGTACAACATTAACAACCTACACTCGTGGTGAAATATGGTCAAGCACCCTCCACGGACTACACAGCATGGAGAGGCCCTCCTCAAGGAGTGCATTGACAATGGGCTGTACACACACGTAATCACGTGCATCAACAGTAACACACACAAAGTAATGCGCGTATATAACTCAACTCATTCAACACAATCAACGCTTGAAGATGCTTCCAAAGTGGGAGGCAAAAAGTCGCGAGCGAAAGTGCTCGCCACGGCTATCCCGAAAGAACAGCTTTGAAGTGCAACCGTCATGAATCGAGCCGTGAAAACCCACATCAGTACACACAAAATTATCTAAATTATTATACATATGTAAAAAGAATACTGTGCTCTGAAAAAAAAACTCTTTTAAGGCGACGCCACAACACACGGCTGCATTATCACGTGCCGTGCACCACGACCAGGATGACGCTGTCGCCTCGGATGAAGAGATGATTGATGTGGCGCCGGTAAACGCGGTCCATTTCCTCCCGGCGACCGGGTTTCTTTGGCCGTCTCTTCGTCTCATCACTCTTGCTTGACAGCACCGCTGCCCCAGATTCTTCTGTGCCTTCACGGTAACGCCTGGCGCCGTCGAGCGAACGCGAGCGTTTGCTTTCGAGGTCTGCAGCGTCGGACCTGCAGCTCGTTAATGCCCCCGACTTTAAAGTGCATCTGCCAGGGCGACCCACGGCGGAATCGGTGGCATAGCCGCCGCGTGCGTCGCTTGATGTGGAGCCGCAGTCAGGGTCGTCCGGTCGTTGTTGTTTGCTTTTCGGTCTACCGGGGTCGCGGTCTTGTCCAGCGGCCGCCGGTTCTCTTGCCTCGCTCTGAAGACTCAAATTCTTAAACAGCTGCAAGGGAGACGTGGCAAGTCAATAACGGCACGGTGAGACACTTAGCGCTGTGTGTGTGTTGTGCAAGTGAGTGCACGCACCTCGTTAACGGTGAGTCTCGGCTCACTGTGGAAAGCTTGGCCCAGCAACGGCTTTCGGTACACCTCATCCACGTCGGCGAGTGCCTTTTAGGAAGAGACATGTCCGTGTATGAATGTTAGAAAAAGAGGACAATTTCTTTCTGAACCTATTTAAAATAACATACATAAACACACGTATACAAATGTAACATTTTACACTCCGCGTTCTTCAAGGTAGCCATTACTTTCTTACGTTGGAGTTTCCAAAAACCACTACATTTGAATGATGAAACTTACATTTTATTGTTCATTTATAAGCGTGTTGAAATGCTTAATAAAATGTAAGTTTGTTGAAATTAAGCATTTCAATACTGTATCTGTGGACTAAATAACTTCAGCAGTTGTGGCCTGCTTGGAAAATACTACACCAGTTAAATAATTACTGTAACGCATGTTATTCTTGATTGCACCTCAACTTGTATGTCAACGTTTCCACCCTTGTGGTGCTTGTCGTAACATCACATGGCCACCTTTTTGGCCAAAGCCGAGTGATACGGAGACACTGCACCCCAACAACCAAATCTAGCTTTTCACGGCTCGATGTGTGCGAATCTCTCTCAAGAGCCGCTCTTTTGGGATAGCCGTCTCGACACGGCTATCCCGAAAGAGCGGCTCTTGAGAACAATGTTCAATGAAAGTAGAATCAAGGTGAGCGCAAGCACGTGCAGTGCACACCATGTTCCAGAACTTGTCGAAGGCCAGCAGGTAGCCCTTGCAGACGCCACGCAGGCCCCGGAACGTGCGGACGTGCACCGAGATGGGCAGGCGGTTCTTCACGCAGCGGTACAGTCCACCGAACGGACCTTGCTCCAGCTCTGTCACAGAGGGGAAGAGTGGCCACATTTTCACAATCGCCATCAGCTTCAGGTTAATTGGCCTGCTACATTCCCCCCCCCACCTGTGCCGACCAGGATAGGCTCCGGCACCCCGTGACCATGACCCAAGTGTCAAATACGATAGTTCCTGACAAGGCAGTTGTAGAAAACAATTGTTGCGGCGTACTTCCACGCTCCAAAGACTATGCACCACAACTTCCATACTGCAACGCCACACTGAGCCGCATAAAGTGTGGTCAAAGAACCACCACATTATTGCGACCAAATTCCACATTTCTATGACAGACGCGAGTTCATCCTTAACATCAACCACCGTCCACGCGCATTGTGGTGTGATCAACACATGACCTGCGGCCTCAAAATCCAAATACCCTCCCTGCATCTGAGCAGCCCAGCGCATGGGCCTCCCCCTCCGGCCCATGCTCACCCACCCACCCACCGGTCCGTGAGCGCGGTGCAGGTTGCACAGCCTGCACACTCAACAGCTACGCCACGACCACTTTGAAAGCCCCACGTACTTGACATCCATGTGAGCAGATTTCTGGGCTTCTTTTCCGGTGCCTGGCGAGACTCCGCCGCTCCGCTCCCCTCATCATCGCCACCGTCCTTCTTCGTCGCATTATTCACCATCAGCTTCTTCAGCCTCTCGATGCGCTCGGGGTCCGCGGGGGGATGGATCCGCCGGCCGCCCCTAAGCCTGCTACTCTTGGCCTTAGGTGGCGGCTGGTCCGACGCTTTGGGGTCACCGCGGCCACGGCCACGGCCCCGGCCCTTCGTGAAGGAGACGAACGCAGCGATGTTCTGGAAGCAACGCACGTTAGGGTACGGAAGCCTCACGTCAGGGGAGGATAGCGCGGCGCTAGGGTTGAAGTTTGGCGAGCTCACGTCCAGCTCGTCAGCTTTATCAATCTCATCGCCGCCGCCGCCGCCGCCACCTTCACTACCGCCGGCACCAACACCTTCGTTGTCGCTGTGTTCTGCCATGTCGGCCCGAGCCTCGCAACTCGCCTGAATGCGATGGCCACCTCTTGTCTGTGCGCGACGGCCACCTATGTGATTCACCTGGTGTGCGGGGGTCCTTGCTGATATCATTTGACGAACGGGACTTGAGGGACGTCATTCGAAAGTGACGCGACTGTCGAAGGACCCTATTTAAGACACGTGCGTTTTCCTCACGTAAGATGGCCGTCGTCGTGGGTCCGGTTATTTACGCTATTCCTATTGATCCCTTAATGTTCTTTAGTGTGGCATTGCCTAGTTCAGTGGTTTCCAAACTTTCTCGGTTCACGGCGCCCTTAGTGTTTCAGGATTTTTTTCCACGGCGCCCAAAGTCGGAAAATATATGGCATCTATCGAAAATGTGGAATTACCCGCGGTGCCCCTCTGGCCCGCGGCGCATACTTTGGGAACCACTGGCCGAGTTCCTATAGCTAGGGGTGTACGTGGACCTTAGACGCTGCTGGGCCACTACTCCACCAGGAGGTGGCGAAATCAACCCGTGTTACAGTGCACATTGGGGGTCAAGGTAGAAGCGTTCACGTCGCGACCCCTGTCAGGTGATACTTGGTGTTGCCTGCGAATTCTACCAAACACTTCGAAGCCAAGCTGAAAGACAGCGATGTCCAGAAGCTGCCCATCGTGCTTTGAAGAATCGCAAAGAAGAAGAAGACAGTGCACATTCAATGACCGGAGTGGCATTGGACGGAGTGGGCCCCAGTGCTGTACTGAGTTCGATTGATATTTTTTACAAGGTTGCGGTTGAGCTAGAGCCTATCCGGCCTGTCCATCACAGGGCACCGGGAGCAATTTAGTCCGCAGGCCAATGAACCTATGCAGCAGCATGTCTTTATACTGTGGGATGAAACTGGAGTGCCCGGCGAAAACCCACGCGGACACGGGGAGAATATGCAAACCCCACACATAAAGGCACCCGTACCGGGATTCGAACTATGGGTTTCTAGCTGTGAGGCGTCAGCGCTACTCACCGTGCCGCCCCCAGCAAATATCATGCCATATATACCTTGCGCCCTGTGTCTGCCGGGATAGGCTCCGGTTCACCGCAACCCTGTAGAGGATTAAGCGGCTTCTGACAATGAATGATTATAATACATTGAGTGTTCTTGTCAATACACAACAACTTAATTAATTAAAAAAAATGTAATTCAATCGGAAACGACGTAATATGCAAATGAGGGGAGAGGTGGGGCAGCCAATGGGAGAGGAGTGCCGCGGGGTCCTGTAATCTCTTTTCCACTTTCTCCGCCATGGTGAGTGTCGCTCGCGTCTCGCTCTGCTCCGAGTTCGTGGGGTAAACAGCGCGAGCTAATCTAACGGGGGCTCGGCCAAGGGGGATACACGGTGTCGAGCGAAAGTTAAGAGCGCGCTAACCAACGTGCAAAAATAACGAGGCTTTAATCTGGTTAGAGTCGAGAGTTGTGCGAAGGTCCCCCCCAAGCTTTCAAACACGAGGCGCCAGAGGCCTGTGGCCTAGTTGCGGCCTTGCGAACTGAGCGGCCAAGTCAACACTTGTGGCTTGCTTGCTTGCTCCGCCTGTTCACAGTTTAAGAGCTAATTTATACGTTTGCTAATTCGGTATGTATTCGTGTAGATTTTGGATGTGTGTGTGGTTTTTTAATTGGGTCGTGCGTGCTGCGCGCGCAATGAGTTGCCAAGCCACTCGTGTGCTAGAATTGTACTGTATTGTGTTTTAGCACGGAACTGTTGTTAATTGTCGGGTTCGTAATGTGGTTTGTAAACATTTGGGATGGGTTATTGAAATGAGTGCAAGGCCGCGTTGTGGTTTGTAAGCCACGCTGCCGAGTTCAATATAGTAAAGTACTGTATTAAGCATAACTGCGCAACACGTGGCTGCGACGCAACACACGTGGCAACGGCGTGTAGCGCAGCGTACAGTACGTGGATTGCAGTACGTGTAATGTAAAAGTGAAACGTTTGTAAAAAAAAATACATGCTTATAATTTTTTTACGAAAGTATAACGGGTTTCCTCCCACGTGTAACACCTTACGCGGGCTTAAACATGTGAAGGCCTTTGAGATTTTATTCAGACTTGTGTGGCAAAGGCAACTGTTAAGCATTTTTGAGTGCATTTAATCAATTTCAGGGTCGCTTCTATTAAGAAAACTCAGACTGCAGCGTACTTGGAACCGTAATTTCCTTAACACCAAAACAATGTATATTCGCTTTATGGTCTTTTCTTATTTACTGGGATAGAGTCTTGAGTGTTGACTATTAAAATATGGTGGGTTTACAGCGTGGACCCACAGCCTGATAATTACAATATGCGACTTAAGCATAGTTTTGGGGGGTTGAGTATATTGTAGGTCCTACACATTTTGGGACAATATCAAATATAACCAATTTCATAGTGCTGTGAATTAGTGTTTGTAGTTCCGTTACCGTTTAATAGATAATACGTTGAATCGACGTAGCAAGTGGCCTGTAGCCAAATCACTCAGAATTGCGACCATACGTATATCTCTGAAGCCAGGCAGGTTAGATAGATGTTTATTATTACATCAGAAACAACACCCAATGAGCTTGCAAGCTCGTTACGGGATTCCTGCGACACAACAAACACGCTAATGGGAATGTATTGTAATTGTGTATTCTCGCGTATTCATGGTGCCTGTGACATGAAATACTGTAGGTATCAGGCGGATACAGTATTTGTATGAGAAGCAGGTGACCGTAATGCGTGCAAAGAAACATAATTTAATCCTTTGCAAATCAGCGTGAAGTGTGGTTAAATAAACCCACACAACCCTGACGTTGTAATCGCGCATCCAGCAGTGGATTGGCTTAAAGGGTTGCAGGTATACATGACCAAATTATATCGAGAGTAGTGCGTCCCTTAATGTGTGTTTGGTCTCGTCTGCCCAGGTGATGCTCTTCGTGCTTTACGAGCATGCGGCTGGGTACGCCCTCTTCTCCGTCAAGGAGGCGGAGGAAATTGGGATGTTGCTGCCACAGGTAAAAGACATCCCACTCCCAAGCCGAAATTGTCACCAGCAAAATGTCCCAATACAATTTGGAGTATGACTCCACTGACGCATTGAAATATGTCTTCGCTGTTTCGCACCAACATAACTGCATAAAATGAGTTGACTGAACATTGGATTGATTTCGGCTATTCCGTGACTGGTGACATTTGCACAGATAACGTCAGACCGGTATTTGATGCAGTGTATTGTCCCTGGGTCCTGGTACTGAATATGGAGGTTAAGTCGTAATCTCAGTCGGAACTCGTAACAAACACGAGTCTTCTTGGAGTAAATGTCACTGGTGCCATAAATGTTTGCCCATTACTTTAGTCTCATGAATGTACCGAAAACGTTGTCAGACAGTTGTTAGTGAATTGAGTTACATTTTAATCTCTTAAAATGTTTATAAACATAGTACTTGTAAAAAATATAGGTGTCGGGGTATATAATACGGGGCGGCACGGTGGCGTAGTGGGTAGCGCTGCCTCCTCACAGCAATTACCCGGGTTCGAATCTCGGCTCGGGGGGCCTTTCTGTGTGGAGTTTGCATGTTCTCCCCGTGTCCGCGTGGGTTTTCGCCGGGCACTACGGTTTCCTCCCACCGTCCAAAGACATGCTGCCAGGTTAATTGGCCTACTGAGTAAATTGCCCCAGGTGCCCTGTGACGGACTGGCGTCCCATCCTTGGTATGCCCCTGCCTTGCGCCCTGTGTCTGCCGGGATAGGCTCCGGCTCACCGCGACCCTGTACAGGATTAAGCGGTTTCTGAAAATGGATGGATGGTATATAATACGTATAAGCAGCAATTACCTTGAATGTAAATCTTGTGTGCTTAATGTATAATACAGCACTAACTTATTGATTTTGGAACTGAAGGTGGAGGCAAGCATTTTGGACAGAGCGAAGTTCAACACCATCGTCAAGTTGACTGCGTTTTATCCCTTCAAGTCAGCTCAGGCTGCCCTGGAAAACATCAATGCCATTTCTGAAGGTATGCACAGCTCCAGCTAACTTTTAACTCTTCCAGTAAGGACCTATTTCAGTGCAATGATGTCTAATATAATCTGTCAATCCACTGACTTTGATGATGTTACATCCTTGAATTTCTGAGCACTTCGATCCATATTTTTGTGTAAGAAATTGCAGGCTTTTGAAGCCTATATAACAAAAGGTGTTTATATTTGTGTTCCGTATCCCGCTTAAGGAATATTGCATGAGGACCTCAGGCTGCTGTTGGAGACTAACATGCCAGCACCAAGCAAAAAGGTTAAAATTCTCCTGGGAGTGGCCGACGCCAAGATTGGGGCAGCCATCCTGGAGGAGCTAGGAATTCAAGGACAGACTGGGGGTGTGGTCAACGAAATCATCCGTGGTGAGTTGCAAATATAAAACTCACTATACCAATGTGAGAGTTTGTTGCATGAATGTTTATGTTTAGATGTTCTCCCCACTACATTAATAACTGACATATTTCTGGATTAATAGTGACTTAAAAGTCTGTCCAGATTAATTAGCTCTGAAATCGCTTCAGATGCCTCCATTGAATTTTCAGAGTTCAATGGTTCAATACCGTGGCCAGTGGTTTGGTCTGTTTTTGTAATTGCAGGGCTTTCTTTGCTTTGCCACTTGCGAAGGCAGTGGCAAGATCTGCTGTGAGACAGGCAGATGAAGTTTCATGTGTACCATAGCTTTTGAGGTGGATTAAAGGTTCTTCAGTGGGGTGGATAGTCAGGCGCTTGTTTGGGACATTGGTGTTCGCCCAAATCTCGGGTGAAAGGCGCTATATAAATGCTATTATTATTATTATATCTCCAGGCTGTTAAAGCTCTGTTTTACAAGGGCTGTGCGTATGCTCAAGAATTATTTGTCTGATTTTGGAAGACTAATAATGAATGCCTTCTACTTACCAGGAATCCGCCTGCACTTCCACGCCCTTGTCAAGGGTCTGACGGTGCAGTCTGCTGCCAAGGCCCAGCTGGGTCTTGGGCACAGTTATTCCCGCGCAAAGGTTAAGTTCAACGTCAACCGTGCCGACAACATGATCATCCAGTCAATCAGCCTGCTTGACCAACTCGACAAGGATATCAATACCTTTTCCATGCGTGTGCGGTAAGTGGGTTATTACGTGCACACATTTTGAATTGTCGTACTTGTATTTTAAGTGCGAACCATTTAAGGAAGTTGAAACCTCTCAACGCTTACCACTGCTAGAAGGCAACCAGCGCTAGCTGTACAGAAACGGGAGGAATATAAACAACCACTTTGTAATGCTACGGGTCCGGTCCATTTTATCCAGGCCTGTTTTTGCAGAGTGGTGACATTGCGAACGGATGACAAAAATATATATTTTTCGGACTTCAGCGATCAATACAGTACTAACGTTTTGGTCAATGTCTTCATTTCCCACCAGCGAGTGGTACGGTTACCACTTTCCGGAGCTGATTAAGATCGTGCCGGACAACTACACATACTGCCGCCTCACCAAGCTCATCGGCAACCGCAAGGGCCTGTCCGAGGAAAACCTGGAGGCGTTGGAGGAGTTGACGATGGACAGCGCGAAAGCCCAAGCCATCCTCGACGCCTCCCGCTCCTCTATGGGTAACCACTTTGACCTGCGTAGCGTTGCTTCACACAGGCCCACCCGGTCTGTTGGTAGTTTTACAGTTGGCACATTTAAAGGTGACAATGATGTTAAACAATATCTGTCAATCCTCTGAATGTTTTTGAATGAAAACTTATTTTCACACTGAGTCACCAAATGTGCTTTAACTTTGTTTTATTTTATAGCTTTTTTAGTTTAATTAAAACAGGGTCAGGCAAAAGTCAAGGGTTGTATGTTAGTGCAATTAATTATATGAAATATCCCCATTGATATTTGTAAACCCTGGATTTACAACACATACAGCAGTGCTGAAATTGGTTTGGTTATTGAGTTTTCGTGAGCCCTGTACAGTACTGCAGCCAATAATCGTTTTGGGAATGGAGACTAATAATGAAATTGCAAATCTTTCCAGGGATGGACATTTCTCCCATTGACCTGATCAACATCGAGAGCTTCTGTACACGCGTCATCTCCCTCGCAGAGTACCGCAAAGGCCTGCAGGAGTACCTCCGTTCCAAGATGGGCCAGGTGGCCCCTAACCTTGGAACGCTCATCGGCGAAGTGGTAAGAAATACTTGTGCACGTGGACTTTGCGGGGCAGAATTCAGTTTTAGCCGGTGCCAGTGATGCAACGTCTTACAATCTGTCAATCCTCTGATTTTCAGTGAATGAAAAATAAGTTTGACTGAGGCATCTTGTTATACAGCTACTCCCAATCATAACTGTTACAATGTATCATAGTTAAGACTACAGGTTAGGGATCAGTGAAAAGGTGAATTTGAAACATGAAATATTGTATATGGCTATAAAACAAACATTTGGGACTTTATTTTCTCAAATTAATTTGTGTGCAAAATTCATTTTCTTAAATGGCATTGAATACCCGCAGTGAACCATACTTTTTGTGATGAAAGTGTTAACCCAAAGTTGTGCTCTATTTTGCTGTCCAGGTTGGTGCACGGCTGATTTCACAAGCAGGCAGCCTGACAAACCTGGCAAAGTACCCCGCGAGCACAGTACAGATCCTGGGTGCTGAGAAGGCGCTGTTCAGGTACCACAACGTCACCTGTACGGGGTGGGCAGCAGTGATGGTAACATCCCTGGGCTTGTCTCGCTTGAATTGCCAGTCGATCCCACTCACCTGCCGCTCCTGCTCACTACGTGGGTGTGGTGGTGGTGGGTGGGTGTGGGGAGATTGGACTGATGGTTTATTGCCCAGGGTGTGAATGCTGAGCTGCTCACCTCCAACATGCGCTGATAAAAACATGTCCTAATCAGTGCATAAAAGTCACTTTTTCAGGTATGCTTTGAGATGCACGATATACATTTAACTTTTGTTTAGCTTGTAATGTGCAATCTGTAAAGATTAAAACTAGTAATACCTCAGCAATTTGTCCTTTAACCATGCTGAAGTGTAACTTTAATCCCGTCAGCACATTTTCCATCCACGTTGAATATGTGACAGTGGATACATTATTTCTGATTTATTACTTCCTAAAAGGTATTGTAAGTTAAGTGCAGTAACTTTGTGTGACAGAGCCCTAAAGACTCGTGGAAACACACCCAAGTATGGACTCATCTTTCACTCCACCTTCATTGGACGAGCGGCGGCCAAGAACAAGGGGCGCATCTCTCGCTACCTCGCCAACAAGTGCTCCATCGCTTCACGCCTTGACTGCTTCTCTGGTAAGCCCGGGTAGCGTCCAGCGTTGGCATTTGCACTGTTGGTTGTACACTTTGCCGTGATGGTACTATTTTTCGTCAACAGCATTTCACCTCTGAATGTTGAAAGTATTTTTCTGAGCATGCAAAGTCTACTCTGTGCTAAAAACGCTTGCTGTTTAATTGCAGTGTTTTTAATCGATCTTTCTTCCTTCAGAGATCCCGACGACGGTGTTTGGTGAGAAGTTGAGGGATCAGGTGGAGGAGCGGCTGTCATTTTACGAGACGGGCACTGCTCCAAGGAAAAATCTTGACGTCATGAAGGAAGCAGCTGCAGAGGTGAGTACAGGCACTTCTCACTTAACGACCAAGTTCCATTCCTACGACTAGGCCGTTTTAAGCGAATTGATCAATAAGCGAGAAGCTGCCTCTTACCGATATATCAAGCATACTGTACTGGTAGTGGGTTTGTGTCAACAATCTTTAGATATTGGTTTAATGTCACCTTTGCACCACTTATAACATTTGTAGTATATTTTTTAATGTTTATACAGTAGTGTACTGTATACCGTAATAAACAGAATAGAGGAAATCAGCTCTACTGTACATTATTTAGGTTTGCATACTGGTCGGAGAGCTGGTAGTAAGTCAGCGCGGTCGTTAAACAGGTAGGTCGTTAAGTGCGGAGTGCCTGTAGTTAATAACACACCTGGCCTTGTGGGTGTCCATGTATGCAATCTTTAGATAAAAGCCCAGCAGTTGTCTTTGAACTTAAAATGCCATCTTGTGGCAGGCATTGGTGATCACCGATAAGCTGAAGCGGAAAATGGAGAAAAAGGAAAAGAAGAAGAAAAAGAAAGACAAGCGGAATGCATCGGAGCGCGATGAGAAGGCCCAGGTGAGTGTCCCACGGGTAGTCACCAATTGTCTGCATTCACATAGTAATTTAACATTTATAACATGTAATGTTTTTTCAAATTTTGGTGTCTCACGTTACATTACTACTGTCTTTACAGGAGACTGTAAACGGAGACACCCCAAAGAAAAAGAAAAAGTCCGAAACTGAAGTGGTAAGCAGTTGCAATATAACCAAGGCAAAATATTTTATCCTGTAATACTGTACAATTAAACCGGGATTTAACGGACTAATTACAGGGGAAATGGTGTCCAGACATCCGTATGCTTCTATGACAATCTTA
Source organism: Geotria australis (assembly GCA_036362915.1). Lineage (NCBI taxonomy): Eukaryota > Metazoa > Chordata > Hyperoartia > Petromyzontiformes > Geotriidae > Geotria > Geotria australis. The sequence continues at coordinate 2,091,857 of JAZEWU010000007.1, read as the reverse complement.
TATACAGAGTAATGACCGTATCTTATAACAACCTATATTAAGAACACTAAAAGAAAATACATATATCTAATATCAGTAATAAAAGCACTAGGATAAAAAAGCTTTACAATGCAGACTTTTGTGGCAGAAGTAGCAGACGCTATGCGTTGCTTCCAAAGTCTGTTGAATCAGGGTTCATCCATTTTCAGAAACCGCATATTCCTGTACACTGTACAGGGTCGCGGTGAGCCGGAACCTATCCCGGCAGACACAGGGCGTAAGGCAGGGGAACACCGAGGATGGGACGCCAGTCCATCACAGGGCACCTGGGGAAATTTAGTCAGTACGCCAATTAACCTTGAACCAGGGTTTACTTTACTGAAATTCAGTGTGCTTCAACTGTATATTGGACACTGTGATTGCAGACTCCAATGGAAGACAAAGAAACGAAGAAGAAACACAAGAAGGCACAGAAGGAAGAGACTGACAGCTCCCAGGAGAATGGCTCTGAAGAGCCAGTGACACCCGTCTCGGACAAGAAGAAAAAGCGAAAACACACGGAGCCTGAAGAGGAAACTGTGAGTGAGAAGAAGAAAAAGAGGAAGAGCACTGGAAAGTGATTTCATGGACTGCGACGCTATGGCACACAATGTTAGTTAACCTGTCTGGCTATGTTGGATAATTTTCCACAGGTCAAAAAGGCAAGGTCAATTAACCCGTAAAATAATAAGTTGAGCATTTGACATACTGACCATGCAAAGCATATCTGGTTTGCTTAATTGTATACTGTATATAATAATAATGTACTAATCCTTATCACCTCTCAAGAAACCATTTCTATTCTACACATTGCAGACTGGTTATCAGCTGTGGGTCAACACATGTAAGGCCTGTTGGTTATTCCCAAAAGGGATACTTTTTTAAGCTTTGCTAAAATAGCTTTGTCTTCTGTTGCAGTCTAGTGGTCATGTGTAGTTTCAAATACTGCCATTTTTTGAAGTCAATAAAACAAGATTCATAGCTTTTCAATCTTGTTTTATGCTCAAATTAAGTGTGCATGTTTGCCAAACATTTTCATAAATAAAATGTACTGTTTGAAATGGATTACCTCGTTTTTAATTATTCTACTACATTGCTTCAAGTTTGATTTTTAACTTTCAACTGTATTACCACCAGTGTAATTTTTACTCGGGAAAGAAAGATCTCACCTTTTCAGTCAATTTACAGAACATAAGTTGGTAAGAGAATCAATTCAACCCATTACAATAATACCACTCCTGAAAAATGGAAACATCTTTCTTGTCCACGATTTTTAAAAATCCAGTTATTGTTGAATAACCGGTTAAACATTACAAGTAAACTAGTGCAGCAACTTTGTTAAACAATCTAAAATCACATTCAAAACATTGGTCCAGTTTTCAGCTAGAAACTTAGCATTGTGAGCTTAAACTCCTTATTTCGAGGTAGCTGCCGCAGTATCACAATGTAGCATTATCAGCCAATGGCCACAGTGGCTGTTAAGTGTTATACCGTAATCTCCACTTCTAATAAAAAATACCACTTTGTATAATGTACAGCAATGCATTTAAAAAGTTGGTCCTTCACCTTCCTCATACCGACTTTACCGCTCCTGTCCATGAGGAATTGATTCTGCGTTCCTTGATCCTGTCCAGCACCTTCCCATGTAGCCGGAACTGGTGCCACAGGAGGAGCTGCACAATGCCGCACACGACCGGCACGCACACAAGCAGCACGAAGCAGCCCTGACGCAGGGCCTCCCTGGACACGGTGGGGCTCTGTAGGGGTGGCAGGGGCTGCCCAGGTGCAGACGATGTCACGACAGCCAGCAAGGAGCTGCTTTGGAAGATGTCAAAGCCTGCATGCCACAAAAAATAACGTTAACCAGATAGAATAAAATTAGAATGCACACTTTAAAAGCCAGCTGGTTAGCCTGCATGTCAAATACCCTGTTGAGGGGTGTTCTACAACGCCCTCTTGTGGAGAGTCTTCTACAAGCAGTGGCACAAGCAGGTAATTTCAGGGCAAAAATGTACCTAGGCATTAAGGATTGAAGGAAGGCAGAAGGCACTGTCCTTTAATATTGTAATTTCACCTATCTTCTGCAGTGCCTTTAGAGCAGTCTCATTACTACAGCAGTTAATGTATGCGATCAAGTACCGGCATTTATTACTTTTGGTTGGAATTAAACGGGAATCAGCGGTGCTGATTTGCTGTTAGAATTAAACCTACAAATATACACATTAACATCAAAAGGTGCAATCACAAACGTTTATGGATTCTACTGTACGCTACTTTCCAATACGCATTAGTCCACGTTAATATTTAACTATAATGACACGTTTCAAACCACGCAGGATTTGGACAACCCTTTTGGCCAATTTTATAAAAGGTCAGTGCCTTACAACACCACATAGCACAGTATTGTTAATAATAATAGCGTTTTATATAGCGCTTTTCCTACTGGATCATCTTTAAAATAGTCATCCTACTGCCTCAACAGAGAATTCATTACTGGTTGCAGACCTAGTTAGAAAGCGTTATAAAATGTATCGACAACTTTACCTGTGAAGGAAGCGAGCATCCACGTGCCGATGAGGGGCGCAAATGTCTGTCCAGGCTTGGTCACCAGGGCCACCATGCCAAAGAGCAAGGCGGAAGCAGCTTGCCGGCGCTCGTTGAGAACAAAGTCCTCGTCCACCAAGTCACTTATTACCAGCGTCAGGAGCCGGCACGTTCCCTCCGTGAACACGCGGTTGCTAAAGTGCGCAACACAAAAAGCCATTGAGCACCCGGAGCTCAGATTAAAGAGTAAGTGGTTCAAGATGCAGTGGAAAAAAACACAGGGCCTTAACATTACAACCAATGTGTTTACATGCCAATAATAACAGAAAACAGATGTAACCTAATAAATTACTTCAGTTACATATATAATTGTAATAATAGCGTTTTATATAGCGCCTTTCACCCGAGGGTCACAAAGCGCTGCACAAGGGCCGCGAAGAGAACGGCA
>JAZEWU010000007.1:2062065-2088811 GCA_036362915.1 Geotria australis | reverse complement strand
GGGAGGACCGTGGGTTCAAATCCCGCCTGCGGATTATTTTAATCCCCAAATAAAAATCGGCAATGTAAGCTCTCGTGAGTTGACGGGTGCCAAACGCCGTGATCAATAGAATGATCAATAGAATGATCAATATACTGATAGGATGCCGGATGCCGAATGCCGTTGAGGAATATACTGATAGGATTCAGAATGCCGTTGAGCAATATAACTTTAGAGGACAACCTCCTCGGCCCTCTGGTGGATGGAACAAACATTTTTGAAAAATAAACTATCACCCCATTTCGGATTTACTTGGGGCCCAGAGAAACAGAGACTTTCAGACAAGCTGTAGTGGCTCAGTGGTAGAGCTCTCAAGTTTGGCTGTGAAGGCTGTGTGCCAGAGGCCATGGGTTCGAATCTCGCGTGAGACAACCCCCGGTTCCGGACAAGGAAAGATGGAGAGAGTCCAAAGACACAAGTAAACGTCAGGACATGGACATGGACATGGACTACGGGCAAGGGTGGTGATCCGAAAGCAGGACATTCATTTCCAACATCCTCAAATACAATATATAAACTATACTTCTAAACACATGACAAAATCTATATATATTATTTTATTTTATTTTTCCCCCCCCATACGACTCCACACAATTACCAACAAACCATTGCACTAGATACACTACTCAACGGCATGTCCATCAATACTTTTTCCATTTAGAAGTATGCAAGTTACAACTAATAAACAATATTACAGCCACGCACCCTTGTGGATGACCAGTGCGCCAAACAACCTTAACTCCACAAGCACCATGGCATTTACACGACGTAAAAACAATGTTCTCCCCCTTTATGCCCGTCATTACGTTACAATTAGCATAAACACCTGTAATAAAGACAACAGTATTTAGAATAACCATCTACACTACTTTTTCCGACTCGTGGATCTATGCTACCTACAACGTTACGTTTACAACGGTTTCCCGCGCTGTGACAATACCTGTGCTGCCATCACCTTTGCCAACTGTGAAGCAACAACACATCGTACGGCCTCGTAAGGTGAGTTGACTGCTGGCGAGCAGTGGATATCTCACAAGGAGTAGCCAGGTGGAGTGGATCATGGTGCACGATTCATAGGATGGGCTGCCCACCCGCCTGCTTAAGGTCACTGATAATTTCCTGGCCTCTCATTGGTTGACACCCTTTGTGATGTCGCAACCAGCCCGATAGATAGCGGACAGAGTATCTTAGATTTATTTCATTTAGATATTTTTAATCACTACCCCGGTCGTGTCACGTGACATCTCTGCAGAGGATCCCGCCAATCAGCTGTAGGCTGTTTCCACAGCTCGGAGCTGATCGCACCATCGCGATCTCGCGGCCAGTTGCCTCGGTGGCAACTGGCCACTATATAGGCCCCTTACCAGTGAAAGCCTGATACTCAAACTCTTTTTAATGAGGGTGACGCCACGTCGGATCGTTTGGCCATGAATGGCATTAGCGGGCTTTTGGCTTTATGTATAAAGTGCCACAGTACCCCCAGAAAAACCACCACACACAAACACACATCACTCCACACAGATGGATACAGGGTTACAGTAATGACATTGGTGCTAAAACACTGCCCTGTTTATAGTTCCCCAAGGTTACGTACAATTCTACATGTGGCACGAATGTTACCTTACAATGGAAAAAAAATGCAAACATTCTACAGATAAAATTGGTCACACCTACACAAAAATAGCTTCATTGCACAAGGCAATATGGCTTCCATTCAACAGTTACACGTTCGAAATCTTGTTACAAGTAACAAGTGAACAAAAATGCAAGAAAGAATGTTTTTACAAAGAATGCCTTTGTAGCATACCTTGCAATAAAGAAGCATAGCAATGTACTATGATCGGGTCCAGCCATGAGCATGACCAGGCTGAGCACCAACTTCAGGTAGAATAGCCCCATTACTACCTTGTAAACGCCATACTTCTTGCACAGCGACAGGAAGTAAACGTTGTTCAGGTGCGGCGCAATGTACGAAATTCCTGCAACAGTGCAGAGAGGGCCGAATTGCAATTCAGCACAAAGTACAATGCAGAATATCTTTCAAAAGGTGTTTGTTTCAGGATACCCATCTCGAGCGCTCCCCCTCAGTCTCAGAATGCCTGAGGATGCCTCCAACGTGGGAAGCCAAGGTCACGCAGGAGGGGGAGCACTTGACACGGCTATTCCGAAATAACAGCTTGGGAAAGCAATTCCCATCCAGAGCCAGGAAAACCTACATCAGTACAATATAGAATGTTTAGTTTAATATTACTGTTGCAAAAATAAAAGCAGTCTCAAGGTACTGCTATCCCCAACCCTAAACTATAACACGAAACCCTAACCCAAAAAACCTAATTCCTAAATACTACTAAACTGCTAGTCCCTTATCTCAACCGTTAAACCTAGGGGTCAAGGTAGGAGCGTTCATGTCACGATCCCTGTCAGGTAATACTTGGTATTGCCTGCGAATCCTACCAAACACTTCAAGGCCGAGCTGAAAGACAAGGATGTCCAGAAGCTGACCATCGCGCTTCAAAGAATCGCAAAGAAGAAGAACCGTTAAACCCAAGTCTATCCCTAAGCCCTCATCTTAACCCCGATAACCTAACCCCTTAACACTACACCAACACAATCACGAAGCAGCATCCCTTAATATTTCATCAACTGAATCCCAAGGGTGATTTATGATTGGATAAATATTTGGTCTACAATTGGACAAATATGTTACAGTCGTGCCAGAGACTCAGGTTTCTTTTTCCCCTAGGCATCTTTGGGAACAGTAGTAACCTCCTTACATTTTACATCGTGTTCACTGTATTCAAATTACCCAGTAGCAGCGAGCCAGTGGAGAGGGAGATGCGGTCTGCCAGGAGGTGCTCCAGAAACAAGGGGAAGAAGTTGCTGTTGAAGTGGCAGTGAAATACCTATCGGCAGAAACACAACCACAAAAACAAAACGGTAGTATGCCTTTATGTGTATGTGGGCTTCCTCATAGCAGCGACGAACGCACGGGAACTCTTAACACGTCATGGAAACTGCTTGTGGTGTACGTGCTGCGCGTTAAAGCATTTTCATTCACCTGAACAAGGTTCATGAGGACAAACCAGCGCAGATTGCGATGACGCGAGAGCTGGCGTACATAATCCCGCAAAGAGAGGCGTGGTTCGTTTGCCTTGCCTTCTGGCTCCTCCATGTACAGTCTGAGCATACAATACAAGCCGTATTTACATAATCACTAATGCCACGTGGCGGTATTTAAAATAAACACCTTATATCAGTATGTTATTTAACATATTATTCAGATAAATTCTATGCGTGAGGGGAGCGGTGGCACAGTGGTTCATACACCATGCTTTGAACCCAGCAACCCTAGTTTGATTGCACCCGCGATTAACTTCATCAAACAAACCCCATGGGCAATACGACGTTAGAAGGGTATCACTTTCGTCAATATATTCCCATCGCACTGTTACACTTCTTTGTCCCTTATTCACTTATTGAAAATATTAGACTTTTTGTCCTGTGTAATACTGTGTTACATCTTTACTTTATGATTATGGGTAATGTTTCACCCTTGCACAATTTAACGCTGTAAAGTTGTTATATTACCTTGTGATTTTATATAGGGGATCAAGGTAGAAGCGTTCACGTCGCAATCCCTGTCAAGTAATACTTGGTATTACCTGAAAATTCTACCAAACACTTCGAAGCCGAGCTGAAAGACAACGGTGTCCAGAAGCTTAACAGATGCCAGAAGCCCCTCAGTCTGGAGCAAGAAGAGAGGCCAATGCCCGCCTATACGGCCAGCACTGACTATTATATCTCTAAATGTTGAAGGGCTGTCTGCAACTAAAGAAGAACTTGTTGCAATGGGAAACTGTCATATAACCATCACGCTTCGAAGAATCGAATCGAATTCGATTTTATATATTGTTTGTGATGGTTAGTTCATACGTTTGTTACATCACAGGAATCCTACTTCCAGAGCTTCCAAGCTGGAGACTTTCTTCCGTATAATAAACATCTATCACCCAGCAGGCATCATGAATTGTTCCGATTAACACTATAGCAAAACATTTTAAAAACGATTAATGTCCGTACACTATGCACGCGTATTGTCACCCTAAGTGAGATTCTCACTTGTCCAGCATCTCAGGATCCTCGAACTTCCTCTTCCCACCAGCCACGTAGGAGTTACGGAGGAGGCGTGAGCACACGGCGAAGCCCAGGGCAGACACGAGCGCAAGCGCGACGCAGTACCAGCGGAACGGCACCGTGTTCTCCCGGCTCCAGGCCACGTACGACGCGAAGACGGATGCCGAGCCCAGCGCGGCAAACGCAGAGCTGTGGGTGTTGAGTCGAGCGCGGTCGTTGGCCGAAACGGCCAGGTCGGCCAGTAAGGCAGAGTGCTGCAGGCCTACCGCAGTCAAGAACCCATCGTACAGGCAGAGGCACAGGACAAACTGGAGGCCCGCCGGAGCCCACGCTACCCAGAACGTGAGGAAGGAAACCGCGAGCAGAGGTCCCGTCTGGCTGAGCTGATGCAGGCGGCCCAACACCACTGACGGGGATGAGAGGCCTCCTGAGGAGCTGCTGCTGCTGCTACTACTACTCCACCTGACGGCGCAACAGAGGATAAGGAGATAAGCAGGTTGTTTGGTGTAACAGGATAGGAAAAATCATACGTACGGACTGATTATCCAACGAGTTTGTATTTTGAAGTGTTTAATTATTAGTCTGGAGCTGAACTGTAGCAGAGGGCAAAAATAATTTTTCACATTTGCAAAGCTGGCCTGGGAACGCCTGGGAATCCCCCAGGAAGAGCTGGAATCTGTTGCTGAGGAAAGGGATGTCTGGTCCACTCTCCTGGGACTGCTACCACCGCGACCCCAACCAGGACAAGCGGTTTAGAAAATGGATGGATGGCAAAGCCTTGTTTGCTCTCATCCCTCATAGCAGCATAACTTTACACGAATGTTTAGTTCACATTGGAGAATAATGAGGATAGAGCTAATGAATGAAAGCTTTCAACCTTGGATGAAACGTATTACAAATAGAAATGAGTAGCGGAAGTAACTAAGGTTGAACGTGCTTTTTAAGTTATGGCAAAAGAGATTATGTGTTCGTGTACACATTTTGTTGGTTCATTTGTTGGTTAATTTGCACTTTTGTTATATCGCAGGAATCTCGATTCCATAGCTTGCCAGCTAACTGGGAAGTATCTACTGTCCATCCATTTTCTAAACCGCTTCTCCTGGTGAGAGTCGCGGTGGCAGCAGTCCAAGGAATCTGGAATCTGTTGCTGAGGAAAGGGATGTCTGGTCCACTCTCCTTGGACTGCATTTTCTACTGTAAGAAACATATACGTAGGTCTAAGCAGAATCACAGTTCCACATTCAACAGTGATGAAAATCGTTCATTTCTTTAAAACTTACTCTTGTGAAGTGAGAAGTTTTCTATCACTGATCCAGCCAAACAGTGGATCATTTATGCTGTTCCACACGAGGAATATTGTCTGAAGGGTACAAAATGTATAACAATTGCTGAGTTTAAACGTATTGTTGCATAAGGAGTTGTGGAAACATAAATAAATGCATCAAGTGCTGTGACATGGCAAGCTATTCAAGCTGGAAAAATACTCATGCGTTTTAATCCCTCCCTAAAGTCTGAGATGAGCAAACATAACAACCATTTTCTCCACACGCGCACGCCTTTCGTTTTTAACTGTACCGTTTAATACGTTCTCGTTTGAACTATCAATAGTTTCCTACAGCTTCAGTTCATCAACGTCTCTTTCCATTTCAAAATCTCACCTCGCCAACCCAGAAAGAGAGCTTGTCAATCTTGTAGACAGACACGAACATTTCCACGTAGTACAAGAGGAACACATTTTGGAGAATGGCCTGGAAGAGGGCCAGGGATCCGTACAGAGCCGCAGTAGAAAATGAAACGGCCATGGTCGGTTTGCAAAAAATCCTCTTCACGAACTTCTCCTATTACAACCATAAGTGGCTAAAATTAGTAATCCCAACATCCGCATATGAAATTCTTGCCATTTCCCGTTATTTTCTGGGCGCAATCTTCAACCATTTTCTGTATGAAAAGTGAAAAAAAACAAGATTCAAAATGTAACACACTGCATCACGTTAAAGGAATGTACAATTTAAACATTAAGACAATTTTAAGTAGCCAAACTGTGTACACGTTTTCCGCAACTAGAATTAACTACACATCTACAACACCTTACAGTCTTACACTGGATACATTTACAATTTGTTAAGTACTGTATTGGTATGTCACTGAAATAACGTAGTAAACTTGCTTTTTTCTGTTAAACTAAGTGGCAACCCTACACCCGACCTTTCAGTATATTCGAATCAGCTTTAATCATTTATTTTCTGTTGCTTTTGGTTTTTATCGGTTGTTTTATCTTTTGTTGTTGACATGCCGTGCTTTTTGGGGCCCTTGTGCAGCGCTTTGTGACCCTCGGGTGAAAGGCGCTATATAAATTGATATTATTATTCTCAACCCATCAGTGGGCCGTGAGCGCCGTGGAGACCAGAGCCATGTAGGCCTTGAGGTGCAAAAAGCTGAGAACCCCTGCCATACACTATTCGAGGTTCAAATTAATCCATCCATCCATTTTCAGAAACTGCTTAATCCTGTACAGGGTCGCGGTGAGCCGGAGCCTATCCCGGCAGACACAGGGCGCAAGGCAGGGGGACACCAAGAATGGGACGCCAGTCCATCGCAGGGCGCCTGGGGAAATTTAGTCAGTACGCCAATTAACCTGGCAGCATGTCTTTGGACGGTGGGAGGAAACCGGAGTGCCCGGCGAAAACCCACGCGGACACGGGGAGAACATGCAAACTCCACACAGAAAGGCACCCCGAGCCGAGATTCGAACCCGGGACCTTCTTGCTGTGAGGCGGAAGCGCTACCCACTACGCCACCGTGCCGCCCTAAATTCAACATGCCCCTAACACAATTGTGTAATGTCTGCTTTACAAAAGCAATTCCAATTGGAACCAATACGAACTGATGTGAATTTACCACTACAATGGCATCAACCGATGTTGAACTTGTGTGGGAGGTCGCTCCTTTTCCTCGAACCCCACCCACCACGACCAAAACACACATACATTTTTTCCCAGTCGGATTAAACAAACAACCCCTGTTTCTTACTCACCCATGGCTAATGTTTCTAACTTTCGAACCCACTTGTACACAAACAAACCCTCCACATTGTCCAACATCCTATGCGTTAGCGTGTTATAAAAATACGACAACCGCCGTTCGCCACTGTGGAGGTGACATCACCACGGCGGCTGTGCCAGCCCAGGTGCACCTTGAGGCCACACAGAGGGTCGAAGGCTCGATGACAGATCACGGGCCAGCCCCAGGTGCGATGGGCTGAATGAGAAGACTGGCCCGGGCCACCACGTGCTCCCTACCGTGCCAAATCGCTGCGTTTTATCCGCCTGGCGTTCGGCTCGACCGTCTATACATATAGCCCGTTTATAGCATCTAAAGCTCCACAGAGGGCCTTCTCAAGGCGTGGCCGTGTGTATACAGTATACGTATGAGGTAAACAGTACAGTAAAACTGTACAATGGGTTTTCCCGTGCATTCCTCTACCGCCCTGCAGTCCACGGTGTATAAATGAATCGAAATATCAATTGTAGGACTGTTATTAAATATAATTATAGACATCGGGACATTGTCCGCGTACAAAGCAAACATTACATTGTGGCCAGTTGTAGCAATAGCATTGTATTGGTGTGACTATTATGGTACAGCAATACCACTGAAACTGTGTGTAAGCGGGTAACAATGCGCGTATACACGCGGTCACCTCACGGGGAGTTCGACACGCGACGACTTGCGCACAAAGAGCAACGTAGCATGCCTCGTCCGCGTAACACGCGCGTAAACTAAAAATAATATTGACAACTAGATCAAAAGAGCTGTGCGCTAAGAACACCTCACTGAGGGTGATGAACGAACATGGCTGTACAGTGCGCCACTGTCGGGGGCCCGAAAGCACCCTCGGCGGCAGACGCCGGGCAGCCCCCGTGAAGGCGGTTAACACCGGGGGCAACCTTTAAACGAGCGCTGCTCTTTCAGGATAGCTGTTGGATCAACTGGTTCCTTAACAAAGCCCCAGAAAATGAGCAAAACCCCTCCGTCGGCGCTGGGGATCGAACCGTGTCCACCTACCTTCCGCCGCTGGCCCTCTTAAGAACGGAGAACGTGTGACCGCGGCTCCACGCGCGATGACCACGCCCACTCGTCCAATCAAATCGCTCATGGCCATTAACCCCGCCCACAGTCACGTCTAGGCCACGCCTCTGGGTGACGGCCAGCCAATGGGTGGCTAAGCCTTTGCCCCCCCTCCTTTTTCCACACGGCACGTGTGCGGATTGTCGCCCTTTAACAAGAGCTCATTGAGAGGTTGCCATCCATCCATTTGTTAGAAACCGCTTAAACCTGTATACTGTATAGGGTCGCGGTGAGCCGGAGCCAACCCCTGCAATCACAGGGCGCAAGGCAAGGCCACACCAAAGATGGGACGCCAGTCCATCACAGGGCACTGAGGGCAATTTAGTCTGAAAGCCAATTAACCTATGCAGCAGCATGTTTTTTGACTGTGGGAGGAAACCGGACTGCCCGGCGAAAACCCACGCGGACACAGGGAGAACATGCAAACTCCACACAGAAAGGCACCCGAGCCGAGATTCGAACGCCGGCCCTTCTTTCTGTGAGGCGGCAAGAAGGGCCAGGTTTTAAAGGACGTGTGGGGAATCCGACCGGTTTTCACTGTATTTCAGTTTTAATACGTGCATTATACAGCACACAATTTGGATGCACTATAAACAACATCATGATTGTACAATATTGCGGCAATCCCCACAGCGAAACAGCGCGTTTAATTTAATTCTCTTGAGTGCTTGTTCTATTTAAAAAGAAACAGCATTGGAAGCATGTCAGGCATATTTAGCAGCCATGGGGAGGTTAATGATACTGTATACCCAAATAATAAATCAGATTTGCCCCAAATATGCGCAGAGTATCACAATTTCTGTACATTCGTGAGAAAATTGCAATTTGATGACTGGTGCAGGTGATGTAATGGCTTCAACAGTTTTTCTGGAAATGTAATGTTATAGTGGTGGACTGGTGGCACAGTGATTAGCGCGACCCACCAGTGGGTCGCGACCGTCACCCAGTGGTCTGTGGAGACCATACCTAAGTGGGTCTTTAGGTGCAAACGATTGAGAACCCGTTGTAGAGTATTATCTACGCAGTTGTATGAACGGTGGCAAAAACGTACCAAATAAATAACACATTGTTTAATGTACATTACGCAGTGTATAAATATTTACCAGTTTTATCATAACAGCACAATATCAGTCGAGGAGTCACTTGGTATTAATTGGCATAAACAAAAACACGTATCTTTCAACACATGATGTTCTCTAACACACTGGCGTGAACCATGAGCCACAAGGCATGTTGGACGGGATATATGGGGTATGGGCCGTCACTTAAGGTTGGAAGGGAACGCGCTCATTGCAATAGCGTGGAGGTAATGGATACTACACGGATTCATATACTCTCCATCAGTGATCGATGCAGCGTGCGCTCCCTGACGTCCCATTAGGAGAGATTTATACTGATACATGTCGGAGTGTACTGATGTAGGGTTTAAGGCTGCATTCATGATGGTTGCTCTTCAGAGATGTTCTTTCGGGATACCCGTGTCGAGCGATCTCTCCCTCGCGACGTTTCGCCATGTTACCGGACTGAGCCCAACGCCAGATACAATTCTTGAACAAGAATTCTCAATTTTCTATTTAAAAAGTGCTAAATGCCTAATCACTGTCATGTTAGCATTAATCAAAGGCGGTCACGTGAATGACAAGTTATACGATTGGCAAACTTTAAAACCTGACTTTCGCGTTCATTATGACGCTGAAATTAGTCAGTAGGGGGCACTGTAATCCTAAAGCATGTATTAGACTCTAACACATGCAGAAAGAACCGTCTAATTACTTTCTGCTGTAAGAAAATGGGAAACTGTAATTTAACATCGCGCTTCGAAGAATCGCAAAGAAGAAGAAGATTACTTTCTGCAGTATACTGTAACTAATGTTAATGAAAAAGTCAACCATATAAAGCCACCAACGTAAAAAATGTGTATTTAACGATTTTAATAATGTAAAGGTTTATCAAATAAATTATAATAACAAACAAGGACTCTATAAAACAGCATTTCCATTAACTCACCTGTTTGTTATTCATACAGGGAATGCCTACTTTGTACAGCCTGTCAGTACATTTCGACTGGAAATTCTTGCACTTAACATATCTTCGTGGTGGTATTTTAACAAATTAGTGTAATTGACACATGATGCGGAGTTCAATGAAAATGCAAGGGGCTGTGTAAGAAAATGGGAAACTGTAATTTAACATCGCGCTTCGAAGAATCGCAAAGAAGATTACATTCTGACAGAGAAACAGTTTGCAAAATTCTGCTTCTGGACACTGCCTGGACATATTTCAGAAAACAATTATTGCAGCAGTAGATGAATACAAACACCTTGGTTCATAATTGATTTAAAATTGAAATTCACACCCCACATTTTATTGCAAAAAAGATTAAAATAAAAGTTGGCTTTGGCTTTGCTTATAGACAAACACTGTTTCCCAGCTATGTTCCGCCTAGACTTGATAAAGGCTACTATTCTACCAATTTGATTATTGCGATGTTAACTATCAATCAGCATCCAACACCGCATTAAATAAACTCAACCCTCTATTTCATTCTGCTCTTAGATTTGCTTTGGATTTAACATTAACTTCTGTAAAAAATTCGCATGTTTGTTGTGTCGCAGGAGTCCCATAAATAGCTTGCAAGCTCGTTGGGTATTTTTCTGCTGTAATAATAAACATCTATCAACTAATCAAGTCAGCAAAATATTTGAAGGATCTGTTAACCGTACAGTTTAACAAAGTAAGCCTTAGAAGCTCAAAGTACTTTCTGCTCAATGTTCCTAGGTTCACTTCAAGATATGGGAAAAAAGGCTTTAGTGGCAGCTGTGCCACGTTTTTGGAACATTGCCATGAGCTTGAAGCTAGTCACTGCTGTCAAAGACTAACCTTAAATCCCAGCTAGAATTGAAATTTATGCCGAGTTGTAATTGCAATTCTTGATTTGTTTGAAATGTTCCAAATGTTGCACTATTACCTCTCAATGTTTCGATATGCTTTCGTTTATTTCACTATCGCAATGCAAATTGTACTTGGTTACGTAAAAAATGTGTGCAATGCTGTATATTTGTTTAACGTGTTTATTCGAACAATGTGTGCAATGCTGCGTGTAAAAAAATGGTTGATTTATTATTATTTTACATATGTATTTTTATTTATTTTAAAATATTTTGTTGTGTCGCAGGAATCCCGTAAACAGCTTGCAAGCTCACTGGGTATTTTTCTGCTGTAATAATAAACATATAAGCACCTAACCTGTGACAGGTCAATGCATAAAAATAAGTTTCATCACAATACGTACATTCCGCACTTGGAAAGTGTATAACCACACGGCTTAACACAAAGCGTATAATTGTACATGTCAAATACAGTTGATATACATACAATAGATTATAAGAAGTCTCAGTAGTTCATAATTGTTTCTTAATTCAACCATTTCTGATTCAGAATGTTGGGGAGTTTGAGGAAACACGGGCATTCAAGGAATCATTCGATGCCTCAATTTCAAGCTTCACAATATTTTGTCCACTGGAGATTTTCTCATATTTCATAGATTTCACTGCTGTTTTTCCCTGTGTTACTTGCATACTGTCAATTTTCTGCTTCCCCGTTTTGGACCTACACCTCTTCATTGGGCCAGTTTTAGTGGCGGTCACATTTTGTCTCGGTCGACTGTCCGTTGGCAACGTTGAGTCGCTTGTTAAAGTTTCTCCAGCTACAGAGTCTCGTTGGGTAGAATCTCTTGTTTGAGCGTTTTTCGCACGGATTCTAGTTGATAACCGAGTTCCAACATGACTAGTTGACGGTGATTGTGCTCTTTTGACATTTTTCCCGAGCTCTCCAGCTTCCAATGAAGTCGAAGTTTTGTTTAGGCACTCTGAATGGTCATTGGAAAGCGCAGTCGATGATTGTCCAGTTTCAGATATCTCCAAGCTCTTCTTTGCAGACAAGCTCACATTCATGCCAATACTTGCTTTAACACCTATCTGTTTGCTTGACAACTTTGAAGTTGGAAATTTCAAATTATCGACGTTTGTTGCTTTAGGACTGTTAGGGTTAGATGCTAGGTTATTTTTTGATAGAGCTACAGCTGCAATTACATGGGCTGAGTTGCTGGCAATAGGTCTTCTCAATGTTACACTGTTAATTAAAGAAACTTCGGATTTTTCTGCAAGTTCTGATTTTGATGAAGTGGAAATATGGTTTGTTTTATAGTCCCTTTTGACAGCTGTTGGACTATTTAGAGGTTTTCTACTACTTCTCACCTTGCCTCTTGAGTCAACTTCTTTGTCTATGTTCGAAAGAACAACCATGCAATTGACATCAACACGTGTGCTTTGATTCTCCACAGAGTTTGGGAACTCTTGCATCAGTGCAGCTTCCAAATCATGGTTCTTGCTTAAGCTGTCCTCTCCCTGAGGGTTTGTTGCTGCTGTAAATACATCACGATTACTTCAATTACATTTTTAACAGAATGCTTACCCAATATTGCACTTAAAAAAAAACCCATAATAATGCATATGCATGGATTCTGTGATGTCTTTCCAAACGTGTTGTTTGTCCTCGGAAGCATGTTATTAGTGGTGACATTATGTTTCAAGCTACGCAAGATGGAAGTCACAAGGTGCATGTCGCAACGTTAGAGGAAGACGGTACATGTACTATCGTGGAGAGCTCGATGCCTGCACAATAAGTTAACTGTGAAGAAGACAGCACGTATTACGGTTATTATAACCTCACAGTAATAACCAGCATGGCCGCTGGATTCGAACTATGAAGCAGCAAATGTGCTAACGCTTGGCCGTGTTGGCACCCTACAGCTGAGGCAGAGGCCTATTGGCAATTACCCTGTGAATGCCAAGTTGAACCCTTTTACCGGAGTTTTTTGTTCAATTTACAGGCAACACCTTTGATCAATTTGGGTGGCTTTCAAACAAGGGGTAAAGTACTGGCTACAATATAAATGTGTATGAGATTTAGAAAAATTACATTTCAACGATGCATTTTTCTTTTTTTCTTCAATCGCTTGCTTTAGGCTGTTAATCTCAGCAAGAAGAACTTCCACGGAGTGTTCAGTCTCTGAAACATCACTGCATGCGTGCTGGGGGAAATATATACGCATCAAAATTAAACCAAATATACACAAAACATTTTTCTTTGCTAAATATCGTAAGTTACACAAAACACATAATATAGAAACAAATTAAAGTTTAGATGTAATAATTTTGGAAGCATCACCTCTAGCTTGCTTTGCAGTTCTGTGTTTAGTTGAAGGATGTTGTTTATATCTCGCACCTCACCATTGTTGGTCACAAATTTGGACCTAAAAAGTAAAGACGAAATAATTGATGTTTAATAGTACTCTACACGTTTTTGTAGTTATGTCATAGCGCTCTGATGTGTTTTCGGATTACACTGCATACTGTTTGGCATGATGTCCAACGTTTTTCACAACGTGCTGAAGCTCCCAGCGCATGGAACAAATGTCAGACATCAAGGAGAACACGCGGTTTAACCCGAAAACAAATAAAAATGCTTCCCATTTTTTACTAGATTTTTCAAGCAGCATTTCATGATCACTGCACTTCGGTGAATTTCTTTGAGCCAATACCTGGACAGAAGATTCCTGCAAGTGGTAGAGTGGCAGGGAGGAGGAGTATCCCAATAAGATTCCAGTCCACTTTGTCCCAAATTACTGATGGTCATGGGAATACGCTCGTAGATCCTTAAAGACATGTTAGAATATGGGTGTTAAAAAGGTACTATACATGTAAAAAAATGTACTATACAGTACAAACTCGAGCTGAGAATTTCTACTTAAGTCCAAACATTTTCTACAAATTGTATTGCTCTTAAAACGTCAGTAAAATATTTAAAGTAACGTACAATATATATTTTAATCTGCATATTTGGAAATACTTTTTTGAAGGCAGCATTTTACGAAAACCATATAGTTTCTATCTGACATATTAGACAGTAATACATTCATTCTATCAAATCAAAAAGCAGTCGACAATATTTTCCACTATGAAACCAGAGCTCTAGCAAGATGGCAGTGCACTTGTACGCCATGAAAAAATAAGGTTGCTCTGTAAACATACGATTGATGTCATCGCAAAGGCTGCCGTAAAGGGGTGAGTGCTTCAGATGCGTCAGTGATATTGATATTTCCAACATCTACTCAGCTGTTTTTGAACACAATTGCCTGCCATATGTCAAAGCCATCACTATTCAATCTTAATGCACACCCAACATTAGCATTGTTTTCTTCCCTTACTAACTGATATTAATAGTAAACTAAACACACAATAACTAAAAAGAGATTCAGACATTATAAATCAGACCACATTTTTTTTAGAGCAAATTATCAAATTCTGCCAATTTCCACCACCTGCGCTTGCACTCTTTAACTATTGTAATTACAATGCAAGATATAAAACCAATGCAAAACAAACAATAACGTTTTGAATAGTTAGCATCTGCACATCTACCTTCCATTAGGCGTAAAGAGTGTGTATTCCATAGTGTAGGTCGAACGGTTTGGGGACGATGTCATGGTAAACAGCAGGAAGACTAGGTCAGGCACTTGCAGAGTGTTGCGCAACCTCTGCAGCAGCAACTGTTCTCGGAAGAAAATCTTCTGGTCACTCTCCCGGCGAAATTTATAAAATCCAATAACTTCCTGCAAAAAGGTAAGTCAATGGTAAAATTAGATTTGAATCATTTTAGGAATCTGTAAAGATAACATGTGCTCCGTGTATATTTTAAGGTTTCGTAAAGCAGTGTATTGTTTATTATGGGTTCACATCTCCCACTCACCTTCTCTTTGCTATTAATAATGTTACGAAGAGCATCCTCATCAATGATGCCCACGCTGTTGTAAAAACTGTTTAAACGAAAAAAGCAAAACAATTACACAAAGTGGTATTTGTCAAAGCTTTGCATTAGTACTCATACAAATCTCAATATCCCAAAAAACTCAGTTTCAGTAAAATGACAACTCACCTGGCCAATCTAGTGCACGGGATATGACTGTAAATACCTGTGAAAACAAAACAGAAATAAATATGCACAATGTTAATATAACTGTATTTGCCGCGACCCTGTACACGTACAGGATTAAGTGGTTTATGACAATGGATGTATGTATTTGCCCCATGTGCCCTGTGATGGACATCCTGGCTATAACCCTGCCTTGTATCCTGTATATGCCGGGATAGGCTCCAGCTCACCGCAACCCTGTACAGAATTAAGCGCTTTCTGACAATGAATGATTGAATGTATTTACATATTTCTCAACGTATATTGCATGAAGAATGTTTTTTAGACACACTTACTTAACACTTTCTTGCTTTCTACACTGCTAATGTCAGAATCACTAATGGTCCTGACCTCATCTTCTCTCACGTCACCAAGCAAAAACCCTTCCTGAAAAACATGTTATGGAGACAAACATTTAGGACAGTACACAATGAATGAGGTTCCCCACCCGAGTGCGAGATGAACTCTGTATTGTAGGAAAGTGAGAGGTGGCGACAGCTTGGGGAGGCATTCATCCAGCAGTGGATCATCGTTTTACTGAGGATGATGGTTAAAAGGCAGCGGCGGTAGTGCTTGAGAGCCAAGCGTGAGGCCTCACGGAGGCCTCCACCGACCGCACTACACTTCCACTCATTAAAACCCCTGATTTCACGCTTATTGGTATCGCTATATTAATTAGTTCGCCCCGTCTGCACAACTGAAGCATTATCTACAATTAAATAAACTAGTATTGTTAAAATGTTAGCGTCGTAGTCATTGCCTAGTCGGGCCCTCCCGGGTCTCGCCTAGTTCTGTACAGCACAGACAAACGGGCAACTGCATCAGTCTTTAGTCTCATGTGTTGATATATTTGCGGTTTATGTTACGGTCACAACTCGCGATGTGTAGAGCGTTTTACTCTAACGTTGGGAATGTAACACTTACGTTGTCCGCGGGGCTGCTGAGTAGGTCGAACTGCAGTTTTCCCAGAGTCCAGCCACACAGCCGCGCCATGACGGCCATGGGAGCGGCCAAGTGAGGCGCGGGGGAGGGGGGAGGGGGTTTCACGCTTCCCCCGGCGTGAGATTCCGGATCTTACGGTCCATGCACGAGATTCGGAGTCTCACAGAGAAGGCTTGAGATTCGACATTGAATGAAAATGTAGAATATGTGGAGACCCTACACTGGCTACCCATCCACAAACGCATCACTTATAAAACTGCAATAATATGCCACCGCGCTATCCACACAGGACACCCTAAATACCACACAAAGATCCCCTATATAGCCTTAACAGACTGTAGGGACAAGTGCTGTTAGCGAGCACCTATGAAGGTCGACACGGCACACGAGAGGGTGGGTGACCAGCACCACGCCCGGCCGCCTTTGTCTCCCTAGTGGCGATGTTTACACACCGCACTAGGTACTCATTTGAGGCTGAGTCGACCTAGGGGAGGCCCAGGACCGGTTTCATAAAATCGTCACTGGTGTTGGCCGTGAGCGGGATTCGAACTCGGGTCGCCAGATTCGTAGCCCAGTGCGCTAACCACTGGGCTACCGCACCCCACACCCTAAATACCTCACATCACTACTCCGGCCACTCGCATCAACACAATACCGTACTCTGCGCAGCTCATCACAGCACCTACTCCACACACCGCGCTCACGCACAACCTTCGCGAAACGCCGTTTCTAGGTCGCGGCACCCACAACCTGGAACAGCCTGCCACACCTATTGCGTCTAACACAGTCCCCCACAGCCTTAAAAAAAACTTTTAAAAAGTCACCTCTTCACCGACTCACAACAAACCGACTGAGCAGGGCTCCGCGCCTCCGAATCAACGGGTGCATCGCGCCCGGAGAAAATGCGCGCGTTACAAAAGTAGAGTATTATTATATTATTAGAGAACATGGGATGAATAATGTCTGCATCCAGCTTGTCATCGAAATGGCAACGCATGCCTGATTGGGGCGACATTTTCCCACCAGGAATTAGACAACGTGAAGAATGAAAAGCTCCCATCTCATTGTGAAGCGTGCATATTCAATCCTGTGCTCACAATCCCCTGTTTCTTGAGAGCACCGAGGCTATAAAAACGTTTCCATGGTGCTGCCCTTTTGGGGGTGATGCTCCAGGAGGACCCAGCTGGGGAGGTCTGGTCTGCTGTAATTGGTTATTGCAATGCCGCCTATAGGGGTTGGGCAATATGATACACCGCACTTGCAGCGTGAGATCTTTTCGGAAGCGTGTCAGGACGTGGAGGCAGAAGGCTGAAGGAGATGTTGGCGTCTGGATGTCCTTAGTAAAGTTACCCGCTCGCAGTGTCTTGCTTTAAAACGTCCGTTATTCTATAGTAGAAGCATTTCAATGGAGCACGAGGCGGAGGTGAGATTATCTGTGTGAATGTGTACAACACAATTTAATATTATATCGTATTTTTTTTATGTAACTTCTTTCAAATTTTCACAACTTCGGCAGTAAACTTATAGAATAGATGACAACCATAAAAACAAATGTTGTAACAGAAAGATACCTTGAAAACAATGTTCTAATCAACATATATTTTTAGAATGATGAAAACCAGATACACTCACGGATTATCTTGTTTTTAGTTTTGTACAGGCAACGGTGAGTTTATCCAAAAGCACATAGACGCAATACGTGTACATGCATTTGCTTTGAAAGGAATCATATACTTGTCATGTTACAATCACTGCAATCACCGCGCCACCGTGCCGCCGACTGGGGGTTTTGATAGAAAGCAATCATTGCTGGAGCAGAGGGTGCCCGATTGGGATTCAGTGAGTCGATAGCACAGATTGTGCCCGAGTGAATGGCACTGCGGATCCCACATCGGCGCGTGTGTTGTATGGGTCGTGCCGGAGCTGCAGGTGGAGCAGCTGCTGCTGGAGTTTGTGCTGGACCAGCAGGAGCTGGAGGAGGTGATGCACAGGATGCGCAGGGAGATGGAGAGAGGGCTTCGGCTGGAGACCCACCAGGAGGCCAGCGTCAAAATGCTGCCCACCTATGTACGCTCCACTCCTGACGGCTCTGGTGAGCTATGGAAATTGTTGTGTTAAGCCTATCCAAAAGATAGTTTAATGAATCCGCTTTGTTCATATGTCAATCTGTAATGGGGGGTCCACGATAATGCTCGTAAGATCCAATATAAACAAAGGGATTGGGATAACGCTGTGTTGTTATTTGGGATTTCTCTCGAGGAATACGGCCACATTGTTCGAAGGGTTGCTCAAAACATGACGATAGAATCCAGCGCTTAGAGAATAATCCTTACCGGCCATGGAAATTTAGTCTCATCATGTGCCCGGTGGTCTTGACGACGTCATTTCACATGACATGATCTTGCAATGCCACACATGTGCCAAGTGACATAGTTTTTTTCGTCCAGCTTTGAATTTAACGCTATTCCTGCTCATTAAATGCTTTCCAAGAATAAACGCGTGTTGTCATGTATTACAGAATTAATGCGTGCGCAATGTTTTTTTTCCCTTGCTTTAATGATAGTACCCGTACCTGACCCGCTTTGCCTACGAAATATGGTTTAAAGAGGGCACTGATGTGAACCTCCTTTGCAGAGGTGGGTGACTTTTTGGCGCTGGACCTGGGTGGAACAAATTTCCGAGTGATCCTCGTGAAGGTGGGACAGAACGAGGAGGGCGAGTGGAGGGTGGACACCAAGAATGAGCTCTACTGCATCCCCGAGGACGTCATGACGGGCACTGCAGAGATGGTCAGTCCTTCACTCATTATGGCTTTGAGTACGCTACTGCTGTTTGCCCCGAACGGATTCCCAAAATTCATAGGGAGTGCTCTTGGCAATAAAAAAAAAATCCGGTAATCGTGCAGCATTTGCCTGATTCTTGAAGTGTTCCATTATGGCTTAACTCACGGTTTCTCAACCTTTTGCAACTCAAGGCCCACTTGGCCCACTTCGTGACCCACCGGTTGGGAATGGCAGGGTTAACTGACTGAGATGATGAGCAGATGCACCACCTGTGATCCCCACTGCATTTTAGCCATCCGGCCCTCTGCTCAAGTCTTCTGAGCGTGCATCTCCATCGCTCCATTATGTGGAATTACACACACACGCAATCATAACGGTGGTAAAGTAAGGTAGAGAGTTTTCAAGAGCAGTCCTCAGCTATGCTCTGTGGAAGAAAATGCGTTTGTGTTAAATGAAATCAATGTGTGATATTCCACAGTTGTTTGACTACATAGCACAGTGCATTGCCAACTACCTGGACAAACTCAAAATGAAGCACAAGAAGCTACCTCTGGGCTTTACCTTCTCCTTCCCAGTTAAACACGTGGATCTGGACAAGGTGAGCCCACCACAGGCAACACTGCCATGCTGCGCGGGGTCAACTGCAACTTGCAACGCACAAAGGAACCATGTTGAAATATCAGTTCACAATTACATTATTTTTGCAGGGAATCCTGATAAACTGGACAAAAGGGTTTACGGCAACAGGAGCGGAGGGCAACAACGTGGTGGAACTGCTTCGGGAGGCAATCAAGAGACGAGGGGTAGGTACACGTCTGCACAGATAGATGATGACACATTCAACTGTCTGCCCCCCGTGCACCCACTCTACCTCTGGCCTGGCTATTCGCTGCAAAGAAGGGCAATTGCCTGAAACGTTATACATTCCATACTTTTTCTTTTTTGAGGCCACTGTCTTGTTGACAAACGTGTTGAGATGTTGGTTATTCGTGCTTGTGCACCACTTCCAACACAGTATCACCTATACAACAAATATGAGTAAAACATTATCTTCAGCACTTCACATTTGTTCGAAGTTTATTTAAAATGGACTGTTTTTTCATCACCCCCTTCAATTATTTTATAGCCCCTGCCTTTCATGTGAATGATCTACTCCTGGCCAGGACTTTGATATGGACGTGGTGGCCATGGTGAATGACACGGTCGCCACCATGATCTCGTGCTACTACGAGGACCACAACACTGAGATCGGAATGATTGTGGGTAAGGTGACCGTGACACCTGCACCTTCATAGACGTATGTGATTAGGTATCTAATAATATGCTCCAAGCGCTGAGATAGATGTTATAGATGTTATAGGGCCATGAGATCATGTGGGCGTAGAGTGTGGGTACTTCCACCTTTTCCAAGACGTCTGGCCAGCGTGGAAGAGTAGGCCGAAATACCCTTGAGAAGGGCTCTATAGAGCTAACTCTAATAATAATAATAATTTTACATTTATAACGCGCACATATTCATTCACGGTCAAAGGTACTAATTCGACAAGAGAACGACTCAGAGGCGCGAGGCCCTTCTGGCAGCAGTGACACTAGCGAGACATTGCAGGGCTGCATCTTTACCTTAAACCCTTTCGCCTACAACCCTTCTGATTGTAAAATCTGACAGCATTCAAACGATGCACCTGCACTCGAGCCAGTGACAATGAACCACAGCCTACACAGGGGCCATGCCACGCGGACTCGCTGTTCGTTTGACAGTGTCCGTCCGTGCGTGCGTGCAGGGGCGTTATGGGCTGCTGGCTGGGGACCGATATTTCATAAACGCAGCTTTATGACAATGGAAAAGCAATGTTGCGATAATTGGGTCATTATAGCCATACCTCCACTGAATTACTACCAGCTGTATACCAAAGATTTACGTAATAATACTACCATAAAAAGTAATAGTACTGTACTTTATATAATAGGCCAGGCGTTTTCAACCTTTTGCACCTCAAGGCCCACTTGGCCATGGTCTCCCCAGACCTCTAGGTGGCGCGCACGGCCCACCTGTTGGAAATGGCAGTATTAGGTGACACTTTGGGCAATAGGCCTTCTTCACAGAAATAGAGAGGCTAAGAGAGGTGGAGTAAAAACGCAACGTTTAGTTCGTTGTCAAGATGTGCTTTAGCTGTACGATTAATATACCGTTTATAAAACCAGAACTGAAATAACCACGTCCAGTAACAACGGAATGTTCAGGATGTGGCACGAGGTGGTGGCAAAAGCAACAAAGGAGTTGAATAAACAGAGCGATGTCCCCAAAACTTTCGCGGCTCCAAGGTCCACAGCAAACACAACGCTGCGTGTGAACAGGCACGGGCTGCAACACGTGCTACATGGAGGAGATGCGCAACGTGGAGCTGGTGGAGGGGGACGAGGGCCGCATGTGCATCAACATGGAGTGGGGGGCCTTCGGGGACGGCGGCGAGCTCGAGGACCTGCGCCTGGAGTACGACCGCAAGGTGGACGAAACCTCGATCAACCCCGGCCAGCAGCTGTGAGAACCCAGGCACCACTCACCGTCGGTCACGCGTGAAGACTTTGGAGAGTTAGAGCCGAGGGAGAAGCTACTGCTCTTGATCACCGACACCGAACTGTTCAAGTCCAGCGTACTTGACGTCCTGTGGACTTCACGTCCTGTGGACTTCACGTGCAGTTAATTGCTGGACCGTGGCTTTGCATTGGTATCGGAGATAGCAGATTTAAATGCTGTGATTTGTCACAGGTGACAGCTCAGGGTGAGCCTTGATTCAGTAGTGGAGCATGGCTCGTGATTATTTATAACCAATCATATCAATTGGCCTATTCAAATTGCATGTAAAGGAATAACATGTTAAATGCAGATTAGCTAGAATATTATTTTCGGAGGTGTGTGGAAGATATCAGATGTCTGATATGCAGTAATACTAGGTTATTTGATCCTGCTATTATCAGATTGTCATCAACATTGAGATCATAGGCATTCATACACTCCTGGATGAATGCCTTCTTATGCAGCTCAGTACCGATTGAGATATCACACACCACTGGCCGGGAATTGAAACATATGTTGCTAGGTTTATTGCGCAGTGCATTAATAACTGCAATGCAGCCCAAAATAAAGGTAATGTTTTGGCAATTTTTGTCACAAAAGGAAAAAAGATATTGTTCAACAATTCCATAACAAAAGGTTAAGTGTAAAACGCTTATAAATCTAACATTTTCTTGGATTTTCGTAAACACCCCAATAAGTAATTGATCGGCCTTTACATTTGACAGAAAAGTTAAATACC
Source organism: Geotria australis (assembly GCA_036362915.1). Taxonomy (NCBI): domain Eukaryota; kingdom Metazoa; phylum Chordata; class Hyperoartia; order Petromyzontiformes; family Geotriidae; genus Geotria; species Geotria australis. The sequence continues at coordinate 2,066,439 of JAZEWU010000007.1, read as the reverse complement.
ATCACACAAATATAAACATATTGCAACATAAAGCATAAAACGTGCATCTAAAATCATCACCATCCACCATAAAGACGATGAATTGCCATCTCAGCAAAGAAAAGCAATGTTTATTTTGCCTTTTTGCTAATCACCTGCACTTACTGCCTGGTATAGATAGCGGCTGAAAAACAACGGCAGATGGTTCCCAAAACTGTATTCGGAGCTTCCGTCAGATCCAGCTGCTCGATTCTAATAAGTAGAGTGCTTTGTCCACCAGAAAATGGACGCTTCTTGCAATATTTAGACATCTGGTAAATTACTGTATCATTACATAGTGAGCATTTTCGAGCTGTATTCTGTAGTATTGTTGTTATTATCATTATTAATAGTGAAATACATTGGGTGACATTCAGTGATTTTTTTTTTTGTAGAACGTATGTTACCTTGGAAAAAACGTGTGTGCTTATTCGTTGACTTTAGACTAACTTTTGAGCAATCAAATTGACTTTAGTCAAAATTTAGAGTCTCAAAGCCTCTGTTCAATTCAAGATAAAATAAGTATTGCATAACAAAATCATTAAAACATCCATTTACAATGCTTAGAGAAAATAATTAATGAAACATGCTGGGTCCAAAGTTTACAATGCACTCAGTTGACCTAATTTCTCAATGACAAGGCATTTATCATCCTTACGCAACGTTAAGAACTGTTAAAACAAGATAGTGGTGTGACATGTTTCCCACCTATACTTCGTACCCAGGGCATATGAGAGGTTCGAAACGATTGAATGAGCTCTGCCGTTCCATTACCCCAGGTTTGAAAAGATAATTTCTGGAAAGTACATGGGCGAGTTGGTGAGGCTGCTGGTCATGAAGCTCACCAACCAGGGCCTGCTCTTCGGAGGAAAGGCCTCGGAGGAGCTGCAGACGCACTTCAAGTTTGAAACCAAATATGTGTCCCAAATCGAGAGGTGAGGGATGCCATTTTGACCACCCTCGCATCACCGCATTTTTTTGTGGCGGGGTCATTTATCCCTAAGTTATCCCGATTGTGCCATCGGCATCAAGACGACTTATTAAATCAGCAAGATTGCAGGAGAATACAACCCTTTGTGTAGTGAACGGCCCACAAAAGTGTTCATTGTGGAACTCCTTATGATGTTATGTTATGAGATAAAAGATGAGACCCGCTCAGCCAAGGAGAGGGCAGCATGTTCTCAATCGCTCTGCCATGACAGTAATGTTCATCACATAACAGTCAATTTACACATGTCATTCTCAGAGGTGGACTTTATCCACATTAAGTGCTGAACCAAATGTATAGTCACTGGTGACTGGGTTGAAACCGTGAACTTACCACACGAGAGAACTTGATAAACATAGGCGGCTGCCTGAATTCAAATCTTGATTTGTTGAAATGTCAACTCAGTACTCTGCCCTCTGATTCACCCACGCACCTCCCCAAATGGTATATTGCTTAAAATAGCCTCAAGTATGCTGCCATGATGCAATGGTTAGCTCACTGGACTTGTAAACCGGAGGCTACCAGTTCACCTGCAGTGCAGTTGGAACAACGGGCAAGCTTATTAAATCACCACCACCTCTCTCCACTCAGCAATATAAATTGATACAATACATTTGATCAGCAGGTTGTGTATGGTGGGGTAAAGTGTGTGTACTCCTACTTCTGACGGCCAAAATTCTACATAGATTCTCTAAACCTCCCTCGATCAGGGAAGTCCTGCTGCCAGTGGAGTTATCAAGTAATCGCAGGCCTGCACCTTTAACTTTATTAAACAACCTTGAGCAGGTCTGTCAACCGATAAAGCTGCACATATTAACGACGGCCACGACAGGGCTGACGCAGGAAGATATCCTCACATTGCCACTTGTCCAGGAGCAGCCAGCACTGTCGAGGCTGCACCTTCACCCCTCACCTTGACTCTAAAATCATGTCGTGCGTTTGGTTATTTTTACCGGCAGCGACGACGGCGCGGAGATGAAGCAGACGCTGAACGTGCTTCTGGGACTCGGACTGCATCCCACGGAGGCGGATTGCCGGTTTGTACGACGATCCTGCCAGGCCGTGTCGCGGCGTGCGGCCTCCCTCTGTGCCGCGGGCATGGCGGCCGTCGTCAACAAGATTCGCGAGAATCGCACTGTGGAGCAGCTCAAGATCACCGTGGGAGTGGACGGCTCTGTCTACAAGCTGCACCCACAGTAAGGATGAGGGCAGCTCGCTCGCTTGGACATAGTCCCTGTCATTGCGACTTCAGCTGCACTCATTCAATGAACCATCTTCCGTCTTCAAATTGAAGTAGTTCAGCATGCATCTATTTCATTTGTCCTTGTTTACAAGTCTTGAATGTTATAATCGTCTCTGAATTGAATGTTTGTCATCACGTCTATGTCCTTGTCCACTTCTAACATTTCTATTGAGCAGCAACTAAGAAGACCCCAGTAAACTTCGCCACAGTGAGAGGTCACTTATTCACCTCTGCTGCCCCAATTGCCTAAAAATACTTCACCCCATACTATCCGTGCTGTTGACTCCCTGTCCTTGTTTAGATGCAGGCTCAGGACCCATCTAACTTCTCTTGTCCGTCACTGGACGGGAGGTCAGGTGAAGGGCGGGGGTTTTGCGATGTCATCGTTACAATCAGAGCGCCACGGCGAGCGTGGCTCGATTAATCAACAGCTGAAAAAGTCGACTATAATGTTCAGTTAAGTCGACTGATCGACTTAACCGACTAATCGTGTGAGCTCTAGTCTCATGCGACTGCCGCCGTGTGTACGGTGCAGGTTCAAGCATCAAATTGCGACCACGATGAAGCAGCTGGCGCCCAAGTGCGACGTCACCTTCCTGCAGTCAGAGGAAGGCAACGGGCGCGGGGCTGCCCTCATCTCTGCCGTCGCGTGCAAGCTGGCCATGAGGATACAGCGCTGAGGCCTGTACAAGCCCAGGACAGCAGACTGTGGTCAAGCTATAAGACACTTGCCAAATGCCGTTCAAGTTATCACACAGACTTTATAATGTTGGGTTCCCCTGTTACAGGTTGTGAGAGCCTTCACCCGCAAAAGATTTTACAACTCCACTGGATTACAGCCAGCGGTGACATAAACGTAAATAAACACAGTAGCATTACTGGATGGTTTTCGAATAGGTTTACCACTTCAAATTCACTCATGTTTGTTCGCGAAGGAATATTTACCTTTTAAAATACGTTTACGTTGATTTCGACGCTCACCGTCTTCCTGTGGAATTGCTGGGAGTTGTAATCTATCGCTCCAGTGAATAGCTTGACCGGCATATCGGAGGTGTCTGATAGCTTGAGCGCAGTGGACAGCAGGCACCAACTACAGACCTCATTGAGACACCATGTTCACAAACTGGGCTCACTTGCAGACAAGCGCGAAGCCAACTTCACTAGCTTGAGAATGTTTTGGGGGGTGGGCAGAGACAAGGATGGATTTGTTTTGTATTTGTACCCATTAGATGGTTAGCGTAACGTTTTAAAAACGCCTACTAATTTGTAGTACAAGTAGGTGTCACGTATGGATCAGCAGCCGGTTGTGTCAAATAACGCAAATTAGATTTTCCCTTAATATATTACGTAAATCAGCGTGAACTATAGGCGAATGTTACTTTAGGATTTTGACACAACCAGCTATACAATTATTAATTTCAGCCAGAGCTATCAGGCGCTGAGCTCCTGAAACATTTTCCTGAACCCACCACCTTCAATAAGGTGAAGGGGGGAGTACAATTCTGGGTGTTTGGTGGCCCTGCAAAATATTCCATAAAAAATTAAGCCCTGTTGGCGATGATGTGCATATGATTTATGGAATATAAATCCATAGACTTTGGACATGTTAATCGACGTGTTTATTGAATTACTACAGATACATGTTGTAGGTTGAGTTGTTCAAGGTGCATTTACCTAGATTGACTTTTTTCATGTAAAAATAAACAGTAACTAAACACTTCTGTAATATTGTATATACAATACTGACGGGCTGCCCATTGACAATGCATTCAATATGTGTCTTAGAATAAAACAACACTGTGCTCTTATTATATTCTTTCGAATGGCTTTTGAAAAAGAAGCAACAGGCTTGTAGTTGTATTGTATGTTGAATGCTGTCAGCCGTTCAACGGAATCTGGAATAGCTGAGTGAGGTCTGCTTGTTCCACCAGCCTATGTGTGTTGTACCGATACATGTGATGGTTTGTACCTCACCGCATTCGCAGTTTGGCGAGTCCTGATCCTCCATTTATGGAGGACATATCCACACCTTCTGTGTGTTTTTGGAAGACAGTTTAGGGATGTCTCCACTGTTCAATTCATTCAATTCAATTCAACTTTATTTGTCAACTCTACCATATGTACA